>CM051346.1:36690746-37290746 GCA_028015215.1 Gynostemma pentaphyllum | reverse complement strand
TTCATCAGCTCATTAGTCTGAATGTTTCTCTCTCATCTTCCTGCCTCTTCCTCTCATTTATTCTCTTCTTTGCATATCGAGAGTTGGCTGAATTTTTAGCAATGTTTAATATTTAATATTTTCAAAATATTTGTTTTTAAAAATTTAATCATGCATATGGTTTAAATATTTTCTTTTCTTTTCAAAAGTATAATATTTCTCAATCTCATGTACTCTAATAAAAATGTATAAACTACATATATTTCATAAATCCCTAAACCCTATTTTTTATTTTTTAAAAAAATATACAAGGTAAATTAAAAATAAAAATCAAATTTAAATGTGTTATCATCTCTCTAATCAATATTTCCATACAATGTATATCTTAATTTATTTCTTATAATAAGTAATATATAGTAAAAATATATTTGCCAAATTAGTAAAGGGTTGTATAATTGTAAAACTGTGGTTTCAATCGGGTGTCATGAACTCCAGCGGAATTTCTTTTTAATTAATTTGTATTCTACAATATCTATGCATTAGTTTCATTGTTGAAAAGTTTGAAAGGTTTAAGTTTTAATGTTCACCATCAATCAATAAAATTTGAAACTCAATCCACACATACTTTTATAAAAATACTTTTAAAAATGAAATCATAAAATGCATGTCATCTATAAAATTTATCGTATGCGATAATATATTATTTTATTTATAACATTTTGCATCATTATTTAAAAATTTAGTCTATTAATTAGTACATGATTAAGCTGACTGATAGCATTAATAATACTTGAGTTACGTTTGAAGGAAAAAAGAAATTAATTTTTGCTTCATTCAGACTATTAACGAAGAATGAATAAAAAATTGGACCAAAATTGATATTTAAACCTCCTGGTTAATGCTATCAACTTGGACTATTAGGCAAATGTATGAAAAAGTATGGAAAAATATGAAAAAAATATTAATATACTATTATCTTATCTTTTTCTTTTCTTTTTTGAGTGGGATTCATTCAGACTATATTAGAAAAGGTAGGGAAAAAATTGGTTAAAATGTCTATTCACATACCCTCTAATATAAAAATATATTTAAAAATTAAGGCATATAAAATATACGAGTGAAAAAAACTAAATTAATAGTTTATGGTGTAAATTGAAAAACCACAAAGTGAGAGGTGCATCTAATCTTAAAATTATTAAACAAAGTATGGTTTATTTATTTCTTTCATGAAAACTAAAAAATTATTCTCTATAAATTTAGGGTAAAATATAAATAAGACCCGTGTAGTTTTGATTAAATGAATGGACACTCTCTAATGGTAAATCACACTCTTCTAATTCAAAATTATTTCAATAAGACGTTTTTCTTTAAGCCATAGGTTTTTGGTTTGAAATCTAAAACTATAAGATTATGATTTGTATTTTCAAACTACTTGCATTTAACAAAAAAAATCATAGGCTCTTATTTATATTTCACCTTGAAATTTACTTATCAATTTGTTTCTTTTAGTTTCTTACATAAATTTAAAAAAAAAAACAGAGAACTGTACAAGTACCAACGCGCATCAGTATAGAATTAAATAATAAAATTAATGGAATTTGCTCCCTTTAAGGATAGTAGTAGCGGTCCCAGGCCAGCCCAAATGAAAAGGATAGTTTCTATTTTGATGAAACCTGCCATGCAGTACTGGCCGCCTCGTCCTGCCTGGTTCCATTAAATTACAATTACAATTATTAAAAGCTACTGGGTAGGTCGTTTGTAGGCTATATCGAATGATAAAATATGATCACATACTTAATGTTGTGCAAGTTTTTTTTTTTTCCCTTCATATTTTTAAATAAATGCAAAATATATCTTCTAATTTGAGTTATTGTTAAATCATTTCCTTACACTATTTTTATTTTGTTCTAAAGTATTTCTACATTTTAGTAAAATTATAAATTACACCATCTATCGATTAGTTTTAACGAAATTTAGACACATATTTATTATACACATACCCATGTGTTTCAAAACTATTAAAAATTTCAAATTTTTTTTTAATATTTGAGTGTGATAGATTTTACATCTTATAATTACTGTAAGATTTTATTCTAAAATTCTACATATCTGTCATTTTTTTTTCTCCTAGTTTTCATGAAATCATAATACATGACATTCGTAGAATATAAATATATCTCAATTTTGTTAAAACTATTATAGATTTCTGACCACATGCTCTATAAAGATAATAAATTTAGTCATTGTGGTTGGTAGGGGTGAACAAACACCCCGCGAACCCGCCCCGCCCCATTTAAACGTGTAGTCGGGGTCGGGGTCAGGGTGAGATATGTAGCCCCGTTTATTAAACGGGGCGAGGTCGGGGTAAGGGGATTGGACCCCGTCGGGGCCCCGACCCCGATTAATGAATTTTTTTTTTTTTTTCAAATCCCATATCCCCCATTGGCAGTCCAACTCCACGCCTCCTTCCTTCCTTTTTTTTATAATTTTCTTTTTCTTTTCTTTTCTTTCTTTTGTTTTTCTTTTTCTCCATCTCCCTTATACATTTTCTTTCTCAAGCCTTCAATCGCTGCCTTCATATTCCTCTTTCTCAGTCGAATCGCTTCCTCAGCTCAACACCAATCTCTTCGTCCACCACCGTACCGTAGTAAACCTACTGCCTCTGTCTCTTCTTTCCTTCTATTCTCTATTTCTTTTCTTTTTCTCACAATCAGTCATGAACGAGATGACACCATCAGTCACCACAAGCGCCACCTTACCCTCCATCGCCGCCGTCCCTGCCATCAATGTCGCCGGTGAGTATTTGGGTTTTTTGTGCTTTTTCTATTTTCTTTTCTGCCTTGCCTACTGCACTGTCCTTTCTTTTTTTTCTTTTTTTTTTTAACAAAGCTTGCTTAAATGGGGTGGAGTCGGGGTACCCCGACCCCGATAATTAAATGGGGTGGGGTCGGGGTCGGGGTAATTTTTAAATGGGGCGGGGTCGGGGTGCCATTTTTTGGCTTAAACGGGGTCGGGGTATAAACGGGGTACCCCAACCCCGCCCCACCCCGCCCCATGTTCACCCCTAGTGGTTGGACTCTATTATAGATTTCTGACCACATGCTCTATAAAGCCCTCTTATAATTTCCTTCTCAGTTTATGGAAGAAGGAACCAAAAAAAAAAAGTATAAGTAAAAACAAATTTTATTACGGAACAACCCATGATATTCATATCGATCTATTATGTGCCTCTAGTACTAATATTCTTAAAGAGACCATTCAATTAAATTCTTTCCTTTTCTCTTTATTAATCATGTTTATGCCTATTTGAGGTTAAAGGCAAATTTAATAATTTAATATTTCAAAAAATATATATTTTTAAGAAAATTTATGTACGTATAGTTTATATTTTTTCTTTTCTTTTCAAAAGTATAATATTTATCATATACTCTAAATAATTTTTATACTACATATATTTTAAATCCAAACCATATTTTTTATTTTAAAAAAAATATAAATTTATATACAAGGTAAATTAAAAAAAATCAAATTCAAATATCAACTCTAATTAACATTTCCCTACAATATATCTTAATTTATTTCTTATAATAAATCTTATATAGTAAAAATATATAATTATTTCCAAAATAGTAAAGGGTTGTATAGTTGCTAAAACTGTGGCTTCATTCGGGTGTCTTGAACTCCAGAGGACTTTCCTTTTATTTAATTTATGTATTTTACAATATTTATGCTTTAGTTTCATAGTTTAATTTTTTCAAAAGTTTTAATTTAACGTTTACCATCAATCAATTGTTTAAAATTATGAAAATACTATTTTTTTTCAAAATTTCAAAATATTTGTTACTTTTAAAAATGCTTTCGGAAAATGCATGTCATCTATAAAATTTATCGTATTAGATGATATTAATTTATTTATAACATTTTGCATCAATATTTAAAATTTTAGTCTATTAATTAGTACTGAAAATATATTTAAATTTTTAGTCTATTAATTAGTATTGAAAATATATTTGAGTCACATTTTATTAATATTCTAAAAAAATTAGTCATTCTCCTTCGTCTACCTACCTAATTTCAAATTCAGCTGTGATATATAAATATAATAAATAATAATTACTTTCATTTATTAACGTTGCGATGGTTCATATAATCATGCATGAACGCAGGGCTGCCTGATCATGAATCTCTACTTTCTTTCTTTCATCTCATATATTGCTAAAGCTAATATACTATCAGCCACAACCTATATTTGGAAACCAAAGTAATCTCCCATGGCAATTTTTCTTTGTAAAATTGTCATAAATACAATAGAATGACAAATGAATAAAATAATATAATATGGAAAACATTCTTCTGCTACTTAAAAAAAATTAAAAAATAAATTAGCTTATGTGGTAAGAATTTATTAGTTTTGTTTTATCTGTTGTTATTTAAAAACGTTTTTAACCACAACCAAATTTTACAAACCAACTAAATAATAAAATTTAAAACTTTCTTGTTTTTGAAAATTTGTCAACATCATCTCAAATGATTCTTTTTGAATAAGAATTGATGTATAAATTGTTATTAAACAAGCTATTTTTTAAGAAAGTGAAAATTTGAAACTAGATATATTTATTTGTTTTCTTTGTTAAAATCTTAATCTAGTATGAGGTTTACTGTTTTAACAAACAATAGGGAAGGAAATGATTCACCATTACACTATTTTCATAACTAATTAGTTTACGCTTATATATTGATCCCGTAGCTTTTTAAAAAAAGAAAAAAAAAAAAAACACATCATTTAATTGAACACTAATAAATTTATGTGGATCTAGCTAGATTCTTCCTCATCATCATATTCGTTTTCCTCCTCATACTCACTTTCCTCTTCATTTTCTTCCTCATCCTTATATTCATATTCATGTTCCTCTTCACATTCACCTTCCTCCTCATTTTCTTCCTCCTCATCTTCATCTTCCTCTTCCTCTTCCTCTTCACCTTCCTCTTCCTCCTCGGATTCACTAGGATCACTTTCCGACTCAAAACTCGGGTACATAAACGTGTCGAGAATCGGATCTTTATCTGGAGAGAGGCTTGAATCTCTCAAAATCCTACAGCAGCCTTGATAGCCCCATGCAACTCCCCACGAGTTTTGTACTAGCCAAAAATTTTCTTGGGTGGACCTCCTATTATGGTTACCGCATGACGAGCAATCTCCGAATTTTCTGGATTTAGATCTCTTAGATTTTCCAATTGTGTGATCGTCTCCCTGGTAAGCCCATTGTAAATTGTTCCCTAAATAAATAGTTTATTAGTTAATAAAAGAATCTCAAATAAAAAATAATATCATTGGATTCTCTTAAATAGAAAGTAAAGTAAAGTAGATAAATAATACCTTCTCAAGTCTTTTAAATTTTCTAGTCACATACATTAGTGCAACAACTGGTTGTGACTGAACAATTTTTTTGATGGTCTCCTCATCCGTATCAGGCATGGTCACCTTTGATATTTTATATATATCAAGTGACTAGAAACAAAATAGATATTTCAAAATAATAATATTAAATAATATTATACAATAGATAAATGAATAAAATTTATATATACCTTTGATTTTGCAAGAGGCTCCTTTCTCATAGCCAGATATGGGTATTCATTTTCTAACCGTATACCATTCTTCATTATGTATTGAAAAGCCCAATAGGGATTTCCACACATACACTCTCGACTTTATATTCTCTATTATCAATATCCATTTTCGGACGTTATCCACTAATTCTTGCAGAGAGTCTAACTTTCATACCTCTCTTGATCATGTATAGAGCTTCTAATGCTAAAATTGCAGCCATAGCCCAACAACAACCTACATTTACACAATTATTGATTTAACATTTATATATGTATATTTTATTAGAGAAACTAATTTAAATAATATAAACGTATTATTTACCACATTTTTTTTGCTTTCGAGCTTCACTTAATACATCTTCGAAATTTCTCCAATCAACTGAATAGTTCTATAATTAAAATATATTTTTTAATTAAAATATATTTTTTAATTATAGAACTATTCAGTTGATTGGAGAAATTTCAAGATGTATTAAGTGAAGCTTCAGCAAAAAAAAAATGTGGTAAATAATACGTTTATATTATTTAAATTAGTTTCTCTAATAAAATATACATATATAAATGTTAAATCAATAATTGTGTAAATGTAGGTTGTTGTTGGGCTATGGCTGCAATTTTAGCATTAGAAGCTCTATACATGATCAAGAGAGGTATGAAAGTTAGACTCTCTGTACAGCAATTAGTGGATAACGTCCAGAAAATGGATATTGATAATAGAGAATATAAAGCTGGAGAGTGTATGTGTGGAAATCCCTATTGGGCTTTTCAATACATAATGAAGAATGGTATACGGTTAGAAAATGAATACCCATATTGGCTATGAGAAAGGAGCCTCTTGCAAAATCAAAGGTATATATAAATTTTATTCATTTATCTATTGTATAATATTATTTAATATTATTATTTTGAAATATCTATTTTGTTTCTAGTCACTTGATATATATAAAATATCAAAGGTGACCATGCCTGATACTGATGAGGAGACCATCAAAAAAATTGTTCAGTCACAACCAGTTGTTGCACTAATGTATGTGACTAGAAAATTTAAAAGACTTGAGAAGGTATTATTTATCTACTTTACTTTACTTTCTATTTAAAAGAATCCAATGATATTATTTTTTATTTGAGATTCTTTTATTAACTAATAAACTATTTATTTAGGGAACAATTTACAATGGGCTTACCAGGGAGACGATCACACAATTGGAAAATCTAAGAGATCTAAATCCAGAAAATTCGGAGATTGCTCGTCATGCGGTAACCATAATAGGAGGTCCACCCAAGAAAATTTTTGGCTAGTACAAAACTCGTGGGGAGTTGCATGGGGCTATCAAGGCTGCTGTAGGATTTTGAGAGATTCAAGCCTCTCTCCAGATAAAGATCCGATTCTCGACACGTTTATGTACCCGAGTTTTGAGTCGGAAAGTGATCCTAGTGAATCCGAGGAGGAAGATGAAGATGAAGAGGAAGATGAAGATGAAGAGGAAGAGGAAGAGGAAGATGAAGATGAAGATGAAGATGAAGAGGAAGAGGAAGATGAAGATGAGGAGGAAGATGAAGAGGAAGAGGAAGATGAAGATGAGGAGGAAGAAAATGAGGAGGAAAATGAATATGAGGAGGAAGGTGAAGGTGAATGTGAAGAGGAACATGAATATGAATATAAGGATGAGGAAGAAAATGAAGAGGAAAGTGAGTATGAGGAGGAAAACGAATATGATGATGAGGAAGAATCTAGCTAGATCCACGTAAATTTATTAGTGTTCAATTAAATGATGTGTTTTTTTTTTTCTTTTTTTAAAAAGCTACGGGATCAATATATAAGCGTAAACTAATTAGTTATGAAAATAGTGTAATGGTGAATCATTTCCTTCCCTATTGTTTGTTAAAACAGTAAACCTCATACTAGATTAAAATTTTAACAAAGAAAACAAATAAATACATCTAGTTTCAAATTTTCCCTTTCTTAAAAAATAGCTTGTTTAATAACAATTTATACATCAATTCTTATTCAAAAAGAATCATTTGAGATGATGTTGACAAATTTTCAAAAACAAGAAAAAAGTTTTATATTTTATTATTTAGTTGGTTTGTAAAATTTGGTTGTGGTTAAAAACGTTTTTAAATAACAACAGATAAAACAAAACTAATAAATTCTTACCACATAAGCTAATTTATTTTTTAATTTTTTTTAAGTAGCAGAAGAATGTTTTCCATATTATATTATTTTATTCAGTTGTCATTCTATTGTATTTATGACAATTTTACAAAGAAAAATTGCCATGGGAGATTACTTTGGTTTCCAAATATAGGTTGTGGCTGATAGTATATTAGCTTTAGCAATATATGAGATGAAAGAAAGAAAGTAGAGATTCATGATCAGGCAGCCCTGCGTTCATGCATGGTTATATGAACCATCGCAACGTTAATAAATGAAAGTAATTATTATTTATTATATTTATATATATCACAGCTGAATTTGAAATTAGGTAGGTAGACGAAGGAGAATGACTAATTTTTTTAGAATATTAATAAAATGTGACTCAAATATATTAACATTTAAATATATTTTCAATACTAATTAATAGACTAAAAATTAAATATATTTTCAGTACTAATTAATAGACTAAAATTTTAAATATTGATGCACAATGTTATAAATAAATTAATATAATCTAATACGATAAATTTTATAGATGACATGCATTTTCTGAAAGCATTTTTAAAAGTAACAAATATTTTGAAATTTTGAATTAAACGTTTTTAATTAAACCTTTTGAAAAAATTAAACTATGAAACTAAAGCATAAATATTGTAAAATACATAAATTAAATAAAAGGAAATTCCGCTGGAGTTCAAGACACCAAAATGAAGCCCCAGTTTTAGCAGCTACTATTTTAGAAATATTTATATATTTTTACTGTATAGGATTTATTATAAGAAATAAATTAAGATATATTGTATGGAAATGTTAATTAGTGTACAATCTCACCAAACTTTTCTTCAGTGAGGGACGAATAGAACCAGCTCATAACAAGACGGTTTAGCTTCTGCCAAATGACAAACTCAGGGTTGATTTGGAATCGAAGATTATCAAGAAAGCGAGAGGGGCATGGAGCAGAACCGTCGATGAAATTATCCAAACCATGAGCAATGAGAACATTTAGTAGTTGATTCTTCCATAAAAGATAATTTGAATCATTTAGTTTTACAGATAGAGAACCTGGAGAAATTTGTGGGAAATTAAGATGGCTGGACTACGGGTTGTTGAACAACTCCAGGTGGGAAAAAATGAGGGAAATGAGTAAAAGGAAGGGAATAACCAGGCAAGAATAATATTAATATCTCTGTTAATGTATATTTCTGTATATTAGCTGTCAATTAAGCTATAATTACGCAAAAACCATCCCCTGCCCACGCTACAACCATCTCCTGCCCAACCATCATCCCCTGCCCGCCCCTGCCCGAACGTCAGCCCCTGCCCGCGCCTCTGCCCGAATTGTTTTCCTGCCCATATTTTTTATTTTAAAAACTAATAAAGACAAGGCTATTGTATATATAGCCAATACACTGTACTGAGATAAGGAAAATAAAGGAAAAGGAAATGTAGAAAATAGACTATCCTACAGCAGTGTGTATTCTAACAATTAGAGTTGGTATTTGAAATTGATTTTTTTTTTTTTAAATTTATCTTTTATATAAATTTATATATTTTTTAAAATAAAAAATATGGTTTGGATTTAAAATATATGTAGTATATAAATTTTATTTAGAGTATATGATAAATATTATACTTTTGAAAAGAAAAGAAAAAATATAAACTATACGCATTACATAACTTTTCTTTAAAATATATATTTTTTGAAATATTAAATTATTAAATCTGCCTTTAACCTTAAATAGGCATAAACATGATTAATAAAGAGAAAAGGAAAGAATTGAATTGAATGGTCTCTTTAAGGATATTAGTACTACGCCGTTCTTAAAAATATAAGGTCCAGTGCGTTATAAAAATTTGGGCGCTCGATTGAACTTTGAACTTATGTTGAGATCGAACTCAATTCATAATAGTGGAAGAACATATAGAGATATTGTAAGGAGAATGTCAGACAATGCGATTTAGAATAAATTCTCATTTATATATTATTAATACTAAATTTTTAATTCAAGATTTGGAGCCCCTAAAGTGGGCCATGGTTCGTCGCACCAGTTGCCCCATGCCAACGACGGTTCTGAGTACTAGAGAGGCACATAATATATCGATATGAATATCATAAGTTGTTCCGTAATAAAATTTGTTTTTATTGATACTTTCTTTTTTATTCATTCTTCCATAAACCGAGAAGAAAGTGATAAGAGGGTTTTATAGAGCATGTGGTCATAAATCTATAGAGCCCGACCACAACGATTGAATTGATTATATTCAAGCATAAAAATAATAGATTACCTAGAGATTTAAAAATCATCATATTTTTTAACTTTCCATCAAATTCTACTTTCTTTTTAGTAAAAATGCAAATCTCAAACCTTTGAATAGACTAGTTTTAACGAAATTGAGATATATTTATATTCTACGTATGTTATGTATTATGATTTCATGAAAACTAAGCAAAAAAAAAAAAAAAATGACAGATATGTAGAATTTTAGAATAAAATCTTACTGTAAAAAGATGTAAAATCTATCACACTCAAATATTAAAAAATTTGAAATTTTTAATAGCGTTTTGGAACACATAGGTATGTGTATAATAAAGATGTGTCTAAATTTCGTTAAAATTAATCAATAGAATGGTGTAATTTATAATTTTACTAAAATATATAAATGCTTTAAAACAAAATAAAAATAGGAAATGATTTAACGATAACTCAAATTAGAAGATATATTTTGCATTTATTTAAAAATATGAAGGAAAAAAAAAAAAAAACTTGCACAACATTAAGTATGTGATCATATTTTATCATTCGATATAGCCTACAAACCAACTACCAGTAGAGCACAAGGACGATGCCTTTAAATCATTGTAATTGTAATTTAATGGAACCAGGCAGGACGAGACGGCCACGGTTTCATCAAAATAGAAACTATCCATTTTCATGTGGGCTGCCTGGGACCACTACTACTATCCTTAAAGGGAACAAATTCCATTAATTTTATTATTTAATTCTATACTGCTGCGCCTTTGGTACTTGTACGATTCTCTGTTTTTTTTTTTTAATTTATTTAAGAAACAAATTGATAAGTAAATTTCAAGGTGAAATATAAATAAGAGGCTATGATTTTTTGTTTATTAAATGCAAGTAGTTTGAATATTACAAATCATAATCTTATAGTTTTACATTTCAAACGAAAAAATCTATCGTTAAAAGAAAAATATCTTATTGAAATAATTTTGAATTAGAAGAGTGTGATTTACCATTTAAAAGTGTCCATTCATTTAATCAAAATCATATGGACTTATTTATATTTTACTCTATAATTTATAGAGAATAATTAGTTAGTTTTCATGAAGGTAATAAACAAACCATAGTTTGTTTAATAATTTTAAGATTAGATGCACTTCTCACCTTGTGGTTTTTCAATTTACGACATCAACTATTAATTTAGTTTTTTTCTCCCCTAGATATTTTATATACCTTAATTTTTAAATATATTTTTATATTAGAGGGTATGTGAATACTAGACAATTTTAACTAATTTTTTCCCTACCTGTTCTAATATAGTCTGAATGAATCCCACCCAAAAAAAGAAAAACTTAAACAAGATGATAGCATATTAATATTTTTCATACATTTGCCTAATAGTCCAAATTGATAGCATTAACCAGGAGCTTTAAATATCAATTTTGGCCCAATTTTTTTTTCATACCTATGTTAATAGTCTGAAAGAAGCAAAAATTATATTTCTTTTTTCCTTCAAACGTAACTCAGTATTATTAATGCTATCAATCAGCTTAATCATTTAAATATACTTTCAGTACTAATTAATAGACTAAATTTTTAAATAATGATGCAAAATGTTATAAATAAAATAATATATTATCGCATTCGATGCATTTTATGATTTCTTGAGTTTCAAATTTTATGATTGATGGTAAAAATTAAAACTTAAAAAACCTTTTAAACTATGAAGCTAATGCATAGATATTGTAAAATACAAATTAATTGAAAAGAAATTCCGCTGGAGTTCATGACACCCGATTAAAGCAATGTAATTAAGAAGAGGCAAAAAGATGAGAGAGAAACATTCAGCCTGATGAAAAAGCATTGAATGAATATTTATATGACATTTGCCATGAAATGAACAGAAAATATCAATACACAAAAAGAAAATCTTAGTCATTATGATACTGCTGCAGGCGCAGGTTTCATAAAAATAGAAACTGCTTTTCTTTTGATTTGTCTTCGACCAGTACTACAATCCTAAAAAGGGGAGAAAAATGCGCTGGTGCTATAAACTCACGGTTTTCTGAATTTTTTTTTTTCGTTTTTTATTGACTAGTATAATAATTTATAGAGGGACGAGTTTTTTTAGTTTTTATGAAAGAAATAAACCAACCAAAACTTTGTTTAATGATTTTGTGAACTTATAAAATTTATAACAGGTTCTTTTTAGGGGCTGTCAAAAACAATATTTTATATTTTTCTCCTCCTCGCCCAAAGTTAGTGTAAAACTCAATTCAAACGCATCTTTAAGAAAAAATTGTCCCCTCTTATAGATGAAATTAGAAATTACCACTTCTTTATAGGTACAAAAAATCTATCTCGTAAAAACCTTTTTTTTTTTATTAAATGGAACATCTAATTTAATAAAAATTATTCTCTTTTTCTTTAATTTTCTTTACATGTCTTAATCACAATAAGTTTACTCAAGTATAATTAAGCTCATAACGAGCTTCTAACTAAACGAAAACTTATAAAAATATAACTCCATTATAATTGAGCCAAGAAACCATCAAACACTTTAACAAGTCATGAACAAGCAATGAATATTTTTTATTCTATCCTTTATTAAGGACTCAATGTTGCAATGTGGCTACTTTTTTCAATAAAATATACTTCTGCATACAATTTTTAAGTCAGAAAATAATTGGTTGGTTTCCATACCATACCCGGGCTTGTGAAATTATAGAGGTAGGTTTCGCAGGCTACTTCAAGTAAATTTTAGAATCAAACTATCAAGAGAGTTGTATAACAAATACGTCAACCAGTCGTGTCAACATTAGAAGCAGCAGTATAGAAAGCAAAATATCAAAAAGAAATTATATGAAAAAAAAAAAAAAGGATATCTGTAATAATCCCATTCTGTAGAACCAACAGCAATCTTGCTGAATTCAACTGCACTTGCTTCCATACCCGCAAAGATGTAGCCGTTGCCCTTGTCTATTAGCTTAACTAGGTTTCCCACACTCTCTTTATCCTGAGAATAAGCATCTATCTAACTAAGAAGTAATGATAAAAGCCAGGTGATATGCAAATTATGTGACAGTGTGACTTGCCTGAATATCTAAGGTTGTAAAATTGACCAGACCAAAATCTTCAACCACATCACAGAGCTCCTTACTGAGTTTTCTGCAGTAAGGAGAGAATATTTTCAGAGAAAACTTAATCTACAAGATCTCTGAGAGAACGATTAGATTAAATTAAATCTATTAATCAAAATCAATATCAAGACAGGTGTGTCTGTTCAAGTGCTCATAAATCTTACAACCTATCATTAGCCATAAACAAGAATGGTACAAACAGCCGTTTTGAGTTTTCTGAAACAACATAAAAAAGACTTGTGTCTGACAACTTATAAGTGCTCATCACATATCACAAGCTAATCCAAGTGTAACAATAGACTACACAGACTATGAAATTTGAAAAGGTAAAAAGTAACCATCAGTTTGGAAGGAAAGCAAGGATTGGTTTTTACAAGCAGAAGGTTTAATTTCTATATAATGCCTTGATCTAGGCCTCCATCCACACCCATTTCACGTATATGAGTTTATTCTTGATTATTGGATAAGGTTTTTAATGAGGGTAGAGCAATTTTCTCTAATATAGCATTTATATTTTTTTTATATAAGAAACAATTTCATTGATAGTATGAAATGTACAGAAAAAACAGCCATCAAAAGATTACAAAAAACTAGACCAATTGAGGGCAATATGAGAAGGGCTATAGTTACAAACGTCCTTTACAAGGGAGCTCCAAAGAGAAGCAAACCACACCACTTTCTTCCACAGACCAGTCACAAAGGAAGAGATGAAGTGAAAATTAAAAATACGACTGTTACATTCCCACCAAATCAACAAGCAAATGGCACGAATAACATTGAACCAAATAATATCAGGCTTCCCTTTAAAATTCTGACCACACAAGAGACTGTGGATAGCATCAATAGCAGACTCATGGAGAGGAAGCCCGTGCACAATGAAATTTTTGAAAAGCTTGTGCCACAACCCTAAAGTAAAGGAGCAATGCACAAAAACATGGCCCACGCTCTCACTATCGTTAAGGCAGAGAATGCACACATTCGGGGAAAGAGCCATTGAGGAAAATCTTCTTTGTAACTTATCATTTGTATTTAAGCCTCCCTTAAAGAGGGTCCATAACATAACCTTCACCTTAATCAGGTACCTTGCGCACCAAAGAGCTTTATAGAGGTCTTCCAAGAAAGCATAATTGTTAGAAGAAAGGGACAGCATAGCATTTTTGCAAGAGAACTCATTGCCTACCCCTTTCCACAGCCTCAAATCCGGAGAGTAGCCTATAACACCACCATTCAGAGTGGACAGCAAACAAACAAACTCATCCACCTCCTCATCCTTTAAATTCCTCCTAAACAGCAAGTTCCAAAAACCAGCATTGGAATCCCAAACCTCGGCAACAGAACTCTCCTTAGAGCTGGAAAGTCTACGTAATCTGGGATAAACAATATGAAGAGGAACATTTGTAATCCACGGATGATCCCAAAAAGAAATCATAGTTCCATTCCCCAAAGCAAGGGACGTAAAAGCAGTCATCAGCCCATCAAGGTTCACTATTTTTTTCCAAGGGCTACGATTAGAGCAATAATTATTAGTGCCAACTCTCCAGC
Organism: Gynostemma pentaphyllum; assembly: GCA_028015215.1. NCBI lineage: Eukaryota > Viridiplantae > Streptophyta > Magnoliopsida > Cucurbitales > Cucurbitaceae > Gynostemma > Gynostemma pentaphyllum. The sequence continues at coordinate 37,276,077 of CM051346.1, read as the reverse complement.
CTAAAGCAAAATCTCCATGTAAGGTGACAATCACCTTGTGCCACAAAGCCCCTTCCTCCTTCGGAAATCTCCATAGCCATTTCAGGAGAAGAGAAATGTTGTGATTCACGATATTCCCAAACGCAAGGCCCCCACACACCAGTGGATTGGCCACCTCTTCCCATTTTATAAGGTTAGAGCCCCCATTCCCCTCAGTGCCTTTCCAAAAGAAATCCTAATATAGCATTTATATAATTCTTGGGGTTTCATTGAGGCCTTTCCTTAACCTCCTAGTGCTTCACACCCCTAATATTCCTATATTTTTCTTCATGGAAGTCTTTGTTTGTTCTATTCTCTCGTGGGGAGGGGTGGGGGTTTTACCGTTAGTGCATTAAAGACATCTAGAAATATTAACAGCATCTCATCAGATCTACTATAAGAAATAAATAAAGCGGCATGAGACTTTTAATGAAGGAAAAAAATAAACAAGGTCATTACTCCAGTTGGATTTATAATGAAGGAAAAAAAAACTGATGACCAACAAAAGAAGACATTATCTATACTTTAATAAACCGGTTCATGTTCAAGTGAAAATATCCAGATGGTTTATCAAGTGCCAATCACGTCAAACCTGAACTTGGCAGAACGAGGATCTTGATCAAGATGATATTGTAGGTATGACAAATCTTCAACATCCGTATAAAAGTCAAGATTAAAAGCTGTAAGAAGAAAAAAGAAGAAGCAGCAATTACATTAAGCAACATGATCAAACCTTCTGACAAGGATCAAAACACTGAAACATACCTAGCCTTCCATATTTCTCAATCAAGTCAATCTTAGATAAAACATTAATGTGTGGGAGCTCCAGATGTAGCATGGTTGATAAAGAGAGCAGCAACGCACTAACATACTTCCCGGGGTCACTACAAAGATGAGCATCAACTAAATGCACTGCAGTCAACTGCAGAACAAGGAGAATCTCATTAAGACACTTTAAACCAGCAGTTTGATAATAAACTAAAAATTTCTATATTTCCAAGGAAGGTTCAAACATCTCTCCAGTAGAAGTTCATACCCTCAGATTTAAATTCTTAATGAGTTTCATTATAACATTTTTGGCATTTGAGTGTAGGGAAAATAGTTCTACTTGTCCTGGAAAATCGAATAGGAGATAGTGATCTGCAAATTTAATATCATCATTAGGTGGATGGTAAACAGTCAGAAGAAGAAAGTATTATAACTAAATATATAAATTAAAAGTTTGAAATATGACAGACAACAGAACAAAATACTTCTTCCATGTGATTGAAGAAAAAATCTGATGATAGAAGATAAAAATCTGATGATAGAAGATAAAAATCTTCTAGACTCAAAAACACAAAACCAATGAACAAGAACAACTAATAATTATCCAGCACTAAATAATCAACATTTACAGTCTATTTGATGAATGATTACACATAAAAAAATGTCAATCCACATAAAACTATTCTCAGTATAAGCAGAATAATGCTAAAAGAAAAGGTTGAACTCTTCAAGGAAAAATAGAAATACTGTAGCACTTAAAGAAATGGAGAAAAGATACTTGTAGTGCTACACCAGAAAAATATGCAGCCTGTAAAATAAATAGCCCAGCCTCGTAACTGTAGTCTGTAGCTAACTAATTCCACAAAATACTCAATTAACCAGCTAATTCAATAAAATACAATCCTTCCCTGAGCTTAATTTGCTTTAAGGCATAACTTGGACGCAAATAGCTTAAGCAAACTTCAATATATGGGATCTTTTTTTAAGAGAGGCTAACAAAGTCCACTTCATTGTCAAATAAATAGATTCCCCGATATTTTGACTGGCATGTTAAAAAGGCTGGAAATAGACTGAAAACAACCATGTGTAAAGAAAAGTTAAACAAACCTTTCAAAAGAGGTGTCAATTTAGCTTGCAACCAATCTATATTTTTCTCCAGATAATCCATGCAATAAACCAAGCCTGTAAAGGATATAATAAATATGTAACTCCAACCAAAATATTGAAAATGTATGCATGTTACTGTTAATAGCTCACTATGTAGATGATAGAGCTGATTGTGCTCTATTTGGTATTTCATTTTTAAGTACACTATTGGGAGTGGGGGGTTTGCCACTAAGAAAAATTAGAGGATGAATCCCCATGAGCGGACTATTTCTGCTTGAACCCAATCTCTTTCAGGAGATGGGTTTTACGCCAACCGATAAAACCAGCAGGTGGTGCTCTATTTGGTGATTCTTTAATTGAAAACCAGAGAAAACAAGGGATACAGTAACCAGAGAGATATTTGAGAGTCTCCCAACTCCCCCTTACGAACATTCGTCAACCAATTCCGACGCCTAATATAGTCTACTCAAGCCTAATTTTGTTACTCAACCCCTAACCAACTCATACAGTCACACCCTCACAGCTCACTCAAATTAGGCCCCAGACTAACAAACTTCACTACCCATCAGGCTCGAGATGAGGCTTCTTCCTTTATTTATTTTTTCTTACTTTTTTGATACACAATCTTACATTAGGGTTGCATTGCACCTGTCAATAGCTAACTTACAACTCCAAACTACAGCGATTTCCCAGCATTTATTTCATCAATTGAGTGGAAAACAATTCTTTCTTTCCCATTCATATTTCAAAATCTCTATATTAACAACAATTTGGCTTTTCTTACAAGATAAGATTAAACATATAACATGTTGTTGATAGGCCCTGATGCATTATGTATATCAAAGGAGTTGTGAAGGTAATAAGAGAAAGCCTGTTATTTATGGAAGTATGCCCTCTTTGAAGTAGTATTCTGTTAGTTATAGAGGAGTGAGAAAGAGAGTAATATATTTAAGAGAAGGTGAGTACGTGAGGGGAATTCTGAGAGGTTTAGTAGGATAGACATGGGGAACTCTTGAATTTTTCCCAACTGTACTTTTTCATTTGTTTCTTTAATGGGAATAACTACCATTTGTATCAATTATGGAGATGTTTGCTATCTCTCATACTAAATTTAGCAAGTTTTAAACGTGACATGGATGGAGGATAGCAGATTTTACTAATTGTCCATTTAATTAAGCATTTGAGAACCTGGAATAACAATAAGAACACAAAGAAATTGGAAAAATCACCTCCATTAGGGCCAAGAGAATGTTCCACCATCACATCGCTTAACTTGATGAGATCCTCGATGTTTACAGCACATTCATAGCTACATTTCTGTCAAGGATACCTCATACATATATTACAACCAAATGAACTCTTGCACATATCTTTATTATATACCTCTTGAGATGAAGAGAACCAAAAAATGTGTGGGGAAATGCTTAGTAACAAGGATACGGCAACGAGTCATTAGCAGGATCCAAATTGATAACAGCAACCTTTCTGCATGCAAGCAAGAAATGTAACTAGTTTAATGTGCAGACAGAGACTAGCACACATATCACGCTTTCTAAATAAAACTTTGAAACATAAGTAGAGAACAGTTCACAACTGCAAAAAACAATTCCTGTTCCACCCCTCTACAGAGACAGTTTTAACAAGAAAAAAGAAAAAGATATCTACTATACAAGTCATGAAGAATTAAAAGGTACCCATTGATGCACATCATGCTGTATTAAAAAAGTCATCAAGAATTTACATGTGGCATGAGTTTTTTACTAAAAACAACCATCCCTTCATAACACGTATCAACATATGGAAGCACTTCTATCAAGTAGAAGTTCCTCGATTGCACAGTAAAGGCGAAGATGAAATAAAAACTTCTTAATAAGAAAAATCAGCTTGCAGGCAGCAACTTCTTCCTTCAATAAAAGAATGAAATTATCAAGAGAACTAAAGTTATCTGAGAAATATGCACAAGTTCTTATCTTATGAAAAAAAATTCAAGCCCCTGAAACAAATGAAATTATAGTTAAACTTTCCCACATCGATATAGGGCGTATAAAATCACCCCAGCTGGTTCACATTACTGCTGTTAGTTAGTACTCGTGCAACCTTACTCTGAACCTCAACTCTAACCAATCTATCGACGTGATTATACGATGATTTATATCAAGAATAATTATTAAAAAAAAATTACAAAAAACAAACTGCCACAATTCCATAAGGATTCCCGCGGGGGATATGAAGAACAAAAAATGAGTCTGATGCACCATAAGAAGGTTATACTTATTACCTTCCGATTAGCTGCAGAAACTGAGACATTCCATTGCAGTATGAGGTCTTTCCTGAACCAGGCGGACCAATTACAACTTGCCCAAACACCATTTTCGTTTTTTCAAATTCTCAAATCCACTGAAACTGAAACTGCAACAAATCAAATCCAAATTTTTAGACGCGTCAAATGATCAGTAACAAAACAAAAAAATTCCTGCAGCAGAGTTTGTCAAACTTGCAGGATTCAAGATAAGTATTGTACTGATTGAAATTTAGCTCATTCGATACAAAACAGTCGAAAATTCAATAATTTTTTTGGTTTTGAATTCTGAATAGTAAGAAACGCACGAAATCATAATTTTCGATTAGAAAGAAGAACTTACAGTTTGATTAGGGCTGAACAAAATTCATATCAGAATGCATAATCCAATTGGATGCAATTATCGAGGGATCATAGTTACAAAAAGATTTACAATTTGCACTCCAAGAGGAGGCATTAAGAACACTAATCTCCCAAACCTCCTCCCAAGATCTAGATTTACCCTCAAATATTCTTCGATTTCTCTCGAGCCAAACATTCCAAACAATAGCTCTCACCCCATTATCCCAAAGAGTTCTTTTCTTCTTATCATAATTCGAGGCTCCTCCGAGGAAAGCTATGGTGTTAGAAATATGGTCCTTATGCATGACCCAAGCCGTGTTGAATAAGATGAGAAGCGACCGCCAAAGAGAGGTAGAGCAGCTACAACCAAACAAAAAATGTTCTGAGGTTTCCGAACACTTCATGCACAAGCTACACCAATCCGACTGAAGAGAGATCCAAGGGTTTCTAGATTGAAATTTTTTATTGGAATTGATACCATCGTTGATGACAAGCCAAAGAAACACTTTGATCTTCATAGGGAGTTTACCTTTCCAAGTGAGTAAAATATCTTTGTCAGCAGTAACATCACTACCACTCCACAACAAATTGAGAGCAGACTTACTAGAGAAACCGTGAGCCATGTCTGGATTCCATTGCCTAATATCATCCCTGTTGCTTAAACGAATAGGCTCCAAAAGAGAGTTAAGGTGAATCCACTCTTCAATTTCATTATCTTTGAGGTTTCTCCTAAAATCAACCACCCAAGAATTCAAATCCTCTTTCCAAAAGCTGCTGACAGGGAGACTCTTGTGGATAGCAATGTTGTAAAGATTAGGAAACTGCAATTTGAGAGCCTTATCTCAGCCCCAAACATATTCCCAAAAAGAAATGGAGATGCCTCTACCCACCTGGAAAAGAGCAGTTAGCATCCATAATGTTTTTGAGCCTATGAATGTGCTTCCAAGGAGATCTATTATTACAATTTGTCTTGATATCGGAGCACCCTTGACCTCATCCACCCCGTGAATGCCTACTACCACCTTGTGCCAAAGAAGATTAGAATCTGAGGGGAACCGCCACAGTCACTTGAGGAGAAGAGCTTCATTCTTTTTTTTCAAACCACCTTGCGCCAGATGGGGAGGGATTTTATCCCACTTCACAAGGTGACAACCAGCAATACCATCTGCTCCTTTCCAAAAGAAAGATCTAAGAATTTTGTCAATGGACTTGGTAACATGGATGGGGGCTTTGAAGACTGATAAGTAGTAAATGGGAAGGCTATTTAAAACTAATTTTAAAAGTGTTAATCTTCCCCCGCGAGAGATGAGAATTTTCTTCCATTTAGTAAGCCTTTTGAGAATTTTATCAATAACCGGGTCCCAAAAGCTTTTGGTGGATGAATTTCCACCAAGAGGTAAGCCAAGGTAATTGAAGGGAAGCTCCCCCACGACAAACCCACCGTTGTCCACTATCCACTGCCTCTCTTCTTCATCAAGATTAATGCTAGCCACCATGGATTTGTGAAAATTGACATTGATCCCAGACCCTTCTTCAAACAATTGCACAACATTCACAAGGTTGGAAATCTTATCTTTGTTAAAATGAGAGAAAAGAAGTGTATCATCAGCAAAAAGAAGGTGAGACACTTCAAAATTTTCACCCCTAAACCCTTGGATCCAACCACTATCTTGATTCCTGATAAGGAGTCTGCTAAAGCTATCAGCCACCAACAAGAATAGAAAAGGGGGAAAGAGGATCTCCTTGTCTTACACCACGTGAAGCTTGGAATTTTCCTTTAGCTCTACCATTGATAAGAATAGAAAAGTTGGCACTTTGTAAACAACCTTTCATCCATCTACACCACTTAGAATTAAACCCTTTAAGTTTAAGAATTTGCAAAAGAAACTGCCAGTCAACACTGTCATAAGCCTTTTCCAGATCCAATTTGATAATAACTCCCTTTTCATGCCTCCTCTTGTAATCTTCAACCAACTCATTCGCCACTAAGATTGAGTCAATGATTTGTCTCCCTCCAACAAAAGCATTCTGATAACAAGAAATGGTATCAGGAAGGACAGTTTTAAATCTCTCAGCTAGGACCTTAGCAATGATCTTATACAAGCTTGTTGTAAGACTAATCAAGCGAAAATCATTAACAGCCAAGGCATCCACTTTCTTTGGTATAAGGGTGACAAAAGTTTCATTCACACTAGCATTGATGATTCCTTTCTCAAAAAACTCATGGAACACCTTCATGACATCAAACTTGATGATGTTCCATGTTTTTTTAAAGAATTCAATTGAGAAACCATCGGGGCCAAGAGCTTTATTAACTCCAAGGTTAGAAATTGCATTATACACTTCTTCCTCAGAGAAAGGAATAGTTAGCCTACTACTGTCCCTTTGAGAAATAGGAGACCAATCCACCTCCTCCCAAAGAAATCTATCACCCTCCTTTTTGGTAAACAGATTTGAAAAGTAATCAACAAATTCTGCATCCACCGCCTCAGCATTCAACAAAACTTCACCAGATCTTGCCACAACTTGGCTTATGTAGTTTTTCTTTCTTCTACCTTTAATGAAATTGTGAAAAACTTTGGAGTTTTCATCCCCTCCCTTAAGCCATAGAGATTTGCTTCTTTGATTCCAGTAAATACTCTCTTTTAGCACTAAATCCAGCAGCTCCCTTCTCAATCTATATCTCTCAACCCTTTTATCATTAGACAATGGACCATCTTCCTCACTAATATCCAAAGCTTCTATGTCAGATTGCAGCTTATTCTTTTGAGAGAAAATGTTACCAAATACCTCTTTGTTCCACTTTTTAAGTATAAGCTTCAAGGCTTTCAGTTTACACATAAAAGAGTGCCCTGGCCAATGCGTGTCAAGCAAAGAAGACCACCACAATTCCATCTGCCCCATGAACAACTTGTGGTCTAGCCACATATTCTCAAATCTAAAAGGAGAAGGTCCCCAAACAAAGTTTCCAGTTTGGAGAAGTAGGGGAAAATGATCTGAAGTGGTTCTTTTCAACCTGTCAAGTCTAGCATCCGGGAAAAGTGTTAGCCAATCCGAAGTGACTAACACACGATCAATCCGGGTATGAACAGGGGAGCCTCTACCATCAGACCAAGTAAACTTACCATTTCTCATTGGGAGATCTTCCAAGCTGAGATCTTCCACCAAACTATTGAAATTTCGCATACTTCTAGTAGAGCGACCTTGGGGAGATTTCTCAGACACCCATCTAATGACATTAAAGTCACCAGCCACCACCCAATTACTCGTACATAACCCTCCAAGGGCTGCCAACTCAAGCCAGAAACTAGGTCTATCTCTTCTGTGATTGGGGCCATACACACCAGTGACCCAAAAAATAGAAAGATCAGGGAGAAGGACCTTGACAGTGAGGGTAAAGTTGCCTACATGAGCTTCAGCGATGGAAAAATCAGGATCCGACCACATAAGGAGAATGCCACCTCTAGAACCAACAGCATCTAAGGTAACCCATCCCACAAACCTGCTACTCCAAACAGACTTGACAATGCTCCTATCAATAATGGCAAGTTTGGTCTCTTGCAAAATAACAAAATCTGGATCACTACTACGAATTTGCATCCCTAATGAGACTTCTTTTTTAGGCTGCCCCAAGCCCCCTGACATTCCAGCTAAAAATCTTCATCCACAACCTTTGTATCCCCTTGGAGGATCAAGTATTTTGATCTCTCGTATTTAATGTTACTTCTTAGATTCTCTAACTCTCTTTTCCCTTTGCGAACTTTGCTTGGGTTCTTACTGAAAGCTTTGTTGATCTTCTTCTTGTTGACAGGCACAATATTGGCCACTTTGCTACGCAACCAATTAGCTAAAGACATCCTTCTATCCCCACACCAATCGACCACAGAGATGAAAGTTCCTATAAATCACGGTCTTCTATTAGTTAATCTTAAAGAAATTGAGACACTTATATATTCTACTCATGTCATGTAATTCTAATTTTGTCAAAATTAATAATAAAAAAATTGTCAGATGAATAGAAATTTCATAATAAAATTATAATGTTATTAAGATGTTAAATCTATAAATCACACTCATATGTTCAAAACACCTACATTGATTTTTATAAAACACTATACACTTTAATAAAATTGAAAATCATAATCTTCTATTATTTAATTTTAAAGAAATTGAGACACATACATATTCTATTCATGTCATGTAATTTCAATTTTGTGAAAATTAATTTAAAAAAAAATTATCAGATGAGTAGAAATTTCATATTATTTTGATGATAAAAACTTAAAAAACAACTTATTATTCTGATAAGATGTATGAGAGATTCATATCACTTTGATATAGATAACAAAGAAAAAAAAAAGTATTCCTTTTGAAATAAAAACTATTCATTATTGGTAGTCAAGTAGTACAACTCTACTTTGACTTTTTTTTCCTTCTTTCTATTCATTTTGAAATAAAAATCCACCACTTGTATAGATATATTTTTCTTCTGATTCTTCCAAGTTGTTCCTACTCCTTATCTTCTGTGCAGGCACAACATTTTTCTGCAGTAAAATATAACCAACATTTTAGACTTATTTCATGAAATTAAATCTAATTAATATCACAAGACACATTTAATTTTAAACACACTAAACCAAAAGATTTTTATTTTATTTTCCAACAGAAAAACTATTGAAAGAAAATTAATCAAAACAACAAAACCAAAGAAACAAGCATTCAAAAATCATACCAAATAACAAAATCTAAATGAGACCAAAAAACCTAAAACCAAATTATAATACGAGAGAACAAATGAGCAGAGAGATTCACTCTATCAATCATACGTGTTCTTAAAGACATTACCATATTTGCTGAAACTGTTTCGTGTGATAAGTTGAGTTATGGTTGAAACTAAAATCTGAGTTTGAGACAGATGAAAGCAACATAAGGAAGTAAAAGCCACTGTGCCCACTATAAATAGCCATCTCCAAATTTCAATCTCATATAGCTTACAGATACTTCATGAATAAGGCAAATCAATGAAAACAAATCATCTTAACTAAAGAACTTTATACAAAGTCCATAGTTTGAGCAATTATATATTTAATTCACAATTTCGCAACTGAAATCTCAGATGATATGTGGTTGAGTGGAAGGAGACTAAAATTGAGGGGTGTATTTTGATGGCATAATTTTAGATATGGGATACTTTGTGATGAATGCATTTGGAATTAGGAATAGTTGTGGGGGTGTATTTTGATGGCATACACTGCAGCTATAAAAGCATAGGGCCGAAAGGATTATGTGACCTTGAAACGGGCTGGTACAGATAAAGCAGCCTCTACAATATGGCTATTTTTACACTCCATCCATTTATTTTGTTGTGGAGTGGGAGAGCACTGCTTGCTGTCTAAGAATGATTCAAGTTTTTTGCAAAAAAAAAAAAATAGTGTTCGGAGTGGGGGACCTTTGAATTATAGGCTTGTGGTGTTGGTTACAATAGAGGGCCACTTATTTTGACTTAGAGGAGGAAATAGCTTGCTCATTGACACAGAATCCGTGGATAATTGATTGAGAAATGAATGGAATTGCGACTATTCTATCTAGGGGGATTGGTGATTTGGTGGCTTCCCAAGAATGCCAGCTTAACTCACAGGAGAATTAGAAAATCTGTTAGGTTGACGGGTTTAGAAAAATATGTTTGGTTTCAATATCGTAGCTTGTTGGGAGCTTGGAGAAAGGTTCGGGATATTCGCTTCAGCTAGATTCAGATGGTCGATATTCATAGCCCAGGAGAAGGCTACGAACTGGGATCTATCAACTCAATTTTGAATTGCGGTGAAAAACGTATTATACTCAGATCGGATCCCCAAAGAGTAGTTTAGTATATAAGAGAGTTGAAACTCGAAACAATGAAACTTTAACGAAAAGAAAAGGAGTAAAAAGTGGCAGAGGTCCCCCAAAGGAAAGGGAATAATTTACAATCGGATTTTGCATGATTATCAATATTAATTAATATTGGATATTTCCATAAGTGAAAACATAACGCATATACAATACCTGAAGAGTTATCAATTTGAGTAGGTTTAAGCCTGAAGAGGACGACCTCGCGTTCGTCTTCGACGAATCCATCATAAACAAAAGTTTGATAAATGCGAGATTGATCATCAGGAGCCCCAACATCCTTAGCCTCAAAAGTGATGAAATAATTGTCGCCACCCGAAAGTTGATAGTTAATCTTCAAAGGCTTCAAAAATTCTAGCATCGCTTCTTTTCCTTCTCCACTCTATTGCATTGCATTCATAACAAAATCAATAAAACCAAATCAACAAGAAGTATGCAGCATATATTAATCAATATTACTAATTCATTCATTCGTAACCTGTTTTTGAATCTGATTGTTGTAATCTTCCACAGCTATTTTCCCAAACTCGGTAGCACGATTTATTGATTCATCATTAAGATTCCATGGATAGATGAGGCCGCACTCAGATATCTTAGGGAAAAAATCAACGTCGAATCCCTGGAATTAAAAATTGAATTGTTCAATACATAAATTATTATTATCCTTGAAATAAAGAAATAATTGAATTGATTACTGACATCGCTTTCATCAACTTGACGATGGTAGCGCTCGGATTCTTCTGCAGTGAAACTGCGAAGACCGTGATTATATCTGCCACTGAATTTATCCATTTCACGTTTCAAAGCCCTGTAATCTTCCATAGTCATATTTGGATAAGTCGATAATGCTAAACCATATTTCGTCATCCTCAACCCCTTCACCTTCTCCTTCTTCTCCTTTTTTACCTTCTTCTCCTTCTTCTCCGATACCATTTGCTCTGTGATTTCAGACTGCATCTCGGCTACGCCTTTCTCCTTCTTCTTCTTCTTTTTCTTCTTCGCCTCCTTCACCTTATTCTCATTCTTTTCCGGTTCAGTACCCTCTGTAATTTCACACTGCATCGCTGCTACGCCTTTCTCCTTCTCCTTCACCTTCTTCGCTTTCTTCACCTTCTTCTCCGGTATAGTACGCTCTGTGATTTCAGACTCCATCGCGGCTACGCCTTTCTCCTTCTCCAACACAGTACGCTCTGTGATTTCAGACTGCATCGCGGCTACGCCTTTCTCCTTCTCCGTACGCTCTGTGTTTTCATACTCCATCGCGGCTACGCCTTTCTCTTTCTCCTTCTCCAATACTGTACGCTCTGTGATTTCAGACTCCATCGCGGCTACGCCTTTCTCCTTCTCCGATTGTTCTGTGATTTCAGGCTCCATCGCTCGCGGCTACGCCTTTCTTTCACAAACAGAATAGAATAAAATAATGCCCTAGAAAGTTCAAACAAACCCGGGCAAATTTAAAAATGCTCATATTTATAGACTTTGATTAAACTTTTTTTTTTTTTTTTCCAAAGATTACAAAAACGTCTTTTTTCATCTTAATTTTATGTTTTAAAAATAATCCTTATTTATATATAATACAATTTCAAACCTAATTACTACTTACTAGAAGTTTTTTTTTTTTTTTCACAATTTTTTCCTAGGAGATTGAAAATTAATATTATGAGATTTATACTAGCACTAGCAATTTTTTTAATAATATTTATAAAAATAATAACTCTTAAAATTATTTGTAAATATAGTACATTAAATTTATCAGTGTACATATTAATTTCAGTTAATTATTAATTAATATTATAAAAATTATTATATTTATAAATAGTTTAAAGCCATAACATATTTATAAATATTATATCAAAATCTGCTATTCAATTAAATTTCTCAATTTTTTTAATAATATCATTTTTTTATCCATTTTAAAATAATTTCAATAGTGTCATTTTACAACTTCCAAAATGCCATGTACGTATTATAATATTGTTTTTTTTATATCACTAATTGTTAAGAAATATGATATTTGTACATAATTTAATAACAATTTACATTTGAAAAAAAAAATCAAACTTGATTATCTGACATATAAATATAATAATTTGTTTCCAATTTTTAGAATTAACACACCAATTTGTATATACTTCAAATTAAAAAAAACACACCAATTGGTATCCTTTAAATTACGAAATTCTCCTTTGCAAATAATAAAACTGTTTAATTATTTATTTTTAACTGTCTCATTTTATTTTTATCTTTTAATTTACTTCTCACAGTTTTAATTTTATATTTTTTTGTTATTTACACTTTAAAGATTTTTCTATGAAATTTAGAACTTTATATTCTTTAATAATAAATACATTTAATTAAATATTCTTTTTTTATCTCAACAACTATATCTTTAATTCAAGAGTTTTTTTTTACTCGAGTCTATTAATTTATTATTAACGTAATTTTAATGAACTATTACTCAATAGTTTTTTAGAAAGAAAAATATTTCATATATTCTCAATTCAAAAATATAGAGAAAAAGTATAAATTTTAAATTTATCTAACTTAATAAATTCTCAAAACTCCCAATTTAAATACCAATTATATATAATCAAAAAAAGTTCAAAGTTTCTGTCGAAGCTAGTAAACTCACAATTAACACATGTTAGGCTTAAATCTAATAAAAAAAAATATAAATAATAACTTTAATATATTTTTCACTAACTCAATTAAAGTTAATGTAAAATACACCCCTACATTTTAAAATTATATTTTAAAGATGTTTTTTTTTTTTTTTTTATAAAAAAAAATATAGGTGTTTGAAAATATTTTTAAAATGTAAATATATGATTTAACAATATTTTAACATTTAGAGATGTAAGTTACATTTAACTCATATAAATAAACATGAATATCTTCATATTTTCACTTTTGATAATTAACTAAATATCTTTTGATTATTTTATTTCTGTCCCAATCTCGTGAAAGATAGATGTTATTTGAATTTTGAAAGGATTGCGTGCTTGCAAGTTGCAACTTGCAAGCATGCATTAGTCGAATGTCGTTATATTTCTTCCAACAAAATATGCCCCTTCTTATTTGTAAAAGCACATTTGATAAATATTGTGACAAGATAATTATTGTAATCAAATTAGAGTTCAAACTAATACTACAACTTAAAACCATCCAACCGATTGAATTGGATCGATTGATTTTAATTTGGTGATCAATTTTCATGAAAAAAAAAAATCAAAAGTAATGACATAGAAAAAACACATATCCAAAATTTATCATTTGAGTCCATTTATGTATTAATAATTAACAATTTATTTTAATGAAATCTCTTTAAAATTGGGTCTTTGAAGGACCCCCATCCCGTCCCCAACCCTCATGGTGATGGATAAAGAGAATTCCATCTCCAATCTCACCCCTCCTCGCCTTGTTGACATATCATATTTATGATGATTTTTTTTCAATAGTCTACTATAATAATTTAAGAAGGAAAGTTGTCATTGATTTTTAGTCTGATTTTAATTCTTACAAAGTTTAGAGGGTCAATAACTTAAATGTAAATTTTGAAGGAGTAATTGTTACTACCCTTATATTGAACCGTTGTATCTATGATAATATGAAATGTTTAAATATATACCACAATCTTGAGTAGGGTTTTACTATGTATAATAAAAGATAGTTAAATAAAAAAAATTGAGCCACCATCACCAAATGGGGGGAAAATATTGGATTATATTTTGTGAGCGAATTTTATGAAGAAATATGTTGTGAAAAATATTGGATCATATAACAATTTCTAAGTGACATTATTTCCACAAAATTTGATATTGGGGCATAAACCTATACAATAGAATTAACCTTATATCGCATTCCTCTGCAGATTATCAATAACTTGCAGACCTTTCTCTGATGCAATAACAGTTTTACATCTGTGACCCATAAAAAGGTATAAGAAATATGTTAATTCATCTAGGTGTATAAACGGGACAGAGTGGGTATAAACGGAGTACATTCATCAAACTTAAATGTTGTGCGCATTAATAAACAAAATATGCACAAGTCAACTAACGAACAACAGGTCCGAGACTCCCTTCCCCTCTCCTCCCTTAATTTGATATAATAATATCAATAAAAAAAAGTGAAGTAATAGTTACTTAACACTAAACACAAAGTACCCATGCAAAAATCTCCCCCTTTTCTTGGTTGTCAAAATATAATTATGTTGGAAATTTTATATGTATAATATGATATATATGAAATTTTATTTGAAAGTAATCTAAAGCTAAAATTACTTTTAGTTTTATTGGAATTATATATATATTGACTTAGTCAAATTTTGTGAGATTGATATTAAAAATCAATTGTGATGGGTTTTTTGTATTGCTGCCATTAATGAAATTAACTACTAAGAGTTAATGGATTTTAATTGGATTTAAATTTGTTTTAATGATACAATTTTGGGAGTTACTTGGATGATTTCCTATAAATAGGAGTCATATGCCAATATTTTAGATATCCCAAAAAAATCAGTTTGTTATATTGTGTTCTTCGTTTATTCATCTATTTTCGGTAAAAGCTTTGGAGAGCTGTTCTTGAGTGTTCTGTCAGGTTTGTGTGTATCTGGTTATTGATCACACGAAACACGTCGTCGTATCTTGCGAGTCGGTATGCCATAGAACTGCAAATAACTGGAGCGGGGCAATATCGTCTTAAGGACAGTGCAACTGCACGCTTCGACGTTCTTCAATTTATGAAAAGTTTTATTGTTGTAATTTCAATTTCAATTAAATTATTATTATTACTAATCTCTGTTTTGATTTTGTAAATAGTATCGATATCATTATATTAACGATGTTCAACTCAATTGTTGTCAATGAGCTCCGGATCCAACAATCTTAAGACGATATTATCTATGGAGTTCATCAACAATTTGAAGTCGATATTATGGAACTCGTCAACAACAACTATGTCAGAGTAAAGTAGATGCGATTCTGCCGTTTTGGGAAATGAAAGGTATAAGAATTACAAATTGAATTGCTAGAGAATTTTCAATTCATTTGGAACGGTAATCATCAACTCATAAAACTGAGTACCATTTCCGTGTTATATGATGCGTTTTTCCTTCATATCCTTGACGTTTTTTTTTTATCAGTTCTTATACTGGTTTTAATTCTATTTTGGGAGGAAAAATGTTGTTAACGTAAATGCTGAGTTGAAATTTTATTTATGTAAAATTTAATATCGAAAGTTAAAAGTGTAAATTTGGTGAAATCAATTTATTAAAAATTGATTGTTTATTACTTAGCTTTCTTAAAAAGTTATTGAGCAATTATATTTTGTCAAACTTAAACCGTAGGAATTTTTAAAGAATTGAAGGTTAAAAATTTATATTATATAAATTTGAATTGAAAGACAAATGAGTTAAAAGTTTAGGATTTGTCTTTTGACCGTATAAGGAAAATGAATTTCAATTTGTAATTGAAATTATTAAGTTTTGCAGATGAGCGTTTGACTATGTCAAAGTTTTAAATATATTACATATATTTGATTCAAATGATTTTTGAATGAGAAAATTTTAATAGTTTTCAATTGGCTTATTTTTATTTCTTATACAGAATACTTGGTCTATTAGAATTAAAATTTTAATTTGAGTAAATTTTAATTCTTACCATGTTCAGTTGATATAAGATGTGAAAATTGAAAAATTGTGAAAGACACTTGAACTGTAGTATAGCTCAGTTAGTGTTGAAAGTTAAGAAATTTCTTGAGGGAAAATCTTTAAACTTCAAAATGGTTGATATCAAATTGGTAGTCAATCAAAATGAGGAGTTACAAGTCATAATCGATGACTTGCATAGCGAAAGAATGAGAATCAGTGAAAAGTGACAACTGAAATTGAGAAGTTGTAATACTCCTAAAGTGGAGTTGCAAGTCATTTTCATTGACATACATGACAAAAGAATGATCATTGCGAATCATTCTAAGTACGTGGTCATTGTGAACGAGAAGTTGTGTTCTTCTCAAAAGGATTTCGAAACTATCTCAAATGTAAGTGATGGAGTTATACTATAGAGAATATAGTATTCAAACTCCAAGTTTTGGGTAAAAGAGCCCCTATCCAATATATTGTAAAAATCAAGGCTAATATAGCAAATCTTTAAGGTTTGGGTATAAGAATCTCAATCCAAAAGAATGTGAATTTTGGCTAAAGTGTAGTATCTAAACGCATTCAAAGGTATGTTATATCTATGACAAGCCTAGACAAATAACAGCTAAGTGCAAACATTGCAAGAGTTTAAACTCAAAACCTAAGCAAGCGATCATAGTCAATGAGGACAATGATGATGAGCTTTTGCGAAAGTAGAGCTTGTTGTATAAGCAGAATGTAATAGCTCAAGTTTCAATAATAATAATATAGAAATTTTCTTTTACATATATTATTGAGTTGTGGCTTTAAATTTTTAAAGCATGTGAATTATTGCTCTAATTAGAGAATGATAATATGAAATTGATAATAGACATAAATCAAGTTTATGTTGAATCAATTCATAGCTGGTTATAGTAAAAATCGTCAAATTATTTACTACATAGTTGACGAAGCCTTAAAAGTTTTAAGACTTATAAAGCTGAGAATGGTAATCAACTTGAGAAGGAAAGAACCTTCTATTTTGATTTATTGAGAATTGGACTTTGAAAGACAACAGTTCAAGTTTACCACAAAATTGTAGGGGGAGGTTTGTCATAAGATTTCTTATGAAATGAGAATTGGAAAAACGCCTATTTTAAAAAATGCTAAAAGTGTGGGGGTGTTTAGAGAAGGTACAAGTATTATCTAAAATGGATCAAACTTGAACCTAAGATGATAAATTGTGTATTATGAGCATTGCTTTACACAATGATAATTATAGACTTCTTATGTGTAATTCAGAAGTGTCTGGAATTAATAAAAAAAAATCTATATATATAAGGAGTTCATTCTTTAAGTATATGTATCTTTAAAAGAACATAGTGGTGGAATCAAATGAATTATAAAACAAGTAATTCAAAGTGTCAAGTTGATCAAAAGACTGAACATGAATAGGAAACTGATCAGTCCTAGTCATGATCAGGAAATTGATCAAATTGATACTAAGAAAGCTACTTATTTTATCCACATCTTTTACCTACATAGTAGAAAGGTGAGGCTCAACCAGAGACTAATGTTGTTCCACATGATCGATAGTGAGATCGAATTCATGATGCAAGACAAAAGTTGAGTATTAGTAGACTTTCATCTTGGAAGCAAGTCAATTTGGTTGTAAATTGATTTTTATGAGAAAGCTTAAGGCTAATTGATCAATATATATGTAAAGTCAGTTAAGTGGCTAAAGGTTATAAATAGAAAGATGAAATAGATTTCTTTGATATCTATTTTAGCGAATAGAATCATATCCATTAGGATGTTGATTGCTATAGCAACTTTACATGATTTGGAAATTCACCAAATGAATGTAAATGGAGACTTAGATGAAGAAGTCTATATGGAAAGAAGAAAAAAAAAACTGAAAGGGTTTGTTGTAAAAGGACATGAGAACAAAGTTTATAAACTTGTTAAGTCCTATATGTGTTGAAACAAATACCGAAATAATGACATGAGAAATTTGATCACACCTTGATATCTAAAGGATTTAAATCAATGAGTGTGACAAATGTGTGTATTAAAATGTTGAATTCAAAGACATGGGTCTTGTGATTCATGAAATTTGAATAACGAGAAATCTTAATGGATATATATATTTTTCAGTCATACTATATAGAAAAAGTGTCGAGAAAATTTAGACATTATGAGAATAAACTAGCTGGAGTAGCTATTTTTTAGAAATCTACGAAACAGACGTGCATTGCACGATCTACGATGGAATCTGAATTCATTACACGAGATGTAGTGAAGAAGTGAAATGACTTGAGAATTTTCTAAAAGATATTCTTTTATGGTTAAGGCCTGTAAACGCAATATGTATCTATTGTGACAATTTATATTCTTTTGTGAGAGCTAAAAATATTGTCTACAATAGAAAGTCGAGACATATTGGGCGTAAGGTATAATTCGATAAGACAATTGCTCACTAATATTAATTGACTATGAGAAGTCAAGAGAGAATATTATTGGTCCTTTGACCAAAGGAGTAACGAAAGAAAGCAATGTCATATACATCGAGGGAAATGAGATTAAAAGCCTATTAAATGAACTATCTGGTGGTAACCTAACCTTGTTGACTGGAGATCCCAAGATCAGGTTCAATAGGCAACTAAGCCGGAATAGTTCATAGCAACACACAAGGATCTTTCAATCCTAGCCCGTTTCCATAAACCGTGTGTAAATGTGAATGTTAAGATAATATTGATATAAAGGAGTATTTTTAGAATACTATAAATCAATAGTTATCTATATGAGAGTAGAATTGGGTCGGTTCTTTGAGAACAACATAGGCTTGTGTTCTCTAAAAACTCTCACGAAAGCGAGATCGAGTCCAGGACCAAAACGGACTAAAACGTATAGAACTCAATAGAATGAGTTAAGTTATGTGTGATAAATTGTTGTCTCAATTTACTAATAAAAGGATAGTTCAAGAAATTAATTTCACTATTTCTTTGGTAAATTCAATAGTCTATCACTAAGGAAGGTTCAAGTTCAAAAGACACCTTTTCCTAATGCATAGCTTAGTCAATGCTCTCCAACTTTTACAGTTTTCTCTTTTCCATGTTTTCCGAGTTTGATTACTTTCATGTGGGGGATTGTTGGAAATTTTATATGTATAATATGATATATATGAAATTTTATTTGAAAGTAATCTAAAGCTAAAATTACTTTTAGTTTTATTGGAATTATATATATATTGACTTAGTCAAATTTTGTGAGATTGATATTAAAAATCAATTGTGATGGGTTTTTTGTATTGCTGCCATTAATGAAATTAACTACTAAGAGTTAATGGATTTTAATTGGATTTAAATTTGTTTTAATGATACAATTTTGTGAGTTACTTGGATGATTTCCTATAAATAGGAGTCATATGCCAATTTTTTAGATATCCCAAAAAAATCAATTTGTTATATTGTGTTCTTCGTTTATTCATCTATTTTCGGTAAAAGCTTTGGAGAGCTGTTCTTGAGTGTTCTGTCAGGTTTGTGTGTATCTGGTTATTGATCACACGAAACACGTTGTCGTATCTTGCGAGTCGGTATGCCATAGAACTGCAAATAACTGGAGCGGGGCAATATCGTCTTAAGGACAGTGCAACTGCACGCTTCGACGTTCTTCAATTTATGAAAAGTTTTATTGTTGTAATTTCAATTTCAATTAAATTATTGTTATTACTAATCTCTGTTTTGATTTTGTAAATAGTATCGATATCAATATATTAACGATGTTCAACTCAGTTGTTGTCAATGAGCTCCGGATCCAACAAATTACACATGGGGTAGTTTTTGCTTTAATTAAATTAATGAATTTGTTTTCATTAGTTTTGTGCACTTTTTTAAAGTTAAATTCATTAATATATATATATATTATTTCTAATAGTTTTTTTTATTATTTATTTTTCATCTATCAATATAATTATTAATAGAAATATAATGATTTTGAACATGAAAATTAAAAATAGATTAAAATTTATTAATATTTACTCAACTTCATTTTCAAAAAATTAAATACCACAAATGAATACTTTCATTTTATTTTCATAGTTATTAATATTATAATCAAATAATTATATAATTGCACGTTAAGTGTGTTTTTTAAGTTTTGTTTATGTCGGTTTTATTAAAATCGACACTAAATTAATTTAAAGTGGAAAAAAAATTACATATCGTAAATTTGTTTTGGCACGTAAGCAGTTTAAATTATTGAATTTATATTGATTTTTGTTAGTTTCGATTCAATTTCTATCGGTTTTGGAATTTTAAGAAGCAGTTTAAGTGTATGCTCCCCCTCGAGTTAAATCCTGGCTCCGCCACTGGCGGCATACATAGAATAAGGAGAGAGGATTATTGAGTTTGACGGTGGTAAGCTAAAGCTCTACATTATTCTTTTTTCTTGTTTTCCATTCATTTCTAGTTCTTCCAAGTGAAATTACAATTTGTCTCATTGTTGTATGATTTCCAATTTCTTCTTCTCCTTCCTTTGTAAATATTTTATTATTACTAAATATTTTAGAATACTTTTTTTTAAAATCAAATAAAAACAAGTACTGATTATATTTACACTATTTTAAACTTCACATTAGCAATTAAAAATAACAATACCATACAAATTTTGAAATATAAAAAAAATTGAATATAAATCATTGTGAATAGTTTTCTAAGCTAAATTTCTTTATTTAATAAAAAAAACACTAATGAAAAAAGATTTAAGAACTTCTAATTTTGACACTAAATTAAAACATGGTGAAAGAATAAAATTCATCTTTATGTTGCAATTATAAAGATAAACTATTTTAGTTTGTATTACAAACTACAAACTGATTAATTATGATAATGATTGAATTATATCAATGGTGTTATTTTGACAAAAAAAAAAAAAAAACTGAATTATAAAAAAGATTTCACTTAACGTGAGAATAAATTTTGAACTGTTTCTGTTTCTATTTCTCAAGCCACCCGAAAGAAGGTTTCAATTTTATTGACATACTTGACCTGCAATCCCCTGCAAACAACGGGAAAAAAAAGTTAGAAAAGTATTCCTTTAAAAATAAAACTTGGGGCGGTTACTAAAATAACATATTTTTCATATTAATTATTAAAATGTCATAACTTTTCAAAAATTACTCGAATAGTATAATTATAATTCAATAATTTATTGAACAACTAAAAAAAGTGAAAAAAAAACTAACAAATTCATTTAAAATAATAATAAAAAATAATCAAATACTTCGATAAATTATTAAACTTGAATTTAAAAAAGTAAAAAACAAACAAATTCATCAAAAATACCCATGAGAAATAGTAGTCAATAATTTATTAAAGTATAATTATGCTATTTGAGTAATTTTTAAAAAGTACTACATTTTACTAATTAGGATTATGACGCAGATTAATGCTATTTGAGATAAATTCTATAAAAACTAATCATTATTGGTAGTCAAAGTATACCTCTACTTGACTTTTTTCCTTCTTTCTATTTTAGTCTTCCACCATCTCTTCTTCTTCATTGATATTTTCTCTCGAATCCTGTGTAAAAACTAATAACTTATATTTTTCTTTTTCTTTTTTTCTTAGTTTATTGATTAGAAATATAAAAATTCTTACATTTGAACCACTTGTAAAGATAGATTTTTCTTCTGATTCTTCCAAGTTGTTCCTACCTTCTTCGCAGGCACAACGTTTTTCTGCAGTTGTATAAACCTTGAAATAAATAACCAACATTGAAAGACTTAGAAAAACCAATTCATTTAATTAAATCTAATTTATATCACAAGACACATTTAATTTTAAACACGATGAACTAAACCAAAAGATTTTTATTTTTTTCCAACAGAAAAACTATTGAAAGAAAATTAATCAAAACAACAAAACCAAAGAAACAAGCATTCGAAAATCATACCAAATAACTAAACGCGACCAAAAAAAAAACTAAAACCAAATTATAATACAAGAGAACAAATGGGTTAAAATGAACAAATGAGCTGAGAGATTCACTCTATCAATCAGACGTTCTTAAAGACATTACCATATTTGCTGAAACAGTTTCGTGTGATACGCTGAGTTATGGTTGAAACTAAAATCTGAGTTTGAGACAGATGAAAGCAACACAAGGAAGTAAAAGCCACTGTCCCCACTATAAATAACCATTTCCGAATTTCAATCCATATAGCTTACAGATACTTCATGAATAAGGTAAATCATCTTAACTAAAGAACTTTATACTATTTCAGTAATTTTTCAATTAGAGGAGAAAATAGCTTGCTCCTTGACACAGAATCCGTAGATAATTGGAATTGTGACTATTCTATCTAGGGGGGATTGGTTGATTTGGTGGCTTCCCAAGAATGCCAGCTTTAACTCACAGGAGAATTAGAAAATCTGTTAGGTTGAAGGGTTTAGAAAAATATGCTCGGTTTGGATATCGTAGCTTCTTTGATGTAGGGAGTTTGGAGAAAGGTTCGAGATATTCGCTTCAGCTAGATTCAGATGGTTGATATTCATAGCTCAGAAGAAGGCTACAAATTGGGATCTATCAACTTAATTTTGAATCGCGGTGAAAAACGTATTATACTCAGATCAGATCCTAGTCTATCCAACAAGTAAATAGGAGAGATGGCCTCTGTATGAGAGACGCTCCCCTACGGCTTAGAGTACATTAGCAGTTTATTAAATCTAACCAAGGTATAGATAGAGGGACTCCGGCTTATTATGTGCAGCTGTGAATGCAGACCAGTACTCAGTGAGGTCGAAGTGGACACATAAACACCAACACGATAAGAATACTATTTCATCCACCTTATCATTAGATAGAGACAGGTACAACCAACCTCCAAGCAATGTTTTAAAAACCTTAAGGCGACCTCGAGGCGTTTTCTCATAAAGAGGTGAGGTGTAAGCCTCGAGGCGGTGTGAAGCGTAAGCCTCATTTTAAATGAAAAAACTAATAAAAAGAATAAAAATGTAAAAACGTTATATTAATAACATGATAACATTCATAGAAAAAGATAAGAGTAGTTTAGTATATGAGAGAGTTAAATAATATTGAAACTTGAAACAATGAAATTTTAACGATAAGTAAAGGAGTAAAAAGTGGCAGAGGCCCCCCAAAGGAAAGGGAATAATTTACAATCGGATTTTGCATGATTATCAATATTAATTAATATTGGATATTTCCATAAGTGAAAACATAACGCATATACAATACCTGAAGAGTTATCAATTTGAGTAGGTTTAAGCCTGAAGAGGACGACCTCGCGTTCGTCTTCGACGAATCCATCATAAACAAAAGTTTGATAAATGCGAGATTGATCATCAGGAGCCCCAACATCCTTAGCCTCGAAAGTGATGAAATAATTGTCACCACCCGAAAGCTGATGGTTAATCTTCAAAGGCTTCAAAAATTCTAGCATCGCTTTTTTTCCTTCTCCACTCTATTGCATTGCATTCATAACAAAATCAATAAAACCAAATCAACAAGAAGTATGCAGCATATATTAATCAATATTACTAATTCATTCATTCGTAACCTGTTTTTGAATCTGATTGTTGTAATCTTCCACAGCTATTTTCCCAAACTCGGTAGCACGATTTATTGATTCATCATTAAGATTCCATGGATAGATGAGGCCGCACTCAGATATCTTAGGGAAAAAATCAACGTCGAATCCCTGGAATTAAAAATTGAATTGTTCAATACATAAATTATTATTATCCTTGAAATAAAGAAATAATTGAATTGATTACTGACATCGCTTTCATCAACTTGACGATGGTAGCGCTCGGATTCTTCTGCAGTGAAACTGCGAAGACCGTGATTATATCTGCCACTGAATTTATCCATTTCACGTTTCAAAGCCCTGTAATCTTCCATAGTCATATTTGGATAAGTCGATAATGCTAAACCATATTTCGTCATCCTCAACCCCTTCACCTTCTCCTTCTTCTCCTTTTTTACCTTCTTCTCCTTCTTCTCCGATACCATTTGCTCTGTGATTTCAGACTGCATCTCGGCTACGCCTTTCTCCTTCTTCTTCTTCTTTTTCTTCTTCGCCTCCTTCACCTTATTCTCATTCTTTTCCGGTTCAGTACCCTCTGTAATTTCACACTGCATCGCTGCTACGCCTTTCTCCTTCTCCTTCACCTTCTTCGCTTTCTTCACCTTCTTCTCCGGTATAGTACGCTCTGTGATTTCAGACTCCATCGCGGCTACGCCTTTCTCCTTCTCCAACACAGTACGCTCTGTGATTTCAGACTGCATCGCGGCTACGCCTTTCTCCTTCTCCGTACGCTCTGTGTTTTCATACTCCATCGCGGCTACGCCTTTCTCTTTCTCCTTCTCCAATACTGTACGCTCTGTGATTTCAGACTCCATCGCGGCTACGCCTTTCTCCTTCTCCGATTGTTCTGTGATTTCAGGCTCCATCGCTCGCGGCTACGCCTTTCTTTCACAAACAGAATAGAATAAAATAATGCCCTAGAAAGTTCAAACAAACCCGGGCAAATTTAAAAATGCTCATATTTATAGACTTTGATTAAACTTTTTTTTTTTTTTTTCCAAAGATTACAAAAACGTCTTTTTTCATCTTAATTTTATGTTTTAAAAATAATCCTTATTTATATATAATACAATTTCAAACCTAATTACTACTTACTAGGTTTTTTTTTTTTTTCACAATTTTTTCCTAGGAGATTGAAAATTAATATTATGAGATTTATACTAGCACTAGCAATTTTTTTAATAATATTTATAAAAATAATAACTCTTAAAATTATTTGTAAATATAGTACATTAAATTTATCAGTGTACATATTAATTTCAGTTAATTATTAATTAATATTATAAAAATTATTATATTTATAAATAGTTTAAAGCCATAACATATTTATAAATATTATATCAAAATCGCTTATTCAATTAAATTTCTCAATTTTTTTAATAATATCATTTTTTTATCCATTTTAAAATAATTTCAATAGTGTCATTTTACAACTTCCAAAATGCCATGTACGTATTATAATATTGTTTTTTTTATATCACTAATTGTTAAGAAATATGATATTTGTACATAATTTAATAACAATTTACATTTGAAAAAAAAAATCAAACTTGATTATCTGACATATAAATATAATAATTTGTTTCCAATTTTTAGAATTAACACACCAATTTGTATATACTTCAAATTAAAAAAAAACACACCAATTGGTATCCTTTAAATTACGAAATTCTCCTTTGCAAATAATAAAACTGTTTAATTATTTATTTTTAACTGTCTCATTTTATTTTTATCTTTTAATTTACTTCTCACAGTTTTAATTTTATATTTTTTTGTTATTTACACTTTAAAGATTTTTCTATGAAATTTAGAACTTTATATTCTTTAATAATAAATACATTTAATTAAATATTCTTTTTTTATCTCAACAACTATATCTTTAATTCAAGAGTTTTTTTTTACTCGAGTCTATTAATTTATTATTAACGTAATTTTAATGAACTATTACTCAATAGTTTTTTAGAAAGAAAAATATTTCATATATTCTCAATACAAAAATATAGAGAAAAAGTATAAATTTTAAATTTATCTAACTTAATAAATTCTCAAAACTCGCAATTTAAATACCAATTATATATAATCAAAAAAAGTTCAAAGTTTCTGTCGAAGCTAGTAAACTCACAATTAACACATGTTAGGCTTAAATCTAATCAAAAAAAAATATAAATAATAACTTTAATATATTTTTCACTAACTCAATTAAAGTTAATGTAAAATACACCCCTACATTTTAAAATTATATTTTAAAGATGTTTTTTTTTTTTAATAATATTAGAATATTTGACATGCGTAAAATACACATATCTCAATTTTGTTAAAACTAATTATATAGAATAATGTGATTTATATTTTTATAAAAAAAATATATAGGTGTTTGAAAATATTTTTAAAATGTAAATATATGATTTAACAATATTTTAACATGTAGAGATGTAAGTTACATTTAACTCATATAAATAAACATGAATATCTTCATATTTTCACTTTTGATAATTAACTAAATATCTTTTGATTATTTTATTTCTGTCCCAATCTCGTGAAAGATAGATGTTATTTGAATTTTGAAAGGATTGTGTGCTTGCAAGTTGCAAGCATGCATTAGTCGAATGTCGTTATATTTCTTCCAACAAAATATGCCCCTTCTTATTTGTAAAAGCACATTTGATAAATATTGTGACAAGATAATTATTGTAATCAAATTAGAGTTCAAACTAATACTACAACTTAAAACCATCCAACCGATTGAATTGGATCGATTGATTTTAATTTGGTGATCAATTTTCATGAAAAAAAAAATCAAAAGTAACGACATAGAAAAAACACATATCCAAAATTTATCATTTGAGTCCATTTATGTATTAATAATTAACAATTTATTTTAATGAAATCTTTTTAAAATTGGGTCTTTGAAGGACCCCCATCCCGTCCCCAACCCTCATGGTGATGGATAAAGAGAATTCCATCTCCAATCTCACCCCTCCTTGCCTTGTTGACATATCATATTTATGATGATTTTTTTTTCAATAGTCTACTATAATAATTTAAGAAGGAAAGTTGTCATTGATTTTTAGTCTGATTTTAATTCTTACAAAGTTTAGAGGGTCAATAACTTAAATTTAAATTTTGAAGGAGTAATTGTTACTACCCTTATATTGAACCGTTGTATCTATGATAATATGAAATGTTTAAATATATACCACAATCTTGAGTAGGGTTTTACTATGTATAAAAAAATTGAGCCACCATCACCAAATGGGGGGAAAATATTGGATTATATTTTGTGAACGAATTTTATGAAGAAATATGTTGTGAAAAATATTGGATCATATAACAATTTCTAAGTGACATTATTTCCACAAAATTTGATATTGGGGCATAAACCTATACAATAGAATTAACCTTATATCGCATTCCTCTGCAGATTATCAATAACTTGCAGACCTTTCTCTGATGCAATAACAGTTTTACATCTGTGACCCATAAAAAGGTATAAGAAATATGTTAATTCATCTAGGGGTATAAACGGGACAGAGTGGGTATAAACGGAGTACATTCATCAAACTTAAATGTGGTGTGCATTAATAAACAAAATATGCACAAGTCAACTAACGAACAACAGGTCCGAGACTCCCTTCCCCTCTCCTCCCTTAATTTGATATAATAACAATAAAAAAAAGTGAAGTAATAGTTACTTAACACTAAACACAAAGTACCCATGCAAAAATCTCCCCCTTTTCTTGGTTGTCAAAATATAATTACACATGGGGTAGTTGTTGCTTTAATTAAATTAATGAATTTGTTTTCATTAATTTATTACTTCTTGAATTGCATAATAATAAATCTCATTATTGTTTTCTCTTGTATTGCACAGGAAAAAAAAAAGAATTAAGATTCACTAATTTTTCAAATTTTATTAGTTTAGACTATTTTGATAAATTCATTAACTTAATGATTTCTTTTCATAAATTAATGAAGGTTTAAAAAGTGATATTTTAAAAATAACAATAATTAATTATACTTGAAGATACTGGAGAGACAGACAAACACTCAATACAAAGCAAAGGAAAGAGAGAAGAATGAAAGAAATACTGACGGAAACTTAGAAATGATTCCATGATCTACAACTCCATTGATCTGATGAAGACTTTCAGCTACTTCGGCTGCAAATAAATTATCAATCTCAGAAGAAATTTTTCATAAGATTTTAGAAAGAGATGAAAAAATTATTACATACCTAGGCTTGGTATTGGAGATGTAAATATGACATCAAGAACATTATGGCCTTCCCTCGTGACAAATGGGAAATCACCCCCAAGGGGGCCTGCATTCCCAATGGATGCCCTCCTCCATACCTTACTTTGATAAGATAAGACGGAAAAACACTGTTACATAAAGCTATAAAATCCGACATTATGAAGAAAAAAATGATAAAAATGTAGGAATCAAAGGTCACAAGCCCGTTTCATTGATATAATGAAAGATAATTACAAAAACAACCATTATCTTGGTATTACGTATACTCCGTGTACCCAAAATAAGCCAAGCTCGCCACTATTCCATGTTGAGACATTGTTATTTATTACTGACATGTCTCTCACCAGAGGACATCATTATTTTCTAAACCAAATTGGGGGGGAAACTAGCTTTCTGTTGCTTTTACAAAGGCTTGAGTAAGAATATTTTATTTTTCTTTTTTTCTCTCATGGGGATTAAAAAAATGTTTATGATGAAAAGAAAAAAAGTGAATCAATGTTTCCATTAATTGAGCATGCATGGGTAAACCTGACATGTATTTTATAGATTCATTATAAAAAAAAGTGAATAAAATTTTCCTTCAATTCCACTGATGAAGTTAGCAAGCAAAACATAAGAGTAATGGTATGGTAATTGATACAACAAAACTAGGTTGCAACTGCTGTATGAATTATAGTGATTTCTGGCTTTCTGAGCTTTAAATAGATAAATTAAAAAATCAAGTGAGTCCAACCCTTCCATATAGAATTAGAAAAACATCAAATTTGACCACATTGTAAGTAACAATGAAACTTGGGTCACTGAAAGGTGTCCAACCATAGATTGCAAGTTCGAAGACCTTGGATCAGCCTTATGCCTGATTGGTGCAGCCTTTGCAGTAACAGTTCCGAAACTACTGGGCATTTGCTTTTTGGGTGCAGTTTCTCTATGAAGATTTGGGAGCGTCTCTTTTTATTGTTTAATATGCAGTGGGTAGGTCATAAGAACCCTAATTCTAATGTGCTTGCTCTCTTGGGAGGTTCTTTGCTTAAAGGAAAACAAAGAGTCCTTTGGGATAATGCGGTTAGAGCTATTTTGTGGAATATTTGGCTTGAGCGTAATAGTCGTATTTTCAATGATAAATGTAAGCCGTGGGAGGATGTGTGGGAGGGGAGTGTCCTTATTGCCTCCATTTGGAGTGCAAATTGTAAATCTTTTTGTAATTATGCTCCCTCTAGTATAGCTTTTAATTGGGAGGCTTTTTTGTAGTTCTTCCCTTGCCTTTTTTGGGCTTTTTCATATTTCAATGAAAAGGTTTGTTTATTACCAAAAAAAAAAAGAAAAGCTTACCTCCGCATCACCTAAAAAGAGGTCGTCAATTTCTTCAGCAGTTTGCATCCAAGTAAGCTGAAAACAAATTTATCTTCATCAGCATCTAACGGTTCACATCACATATATCCGCTATAAATGATATTGATTTTCTTCTTACAGAATTCACTAAAACGGGAATTGAACCCTCTGGGCCATTCATGTATTGGCTGTCTTTGATCATGAATGCAAGCTGGTTGGAGGCATTTAATATAGACTGCAGACAGCCACAAAAAAAAACCATTTAATATAAGAAAATTATATATACAAGGTCTTGCTGGCTTATGTCTACACATGAACTGAGACAATATCTTGTTGTGTATTAGATCAAAACCTTTCAGATGATTTATATATATATAAGAAGTTCATGGACTCTGTTCATGCGATATCCGAAAATCAAAAGCCAACAAAGTTGGGGCATTTTAATAAATGGAATAGGATAAGTAATACACCTTCTCTTGAATTATTGACTCTTCAACAAGCGATGTCTGACGCCCAATGACAGCAATCAATGTTCCTTCTTCTACAATGTCAGCATCATCAAATGCAAAATCTATCTGTAAAGAATGACCTTAGGCCTCGTTTACCTATCAGGAATGGGAATGGGACATGAGAATCATTCTCCCTCATTTCCATTCCTATTGTTTACTAAAACAATAAAAATTACTAGACTAAAATTACTAGACTAAGGTCTATTATAAAAATAAATAAATGAATAAGATCTATTTTTAAATATTTTGTTTTAAATAAGCAATATTTAGATTTACTCCTAAAACTCATTCCCTGCATATCCACATCCAAACACATACTACACAAATCCAAAATTTTGAAACTCGCTCCCTTGCATATTCAAACACAGACTACACAAACTCAAACTAGCCAAACTCTCTTGCAAAACACCCCTGAAATCTTAAACAAATATAACCAGTGTCTCATCTGCCCTTCGAAGATTTTCTTAATAACTCACGTTATTGAGAAAGATAATATTGAATCCAATTATCGAATTCATCTACCCTTCTCTTCTCAATACTCAGATCATATTGAATCCATTATTGAACTTTTAGCTCACCTGAGAACCATCATTGTAGTGACCTAACGAAATTCCCGCCTTGGCTGCATCACTTGCACTTGTTATGGACCTACATAGATCCAAATAAAATGGCATCACAAGGGGGGGAAATATAAAAAGTACTTGAAGAGAGTCAAATTTGTCTTTCCCAACGACAAAATTGTCGAAATTTGGTGCAACAAAGCTCATTATGGCTTTTAGCCTGATATCACAATTAAAACTACAAGTTTCATTTTGCCAAGGCCAGCTTTTCAACACAGAACAGGTATAGATAGCCATGAAAGAGACTTAAATTATTCAAAGAAAAAAAAAATGGTTGTCACATCAATCCTCTCCATTATAACTACACAAAGAATAGAGACCGGTCAATTGTTAGAAAGAAGAAAGGAATCACATTAGGCAAACGGTCGATGAAGCCATACAGAAAGGATTCAGTCATCATCAAATGAGTTCAAAAGGATAGCAACTCACATGGGAATCCCCACTATATCTTTCAAAGCACCTGTTCGAAGCAGCTGACCAAGATACCGAATGGCCATGCCAGAAGCTTGACCAGATCCCAAGCCAATAATCATGCCACTTTTGACATAAGTATCCACCTAGAATGACATACACCAACTACAGTCATTTTATCCTTTTATCAATAACCACGGGCGAAAGTAGTTTAGGCACGGATCAAAAAACAAACGGTTTTTTATTTCTCCAATACATTGTACTCGAATCGAATGACTATCTATTGTTCCGTTATACACTTCCAACCAAGATTTCTCAAATCTTAATTTCGTGTTGTGCTCCTATCTCAAACCAGAAGACCATCTTTCTGCCAGATTTCCATTTCCCCAACCCAAAATTGATAAACTCAGCTAATCAATCACAACTATGCTAAGAAATCATATTCAAATTTTCTACTAACTCACATACATTCTAATTGAACCAAATTTCACTCATCCCCCAACAGAATTCAATGCCAACACCACCTCTACTTTCTCCCCTTTTTTATCTACGTTGATATGATATTGTCCACTTTAGGACTAAACCCGCATAATTTTGCTTTTGCTTCTACCCAAAAAATAAATAAAACCTCGTACCGATATATATTTTTATAAACTCAAGATCATCCTCACTTATAAATTACGAAGCTATCGTATTTGTTAATCAAAACGAGGAGAATTAATATCAGCCAAGACATTGCTTAAAAACATAATCGGAAATTGCATGCATTGTAAATTGTAAAGCATACGGTGTGTTTGGCTGCTTGCAGAAGTGGAGAGCCGCCGGCGAGAAAGGAAGTTGAGGCAGAAATTCTGAAGGAATTGGTTCCGAATCTGATCATGGAGCGAGCATTTCGCGTAATATTGGAATTGGAGGAAACGTAGGGAGAAGTAGAAAGTGAAGCAGAAGCAGCCATGGCCACTCCCATTGCTCTTCTGCAACCGTGATTGTAAAGGAGGGAGAGGGAGTGGGAGTGGATAAGGTCGCATGGGAAATAACGTTCTTCCTGGTGGGAAATTTGTTTCTCATCGCCTTTTTTTTTTTTTTTTTCAAATATGATTTAAAACTCAGTATTTGATTTGTAAAATTGTAAATCACATATTTATTCTAATTCTATATATGATGATTCTAAAATTATGAATTTTAAAATGAATGAGGTTCATGGTAAAAAATTATATTATATATTTTTAAATACTTAATACTCCATACCATCCGATCACCTAGTTGAAACTCAACCTAAAATTTTAGGGTTGGGTTAACTCGAACTGTTGGAGAATTTACGGGAGACTACGCTCTGCAATTTAATAGGATATGGGAAGGGACTAAATCTACAAGGAAATAAGATTATAAAATATTGAGATATTAGCAACAATATCCACATTAATTATCATTTTTTCAATAATATCGGCTGAGATTTGTTAATTTCAAATTTGCCCAAGAAACACCTTTTTTGGTGGTTTCTTTTGATCTTCCGTTATAAATGTTTACCAAAATGCCCTTTTTCTACTTCCTTTTTAGTTGCTACGTTTCATATTCCTTAAATGTTTTTTTAATTTGCTCCATGATTTGTGGAATACACCGTTTATCTCTCCTTTTTTGTTTATTACAGTTTCTATTTCAATTTTGTCTGTATGTTTTTGTGTTTCTTGTGTTTAGGGTTTACGTTTTGTTTTCTTCATTTCTCTGTTATCCGAAATCTTTCAAAATGCGTACCACTTCCATCGATATTATATATGGCGGATCGTGGGATGAAGCTAACAACTATGAACGATATGAAATGAAGAGTATGATGTTCTTTAAGAACACAAAATTCGAAGATTTGCAGAACAAACTCGAACGTAAGGTTCGTTTTAACAGTAAGACTCAATGTATTTTAATGGAGATTGTGACATTATCCAAAGTGAAAGCTTATCTGGACGTGAAAACTGACAATGACGTTGCATTCTTAGAATCATTTATGTTCGATAGTTCCACTGCGTTCGTTTCTTTAGTTATTGATAAAAAGAAAATAGTTTCAGAAACTGCAACCGTTGACCCTGTGGTTACACCTTCAATCCCTTTGGCTCCTCAACCACCTGTTTTTGATTTAGGTATATATAGCAACCCTGAAGATTTTTACATTGATGAGGTTCCTGTTGGGTTTCAATTCATTACTATGGTCAACGTTGAATGTCCCCGTGAATCATTTTTCCTTAATACTGACAACGCAATTTATGCATCCAAGCATGTATTGAAAAAAGCTGTTCAAGTTCAATCTTTGAAACAAGGGTTTCCTATTCGCGTTGTTAAATCAGATGGTGGGCGTTTTTTTGCATGTTGTAAAGATCTCGAATGTTCCTGGTTTGTTAAGGCGTCACCCTATGAGGGTACCGATTGGTGGTCTATTAAAAAATTTTGTTTACAACATTCATGTTCCGTTGACATTATAAAAGTAGATCACCCGCAAGCCACCGCCTCTATAAT
The DNA here is from genome assembly GCA_028015215.1 of Gynostemma pentaphyllum. Taxonomy (NCBI): domain Eukaryota; kingdom Viridiplantae; phylum Streptophyta; class Magnoliopsida; order Cucurbitales; family Cucurbitaceae; genus Gynostemma; species Gynostemma pentaphyllum. Next base: position 37,242,803 of record CM051346.1, on the reverse strand, counting down.
TGCTGATTATATTAGAGAGTATTTTAGGGTTTGTAGTGGGAAGTTTATGTCTTCAAATAAGATTGTTAACTTCATGAAAAATAGACATGGGATTCATATTTGTTACTCAAAGGCTTACCGTGCTAGAGAAATAATTTTGAAAGAGATCAGAGGCTGTCCAGTCGAATCATATGCTCTCGTTCCGAAGTTTTGTTATGTGTTAACTGCTCATAACCCTGGTATGTTTTTCAAACCGTTTATATTTTATAACCTTTTCTGTTTTATATACGTTTATACTTTATTAATATTTTTTTATAGGGTCTTACGTCCAATACCAATTGACTGCTGAGAACAGGTTTCAATTCCTTTTCATGAGTTTGGGAGCTTCTATCTCTGGTTTTGCTCATTTGCTGGAGTTTTGTTGACGGCATGTGCTTTGGATGGTAATAACCAAGTTTTTTCGATTGCTGCTGCTGTTGTTGATTCAGAGAATGATTGTTCATGGGAATGGTTTTTTATTCATCTCAACAATATTATTGGTAGTAGAGAGAATCTCTCTGTCATTTCAGACAGACACCCGAGTATTTACAAAGCGGTTTGCAAAGTTATGCCGGTGTTCATTATGGTGTTTGTATGCATCATTTATCTCGAGAATATTAAGAGTCGATTCCACAAAAAATCGCTATTTGAACACTTCATTCGTTGTCTTTCAAGCCTATACTAAGGATGAACACGAATTCCTTTTTCACCAATTGGAATTGATGGAACCTAGGATAGTACCATACCTAAATGATATTCGGAAATCAGTGTGGTCTCGTGCTTATTTTCCTGTTGTTCGTTTCAATGTTATGACCACTAACATTTGTGAAAGTTATAACGCAGTTTTGAAGAATGCACGTGAATTACCCATTATTAGTGCTTTAGAAGAGATACGTTTGACATTGGAGCAATGGTTTTATGAAAGGCGTTTATTGGCTACTAACGTTCATTCTACCCTCACCCCTTGGGCTGATTGTTCATTGAGGACCAACATTGAATATGGACGTCGGATGATGGTACGTTCTCTATATTATAAATGGTTATAATTTAGAAACCATTTATTTTTTTTACACCTTTATTTTTAATTGTTTTTTTTCATTTTTCCATGTACAGGTTCGTCATTTGAATGATTTTGAATCTGTTGTTATTACATTTGAAATGGAGTATCGTGTCAACATTCAAAACAAGAAATGCGAATGTCGACGTTGGAATCTTCTTAAAATACCTTGTGCTTATGCTTGTGCCGCTATCATTTCCCGTAACCTTCCACCTTCCGAATATGTGCATAAATACTATTCTATTGAATCTCTTATAGCAACTTATTCTGGGATGGTAATGCCTATCGGTACTCGAAGACAATGGAAGATTCCATATGATGTTGAAACAGTTGTTGTCCATCCACCAGATGTTCGTCGTTCTGTAGGTAGACCGAAGATGAAAAGACACATATCACATTTGGAGTCTTATAATTCTGGATCAAGTTCTCGGAATTGCTCTCGCTGTGGTGGTTCTGGTCATAATCGCAAGACATGCCGTAATGCATTTAGTTACGTTGCACACAATTAATTTCATTCGTGTTTCTCAATCTTTAAGCATTTGATGTTAGACTTTTTAATAACTTTTGTTTTTTTTTTGTTTTTTTTTTCGTTGCATCTTTGTGATATTGGTCATAACCAATTGCTTTGACCATAACATTTTTCGTTTTACTATTTATATTTTTTTTTTTCAATAATGTTTTCATAGGCTTGATGTTTTTTTTAGATGCGGTGATTACATACTATATAATATATCTTCCAATCATCTTTTTTTCATTTCTTGTCTTAACTTTATGTATGTGCCAATTTCTGGTGTTTGTGTATTTCGTTTCACTCATGTTAAAGTTTTTTTTTAATAAAGTTTTATTAATTAGAAACTGTGTTAATATTTTTGATGTTTTTGTAATAAGTGGATTCATTTATAATATATGCATACATTGTTCATACTTTCTTATTCAGTTAATACTTTACAACTACATATCATGTTTGATTATGTTGGCACAATATTACTATATAATTTGTGCATAAATATCAACATAGATTTTTTATACCAACCATGTTAACACATTTTATAATCCATACATTCAAAAATATATGTCAGTTTCAAAATATAAGAATTTAAGCATAAAATTCCAAAAAAGTGTCTTCCATTCTAATATCACTGGCTCTTAGAACGGTATCTATTCTTCTTGAGTTGGCGGAGTGAGTACATGGAAACTTGGACCCTTCATATCTTTTTCATTGGACCCAAATTTTTCGGTATATGGCTCAGTAGTGTACTTTCCATCCTTCCTGGTTCTTTTTGGGCGTGTACTCACATTTGTAGGCGCCTTCACATTTTTCCTTTCGATTCGCTTTCTCCCCTTCTTTCCCCCATCAACATTGTCTTCTTTTTTTCCTTTCCCTTTTTTATTATCATTCAGCTCTTTTTCTGCAACCTCCACACTTCCAGTAGTTCCCGAAGCTGCAACCTGTTTTTAAAAATATTCATATGTTTACTTTATATAAACCTTTCTTTATGTTAAAGATTTAATATATATAAACTTTTATAAGTAATTACCTCATGAACTGTTTGATTCAACTTGCTCCCTCCGCGTGCTGCATCAAGATGTTCGCCCCCCTATTTTTTTCCATATTAATACAACTACATATTACAGCATTTGCAATGTTTTCATATAACTTAAAAACATGTGAAGAAAGTTTACCCTATATATTACTATCGATTGTTCTTTATTTTTCAACCACTCCATAATTTCTGAAGAAATCTTCACAGGAGATATGTCTGATTCATCTTCTATTCTTATTTCCTACATTTATTTATAGAATTAGTCTTTTTTTTTTTTTACTAAAGTACGTTTTTCGTGTTTTTTATTGCCTTCTTTCATAGGGTTGTAATGATTACCTGACAATCAGCGTTATCATTTACATTTCTGAGTCCCTCATCAACGTTCTCCAAATTTACATGTCGAAACACGTCTTCATTTACTTCTTGAGAAACATTTGTTCGCGTTTTCATCGTTAACACCATAATCAAATCCCTGTAATTTTCATACATTGTTAGGTAATGTTAGCTATACATTTTCATAAACATAGTTCATCTACCTCATATTGATGCCTATCGTAATCTCTCGGTTCTTGTTGCCTTCCCTGTTTGACCAATTCATGTAGTTCGTCCACTTTTTTCTCTAATTTCACCAGTGTTTGACGCATTGTGTAATTTTGATGCAGTATCAGTTTTATATCTTCCGCCATTTGGCTCCTCCCGTCATTATCATCTTCATTAAACCAACCATCGCAGCTTAAAGTTTGATTCCCTTTCTCTGTTTCCATTCTTTCTTTGTTTTTGTATTCTCTCTTGAAAATCTTCATGTACTCGTATCCAACTTCTCATCGATGAGGCTTCATCCCTTTCACCGTTAATCGTTATTCAAATTACGATGCTGGTTATACTATATAAACTATATGCATTTACAAAACGTTTTATATTATATAACCTGTTACTTACAACATCATTGAACACATCTTTTTCATACGATTGCCAAGTCCCTTGCTTGTGATAATCCCCCAGATTAAGCATTCTTGGATATCCATCTCCAATCCTCTTTGCATATCCTGAATTAACGAGACAATGCAGGTAGTATCTCACAAGCCCAAATGACTAAGGCTTGTGGAAATCCAGTGATTCTTTTGAATCCCCCTTCTGGATTGTCTAGAATTTTCTTCAGGCTCACTATAGTTAGATTGTAAGATAGCCTTCCCCATGAGTACCCATTGAACACCTCGTCATTTTCAACCATTCGAAAATGCAAACTTGATATCGTTGTCCCGATTTGCTTTGGTATAACAAGAGACTCCAAAATATATAACTTCACCATTTTCAAAGCCAATTCCTCGTCACAAAAATCCATTCCTCTAAACCCTCTGTCCAGCTCGTTCCAATCCAGTTTTGTCGATTCAGCGAAAACTGTTTGCAACAATTCACTCTCCGGTAATAAATCCCGGTCCACATTTTTAACCGGATTACAGTTCAGCCCCGTGATCAAACAAAAATCCATCAAAGTGAATGTATGGATTTCACCGCCTATCTTGAAACTCAACTCATCGGGTTTTTCATTTTTAAACAGACGACTTAAAAGATGTTGAATCACCGTTGGAAACTTTCTAACGGACATTTTTAAAACATTCTTCAAACAACATTCATCCAATAAATCAATCAATCTCCCCCTGCACATTTTGATTACATCCAGTATCATGTCATACTTTGCATAAGCCACTGTCTTCTTATTCTTATACCAATCCGGTGACTTAATCAAATAACAATCCTCCCTTCCACGTCTTGAACCACCATCATTAGTAATCTCAAAGTAATCATCTATCCTCCTCTTCGTTTTATTTTGTAATCTCTGCAATTTTATTATTAAATACAAGAAATTTTGTTACATTCCTTAATAGTTTATATTTCTTATACAGTGTAAAAAATCTAAACTTTTACCTTTCCCGGATTATTCACCGTTTTCACATTACTCTTCCTTTTCTTATTGTTTCCACACTCGGTCGTTTCCTGTTGCAATATAACAATTTATAATAAACTCACATTCAACAGTATTGTATAGCTTAATCTATTATTAATAATCTTCTTCCTTTTACAATAACTTACTTGTTCATCTTCATTTTCATCTCTGTCCTCTATTCCATCGTCAGCTGAATACTCCTCTTCATTTTCATTCCTCCTCTGTTTTTTTAAATCCCCTCTTTCTTTTGATCTCCCAATTGATGTAGTCCCACCCTGCATCAATAAAATTTGTTTATTCACATTACTTATGTACCTGTTTCTACCCTCCTCAAATTGAACAAAAGTATATACTCTCTAAACATTTATGTTTTATAAACTACAACTTACATCATTCTCTAAATCATCTTCTTCATCATCAGTCACCTCTTCCATCGTTACATTCATTTTGTTCTGCTTCTTTTTTACAGTGGGTACATTCGTTTCTTCGTTTCCTTCAACTAACTCCTGCATTTGTAACTTTTTTTAGTTTGCATGTCTGAAAACTTCTTTCAAATGTACTTAATCTAAATACAAAACACAGTATCTCACTTCAAATCGCAAAAAATTATACCTCTTCTTCTATCCCCCCCGTTTGCAAATCACGAAGATCTCGATTTCTTTTCGTTCCTTGTTCGCTTCCTCTACCCCTTCCCTGTCATACATGTCTTTCCAAGTTAATCACTTCAATTACTTTACGTTTCGTATAAAAACAAATCATTTACAAACTTACTTACCGCTCCTATTTCAGAACTAATCCCTTCGGTCCTCGTGCTTCCTCTCGTTCTTGCCATTCTCTCGTATCCTTTTTGATTTTCTTTCTTAGGGTTTTCCTGCTTCCCTTTCACTCTCCGTTTTCCTTTTCTGTAAACTACCCCTCTTTTTTTCCTTTTGAATTCCAAAATTTGATATTTTGAATTCTTGATTCTCGAAGGCTATACCCCACACAATATCTTAACTGACATTATTTCATCATTAATTGCTATCTAATACGATTTCCATCTTTCCTTTTTTATGACAAGGGTAGGTTCTGTCTTTTCGTCATCCCCTTGGACGGCACGTGGATGTCATTTTGGCAGTTTTGCTATTTTAGAAATAGTGTTGGTATTAATGCTATATTGCCTATTTAACGTGGTTTTATATGAAATTAACCCTAAAATATTTTCATTCATTATGAAAATCCACTTTCTTAAACCTTATAATATTATTTTTTTAGGTATACTTCTTATGAAAGTTTTTTATTTCGATGTTATACAACTTTAATTACTTTTTAAACTAGAATATTTTCTCACAAACAAAAAATTAAAAACTAATAAAAATGAGAAAAAAAAATATTGAATTTTAAAATTTTGGAGAGAGAGAAAACAATAAAATTATCAATATAACAATAAGAGACATAATGGATGATAGCATTTCGATTCCCTTTATTTATTTTGTCATCAATTATTGGACATACATGAAATTGACCGTGTCCAATATAGGAAAGAGAGGAAATGTTGGTGAGACGAGAGAGAAAGGTTTAAAAATATAAAAATATTTATGGAGTTTTTCTCTCTCTTTTTTTTGCGAGCTGATGGCCTGTAAAGCTCATCATATGGATAAAGTCTGTGGGCCGGCCGAAGCCCAATCCAAGCCCTACCCGACTTGTAAGTCAACGGTTAACGGGCCAAGTCCGGCCCGGCCCTATAAATCTTTGGGCTGGATATGGATCATGCATTTGAGCCCAAGCCTGGCCCACGAACTTTATCCATAGGGCCCCCATCAGGCCCGGCCCAAATCCCGGTTGCATTTATGATAACTCAGGCTTCATTCAAGGGAAATTTTTCCAAAAAAGTATATTATGCATCTAGGTTGGCCAAGATTTCGTTATGAGGAAAGTTTTCCAAAATACCCAGACACCTGGAGATGGAAAGCTCGGACCAAATTGGGAAGTGTCTTACACTATAGTCGAGGAAGATAAACCAGGCACATATCGCCTGGAGGATGAGCTCGGATAGCGAATTCCAAGGGCGTGGAACGCCAACCAACTGAGGCGTTACTTTATTGAATGAGGATGTGGGGAGTTGCAAAGCACGCATGCCGAAATAAATGCAACCCCAACCGTCGATCCTATAAACAAAGTAAGCCTCAAAGTAACTTCACAAACAGTTCTATAATCGAATCCACGTCTTCATCCGCTACCCCACGTTCACTTTCGTTGTAGGACAAAATCAACATATTAAGGATTCAGGTTGAACACCTGACCAAAGAAAGAAACTCCTTCAAAGAGGAGAACACGGAGCTGAAGAGCATGCTTGATATCAGCAATTTTCTCTTTGACAAGAAGTCAAAGAAAAACAAAAAACTGAAGAAAAAAGTTACTGAAGAAGGTCACCGATACGACGACCTTCGACTAGAAGAAAGGGACGAAAGAATAACTCTCATTGAACAAACCATGTCCGAACAGGACAAGGACATAACCCTTATGAAGCTCAAAACCAGCGAGCAAAAAAACGACATCAAGAGGCTAAAGAAGGAAAAAAGAAGAGTCGATCTGAGCGCCTTGTCTATGATCCTACTACTTTTCCTTTTTTCCTTTTCAAAATTTTCTATTTTATTTTTCTTCTTTTTTGTCAAATATGTCTTTCCAGTTACACAACTTAAGAAAATTCGTCTTGCACATATCCAAGAATGTTACTCTTCCAATTTTTAGAAAATAAGTCTTTCCAGTTACACAACTTAAGAAAATCCGTCTTGTACATTAAATAAGTCTTCCAATTTAATGTTACTCTTCCAATTTTTAGAAAATAAGCCTAACCCAAGCCCAGTCTGTAAGTCAACGGTTGACGGGTCAGGCCAGGCCCAGCCCGGTCTTGTAAATCTTTGGGTTGGATATGGATCATGCATTTAAGCCCAATCCCGGCCCACGAGCTTTATTCATAGGGCCCCCATCAGGCCCAGCCCAAAGCCTGGTTCGAAACCCGTTTAAAATTTGTTTAGAATATATATATATATATATATATATATATATATATTTATTTATTTATTTATTTAATATCTATAATTATAAAATATAATGTTAATATTTTATTTTACTTTTTATATTTAAAGATAATCTTATATATAATTATAAAATATATTGATTTCATAAATTAACTTCATCACTTTAGAGTAAAGTTTAAGTTTAATAAACATATAAGAACAAAGTATAAATAAATAATGAATAAGATAGTAAAAGTTTAAATTAACTTTTTTTTCATCACTTTAGATTTAAGTTTAAGTTTAAAAAGTTAAAAATATTTCTTTTAAAATGCAATTAAAAATTTAATGGAAAATTTAATTAAATAAATAAAAGTTTGAACGGTCTGGGCCAAGCCCGGCCCGGCCTATATTTTATCTCATGGGTCCAAGCCTATTGATTGGACTTGGACTTACCATTTTAAGTCATGCCCGGCCCAGACCCGACCCATTTACTGACCAGGCCCATTGATTTAAGGGCTGGAATGACACAGAAACGCAAATTAAAGAGAGATTAAACATTCCACATATTCAAATATGGAATGACACATAAACACAAATTACCATTGAAGGCTTTAGATTCTCATGGCAATAAAAGCAATGTGAATTTTTATGGAAAAATTTCTCCATTTGTGGTTTGAGACAACCAGTGATATTATGAAGTTTTGGGTTCAGTACACATGGGCCTTAATACAATATTGAAAGGAGATGTGGGTTTAGTGTTATTTTACCTATCAGTTTTGTTAATCAGATTAAAAAAAACGTTCATGCAATTTCTTTTTTTTTTCACAATTTTCGAAATATTTATTAAGTTTCTCTCTTTTTTTGCCCGCTGATGGCCAATAAGGCTCATCATATGGATAAAGTCTGTGGGCCGGCCGAAGCCCAATCCAAGCGCTACCCGGCTTGTAAGTCAACGGTTGACGGGCCAGGCCCGGCCCGGCCCTGTAAATCATTGGGTTGGATTTGGATCATGCATTTGAGCCCAAGCCTGGCCCACGAGCTTTATCTATAGGGCCCCCATCAGGCCTGGCCCAAAGCCTAGTTGCATTTATGACAACTCAGACTTTATTCAAGGGAAAGTTTTCCAAAAAATATATTATGCATCTAGGTTGGCTAGATTTCGTTATGAGGAAAGTTTTCCAAAATACCCAGACACCTGGAGATGGAAATCTCGGACCAAATTGGGATGGGCATTACACTATGGTCGAGGAGGATAAACCAGGCACATATCGCTTGGAGGAGGACCTCGGATAACGAATTCCAAGGGCGTGGAACGCTAACCAACTGAGGCGTTACTTTATTGAATGAGGACGTGGGGAGTTGCAAAGCACGCATGCCGAAATAAATGCAACCCCAACCGTCGTTCCTATAAATATAGTAAGCCTCAAAGTAACTTCGCAAACACTTCTATAATGGAATCCACGTCTTCATCAGCTGCCCCACGTTCACTTTCGTTGTAGGACGAAATAAACATATTAAGGATTCAGGTTGAACACCTGACCAAATAAAGAAACTCCTTCAAAGAGGAGAACACGGAGCTGAAGAGCATGCTCGATATCAGCAATTTTCTCCTTGATAAGAAGTCAAAGAAAAAAAAAGCTGAAGAGAAAAGTTACTGAAAAAGGCTGCCGATACGATAACCTTCGACTAGAAGAAAATGGACGAAAGAATAACCCTCTTTGAACAAACCATGTCCGAACAGGACAAGGACATAACCCTTATGAAGCTCAAAATCCGTGAGCAAAAGAACGACATTAAGAGGCTAAAGAAGGAAAAAAGAAGAGTCGATCTAAGCGCCTTGGCTATGATCCTACTACTTTTCGTTTTTTCTTTTTTAAATTTTTCTATTTTATTTTTCTTCTTTTTTGTCAAATATGTCTTTCTAGTTACACAACTTAAGAAAATCCGTCTTGCTCATATCCAAGAATGTTACTCTTCCAATATTTAGAAAATAAGTCTTTCTAGTTAAACAACTTAAGAAAATCCGTCTTACACATTAAATATGTCTTCCAATTTAATGTTACTCTTCCAATTTTTAGAAAATAAGCCTAACCCAAGCCCAACCTATAAGTCAACGGTTGACAGGTCAGGCCAGGCCCGGCTCGGCCTTGTAAATCTTTGGATTATATATGGATCATGCATTTAAGCCCAAACCCGGCCCATGACCTTTATTCATAGGGCCCCTATCAGGCCTGGCCTAAAGCCTGTTCGAAGCACGTTTAAAATTTGTTTAATATATATATATATATATATATATATATATAAGTGTGAATTTAATATCCATAATTATAAAATATAATGTTAATATTTTATTTTATTTTTTATATTCAAATATAATCATATATATAGTTATAAAATATATTAATTTCATAAATTAACTTCATCACTTTAGAGTAAAGTTTAAGTTTAATAAACATATAAGAACTAGGTATAAATAATGAACAAAATAGTAAAAGTTTAAATTAACTTTTTTTTTTATCACTTTAGAGTTAAGTTTAAGTTTAAAAAGTTAAAAATTAAAATGCAATTAAAAATTTAATGGAAAATTTAATTAAATAAATAAAAGTTTGAACGGTCTGGGCCAAGCCCGACCCAACCTATATTTTATCTCATGGGTTCAAGCCCATTGATTGGACTTGGACTTACCATTTTAAGTCATTCCCAGCCCAGACCCGACCTATTTACTGACCAGGCTCATTCATTTAAGGGTTGGAGTGACACAGAAACGCAAATTAAAGAGAGATTAAACATTCCACATCTTCAGGTATGGAATGACACAAATTACCATTAAAGGCTTTCGATTCCCATGATAATAAAAGCAATGTGAATTTTTATGGAAAAATTTCTCCATTTGTGGTCTGAGACAACCAGTGATATTATGAAGTTTTGGGTTTAGTACACATGGGCCTTAATACAATATTGAAAGGAGATGTGGGTTTAGTGTTATTTTACCTATCAGCTTTCTTTTTTTTTACAATTTTCAAAATATTTATTAAGTTTTTCTCTTTTTTTGCGCGTTGATGGCCAGTAAGCCTCATCATATGGAGGAAGCCTATGGGCCGACCTAACCCAAGCCAGGCCCGGCCCAAGCCCGACCCGACCCGACCTGTAAGTCAACGTTTGACGAGCCAGGCCAATAAATCTTTACGCTGGATATGGATCATGCATTTGAACCCAAGTCCGGCCACGAGCTTTATCCATAGGGCCACCATCAGGCCCGTCCCAAAGCCCGGTTCGAAGCCTGTTCAAAATTTATATATATATATATTTATTTATTTATTTATTTAATATCTATAATTATAAAATATAATGTTAATATTTTATTTTACTTTTTATATTTAAAAATAATCTGATATATAATTATAAAATATATAAATTTCATAAATTAACTTCATCACTTTAGAGTAAAGTTTAAGTTTAATAAACATATAAGAACAAAGTATAAATAAATAATGAATAAGATAGTAAAAGTTTAAATTAACTTTTTTTTTCATCACTTTAGAGTTAAGTTTAAGTTTAAAAAGTTAAAAATATTTATTTTAAAATGCAATTAAAAATTTCATGTAAAATTTAATTAAATAAATAAAAGTTTGAACGGTCTGGGCCAAGCCCGACCCAACCTATATTTTATCTTATGGGTCCAAGCCCATGGATTGGATTTGGGCTTACCATTTTAAGTCAAGCCCGGCCCAGTTCCGGCCCATTTACTAACCAGTCACATTCATTTCAAGGCTGGAATGACACAGAAACGCAAATTAAAGAGAGATTAAACATTCCACATCTTCTGGTATGGAATGACACAAATTACCATTGAAGGCTTTAGATTCCCATGAAAATAAAAGCAATGTGAATTTTTATGGAAAAATTTCTCCATTTGTGGTCTGAGTCAGTGATATTATAAAGTTTTGAGTTTAGTACACATGGGCCTTAATACAATATTGAAAGGAGATGTGGGTTCTGTGTTATTTTACCAATAAATAGGTTGCATCAGCTTTGTTAATCAAATTTAAAAAGTTCATACAATTTCTATTTTTTTTACAAATTTCAGATTTAGTTTACATCAGCCAGCATCTATATTTATATAAAAAAAAACCACTAGCATTATTTTTTTATCTGAATAACTTCTCCATTCTCGAAATCCCTTCTTCTCTGAAAGTGCCCACCGCCCCTGCTATTTGGCCTGAATCTGTAACAACCCGATTTTTCATGTAAGGGCATTTTAGCCTGTTTGCTAATTTTGAATTAAATAACTTTATTTTTAGTTCATTTTAACCGTCACGTCGCTACGAGTACAATGCAACTGAGCGTTCTTCAATCCAATCCCTAAGTAAAAAGTTATTATCTCGACTTTGCCCATAGGGGTAATTTGATCTTTTACCTATCAACCTGATGTATTTACTATTTCACGTAAACCTAGGTTAGCTTATTTTTTTAAAAAAAATTCATTCTCTCCTTCACGTCAGAGGCGCAATCCCTGACCTGTTTCTCGTTGTTTTCCTTCGTTTCTTTGAAGTAAATCAAGTGTTCGACGTATTCTTTCATTTCCAAGGAATTTATAACGGTATCCATCACTGAAATCGTTCAAATAGCATATGATATTAAGCCAGTTTTGAGTCATCCCATTTCGCCTAAGAATAGTCGTGTTCTTCACTGTTTTTATCGATTCTTGTTGAGGTAATTCTTTTCCTTTTGATCCCTTCGTTCGTTCTTTCGATTTGGGGTTATTTAGAGTAATTTTCCAGCTATTTTGACATTGTTTTTCATGCTTTTCTTCAAGTTTAGTTTCTCATCGGAGTTAGGGTTTATCATCGCCAGGAATAAGAGAAAAATCACATCGAATCTCTCTGTTTGCACGTGATATGTTTTTATAATATCTTATTTTATATTAAAATAATATTTTAATATTTTAAATATATATGTTAAATATTTTACTTATGAAATGTTATAAATCTGATATGAAATTCAATAATTTGAACACGTTTATTTTATAGTGAAATGATATTTTAAAAATCAAATTTGTTAAAAAAAATATTTTTAAAAACTTTATACAAAGTAAAGTTTTGTAAGAACTTAAATAGATATTGATACATTATTTCAAAAACTAAAAATAGACGTTGACACTGTATATTGTAATTTTTAAAAAATAAATGCTCATACATTAAATTCTAATTACAAACAAATATCTTAAATTCCCAAAAGATACCTTAAGAATATGCTATAAATTACATTTTAGAAAGAAACATCATAATATGAAATTAATAAATAAATAAAACTAAATTAAATTGGGAAAGTATATAAACATTTGTAAACGGTAATAACTTAAATATTAATATTAGTTGATAAAAAAGAAAGATAGTATTCAATATACTAAATATATTTTCAAAATAAATTAGTTTTAAATTAATATTTAGTATATAGTTTATAAGATATAGTTCAAAATAATAGTCCATTCGATAGAAACATTAATCTATTTTATTAAAAATATTTTAAACTCATCTTAATATATTAAAAGTGGAGAGGAGTGGAGAATCTTTCATTACCAATTTTACCCTCATTATTTTTCTTTTATTCAAAATTAGCATTTGAACTCTTGATGTATTTTTTCATTGGCTTTGATGTTGCATTAAATAAATGCATGGATGTTCATATTATTTCAATTTGATTAAGGAAATGGGATGTATGCATTTCAAGAACTCTCTTCGATTTCTACAACTTTTCACAATTACCAAGAGAAGGTTTGGAATATTATTTAATTTACATTTGAAATAGTTTATCCTAAGTTATTATCTATAAATACTCGAATTGATTCTTCAAACAAATCAATGGTGCCTGATTAAGTCAATTTCTTTCATCTTTACAAGCAACATCACAAATGACAACCAAATTTAGATTTTTTTTTTTTTTTCATTTGATCCTTCTTTTTCATATCTAGATTCAGAATGTAAATTTAATTTGTTGTATTTTTTTTACGCAAGGAAAAAAATGTTGTATTTTAATGTGTTTATTTAAATTTCTTTGTAAAATAAAGTTCATGTTAAATTTGATCCTTTTTTTTGTTACCGTGGTCTTGGAAAGTTGAAAAGCCATCAAGGATTGGGGAAATAGTGTTGACATCAACCCTCACTATTTTCTACCACATCGATGTTTACTTTATTAAAAGCGAAGGTAATACAATTTTTCTATCACTACATTTCTATCCAAAACAGATTTTTCACTCGATCATTGTAATTCTTTATAATAATCAACTGATTGCTCAATGATGAAATCTTCTATCTAATTGATTTAATAAAACAGGATAAAATCGTGTGTTTGACATCTAATGGTCCAATGGATCTATATTCAATATCAAATAAGTGTTAACGTTTTAAAAATGATATATTTAATGGGTTAACTCTATAAATTTGTTTTTATTGTTCACACTAAGTGATAAGTTATTTGACTCTTAAATTTAGTAAGCAATTCACACCTAAATAATATAGTTCAGTCTTTAATAGATTTTTCTTCTTTGTTGATCTAACTAAACTAATCCAATAATTTCTCAATAATAATAAATTTTTTGAAGAACTAAATATTGATATAAAAAAATTGAACAAGTACGTGCGAAGCACGTTAATTATACTAGTTGTATTAAATAAGAAAATGTAATAATAAGAATATAATAATTAATTATTAGTGGTAATTAATTATTGTGTGGCATATTTTGTAAATTTTATAATTTGAAAGAGGTATAATTGTCCTAAAATGTGTCTTAAATATCCCCACTTTTATATATTAGAGATATAAAATCCGATTCATTGAAAAGTAATCGAAATAGTTAAAAGATAATTGATAAGTGTGAATTTCATATTTTATATCTTGTTAACTAATAATATATTCTATAAATTGCACTCAATTATTAATTTATTTTTTAATGAAATTGAAACACGTATAAAACATAGAATAAATTTGTGTTCAGAAAACCGTTAGAACAAATCGACAACAATGTTTTCAAAGTATAAGGTGCACATCGATTATTTTAGAGGTGAGAGGCGACAAAAAGACGTCACCAAGAATGAAGCAAAGCACACATAAACATTAAAATAAAATCGGGTTAATTTCAATAATGGACAATTTAATGTTGTTTATTTCAGAAAAATACAATCTTTTATATATATATATATATATATATATATCAAAATTAGCCAAGACCACCATTGGAAAATTTAAATTACATCGTGAAAAGACGAAACATACCCCGAATTAATTTTTCTTAATTTATGCAAGATTTAAGGAAAGTTATAAAATCTCTTACATTTTGTAAAATTAAAGGAAAACTTAAAACTAAAAGAATTAAAACTATAACAAAAAAATCTTAAAGCTTCTGAATACTTCTTTCTTACAAGAAAAATCGAATTTCTTTACTCTTCGATCATCCTCCGACCGCCATTAATACTTCTTCAAACTCTGAAAATTTTAAAAGAAAATCGATGTTAGTTTAACTTTATTAAACTGTGGATAATTGATAAACCAAAAAATAAACAAAAAGTGATAAGTATTCATTTTATTTACAAAATTTTTTAACAAAACTAAATCAAATGCAAGGTTGAATTGAAAAAAAAAATATTAAAAAATTGAAAAACCAAATCATAAATAGTTTAACACATTTATATTTAATAAACGGTGTATAAACCAACCTCTAGAAACGACCATGTAAACTATAGCAGTAGCCATAAATGGTTGTTTTGACGAATATTACAAAAAATATACATAGTTTAACATGTTTATATTTAATAAACGGTATATTATTGATAACCAACTTGTAGCAGCAGCCATATATAAACATGTTTATATTTAATAAACAGTGTATTATAAAGAAACCAACTTGTAGTAGCAGCCATGAACAACACAAAAGATTACGTTAATGTCCGCTCGTAAAAAGCTTCTTTAGAATTAACACGCCTACGCCGTCATCAGGCTCGCCGTTCACGACGGTTTGATCTAATCTGTTTCCTGAGATACAAATTTCAAGATTTGGAAATAATCTGATCACCGATGTGTTGAATCAGTAAAATATCATGAAGACGCCATTAACGCCGTCATCGTCTCCGGTGAAGAGAAGCGGCTGATCAGAGAAGAAATATATGACGGTCGACTTTCTTGTTTTCTCGTCAACAAAAACGGAGGAAGAAGAAAGGCTCACAGAGACGCTATTAACGCCTACAATACTCTCATTGACAAATCGAGAAGATGGTTGGAGAAGAAAACGTTGGCGAGGAGGGAGAGAGAAAAGAGGAAGAGAGCGATGAAGTTGTCTAAAAATAAATCTATATTTAAGTTTTCCTTAAATAAAAATTCATCAAATGAATATGATTGATTTGAATTCAAAATAAATAAAGTAAATGATAAATTAAATGATATGTAATTAATGACATATAATTATTAGGCGCATGGCCCCGCCCCGTTTAAGAAGCTATATATTTTTTTTAATATATACATAGTAGTACCCAATACCCACCCAAACCCCAGCCCGCCCAGCAAAGCATAAAGCCCATACCCAGTCCACTTTTTTTCTTTTCTTTTTTTTCTTTTCTTTTTCTCTTATTTTCGTGAATCCATTCTTATCCCTAGCTCTGACTATCTTACTCTCTCCGTCTCTATCTATCACTCATAACCGCTGCCGGCCACCGCACACATCTGCCACACCCGCCTCCGCCACGACGCTACCACGTCTCTATCTCTTTTTCCTTTTATTTTATCTAAATGACCCCTCACCCCTGTCCCCGCCCCGTTTATTTTTATCCCTTAAACGGGGCGGGGATAAACGGAGGACCTCGCCCCATTTACACCTCTACAAAAAATAGTAGTTGTGGGGTGTTTTTTATATTGATTATAATTTATCATTAATTTTGAAATTTGGTGAATAAAAGTGGTTATTGGTGTAATTAATTCAATAAAATAATAAAAATCAAAGAAATAAGATATATTTTTTAGATATTATTTAAAATTAAAAACATACCAAACAATTTTTTTTTCATTTCCCTATTTAAAATTCCTTAAAACATCATAAAAATAGAGAGAGAAAATGAAAAAAAAACCTCCAAGTTGTTCATAACATAAAGGCATAAAAATGGGGGAAAATGGCAATAAAGGCGCTCGCCTGAGTGAATCGCCTCGCTTCAACTCTATTTAAGGCGCACCGGGGTCGCCTCACTTCTAGTCATAATTGAGCACCTTGGTGTACTTTAATAACACATACTGACATATGGGTGTGATTTGTAATGTTACAAACCACGTTCGTGTAATTCATATTTATTCACATAGGTGTGCTTTGCAAATATTTTTTCTGTTCTAAAATTGTTTTAAACACTCATGTGGTTTACAGAAATGTAAATCACACTCTTATGTCACTTAATTTTATCATGTATTCTAATTCTATAATATATTATAAATTGACTCAAATAATATATTTTAGATACATAGCTTAATTTATGTCATTACTTTTGGTTTATTCTTGAAATACAATTTTTTTAAATTATTGGCATCAAGTCAATATAAATTATTGAATTGGGAAAAAAAAATCAAAATTAAATTAACGATGAAATTTATAATAAAAGTAAAGTTTTAATTCCTAAAAACTCATTTAGATTATAATTATTCAACGTAAAATAAAGATTATAATACAAATATTAAAGAAATATTATCAAGAATATCCACATTAATTCACATTTATTCACTAATACCGGTTGTGTTTTTTTAATATCAATTTTGCCCAAAAAACACCATAAATGGCGGTGATCCCATGTTTTCCATTTTGAACAATTACCATCATGCCCTTTCCTTAAATATTGTAGACCATAATAAATAGAGGGCAAGGAAGCGTCTTTTCATTGTTCCCTTAAACGGCGCGTGGAGTTAAAGTGGGTAAGTTTGCTAATTTATAAAACATATAAGTATTAATGCTATTATACCTATTTATTATGGTCTAATATGAAATTAACACAATATTAAAAGTGAACAAATCAAATTTTTTTTGACATACAATAATTTATGGGCAATTATTGAAATAACATATTTCTACATACTAATTATTGAAATGTCATAACTTTTTAAAAATAATTCAAATAGTGTAATTATAGTTCAATAATTTATTGAACTAAAAAAATTGAATAAATTCATTGAAAATAGTGATGAAAACAATCAAATAGTTCAACATGTTATTGAACTGGAACTTAAAAAATAAAAAACAAAAAAATTCATTGAAAATACCTATGAAAAATAACAGAGTATTAGTTCAATAATTTATTGAACTATAATTATGCTATTTGAGTATTTTTAAAAAATTCTAACATGTTAGTAATTAGTATACAAATTTATGCTATTTGAGACAAATTCTAATAATTTATTGACATCTCAATATATTATAAAATTTGTTATTTCATAATTTTTTTAACAGTTGTGATATTTGAATAATTACATTTTTTTAATGTTATTTCAGTCCTTACCCGATAAAATATTAATATTAATATGAGTTCTAACCCTCCCCCAATTTACTATAATAAATATAAATATTAATATGTTATTATGATTAATAATAATATTTCCATTGCAAATTAAAACATGATTAGGGATGGCATCGGGGCGGGGCGGGGTCGAGGATGCACTTCCCATCCCCTAACCCGCGGGGATTTTTAATCCCCATACCCTACCCTATCCCCTAATCGAAAAATCGGGGTCGGGTTCGGGGATTCCCCATTAGGGGATCGGGTTCCCCACGGGGAAAATTCCCCGTTTTACATTTTAATTCTTATTTAAAAAGAAATATAACAATGAAATATAAATTTAAAATATACATTTTTAAGTCAAAAAAAAAACATAATACTTAACATTTTATATTGTATTAGTTAATATAATCATATTTTACATATATTTTTCAATAAATAAATATAAAAGTAAACAAAATACATATTCTTATAAAATCGGGTTCGGTTCGGGTTCGGGGTCGGGGCGGGGATGTATTCCCATACCCTTACCCTATAACAAATCGGGGGGGGGGGGAATTCTAACCCTATAAAACGGGGATTCCCCCCGCGGGGCCCCTAACCCGCGGGGAATTTTGTCATCCGTAAACATGATCCATTAATTAGTTAACCGAATGAAATTGAACTTTAGCACAACTCAACTGGTTAGGAAGGAAAGTAAAATTTGTGGTGACGTTGGAACAATGTGACTCCCTCACTGCCAACTGAGTATACTCAAATGGTTTGATATGCTTCCTCCTGTAAGCCATGAGGTCGAAGTTTTGAGTCTCTCCTCTCCTAATTTAATACAATATTAATGGAAAAAAGGTAAAATATCTTCTTGGTCCCTGAACTTTCACTTCATATTCATTTTCGTCCATAAACTTTCAAAATTCACATTTTTCGTCCCTGAACATCACGGTTCGTTTCGTTTTAGTCATTATGTCTATGTTTTTCCATTTGGGACACTAACGGATGGCTTATGTGATGATGTGACATATAATTGATGATGTGACATTATAGAAATATGCAATGACGTTAAATGACATGGAAAAATGAATATATACAATGAGGTTAATCTCATCATTTTCTTCTTAATTGCAGTCTTAAACCTCACTGTATATTCATTTTTTCATATCATTTAACCCAATTGTATATTTATATAACGCCACATCATTAATTACATGTCACATATGCCCTTCGTTAGTGTCCTAGAAGTGAAGACAAGATGACTAAAACGGAACAAATCGTAAAGTTTCACTCATTCTTTCTTCTCTCCTCTCTCCTCCCCTTCCCTCACCCACCGTCCCTTTCTTTTGTCTTTTTTTTTTTTAATATTCATCACTCTCTAAATTTTTTTTAAAAATTTCCCTCCCATGTTTTTCTATATATTTCATTCTCTCCATTCAACCCTCATTTTTTTTCATTTTCTCTCTCATTTCTTCCTCCCTCCCTCCCCATTCTCTTTATCCATTTCATATCATTTTCTTTCAAACTTTCATTTCATTTCTTATTTCTTCTCTCTTAATTTTATTTATCCATTTCATATCAATTTCTTCCCTCTCCCTCCTTCTTTCATTTTTTTTCCAAAAATCCACCATTTTAATCTTTTACAAATATTTATCTCACAAATTTCCTACACTTTTTAATTTAGTACCTCTCTCCTTAATTTCTTCTCATTCTCGTTTTTTCATAAATATTTTTCACCGTTTTTCTTCTGAATCTCGCATATCTAAACCAAAATAACAAAAAATTGACGAAATGTATTATTATTTTTTTAGTTTTTTTTATATATTTTTCTCATGTATGTCATTTGTTGTTTCATGTAATATACATAATTTCGTAATAATGTTTATGTGATACGTGTAATATATGCAATATACGTTTTTTATTTATCTTTCTAAGGTGATGTTTCTTTAAAATGTAGCTTTTTTGTTATATACGTACTATACATAACTGTTGTTGGTTCTCGTTCTGTTTTTGTTTTTCTTAATATACAGTCTGTAACACACATAATATACACTCTTTTGTTTGTTTGTTTAAATACAGTATTTGTAATATACGTGATATACATAAACTACGTGTTTTTCTCATATGTAATATATTTTTCGTGGTCTGTAATATACGTATTATTCATTTTTTCGTAGTCTGTTTAATATTCAGTCTATAATATACGTAATATATGTTTTACTTTTATTTTGCTTAATATACAGATTGTAATATACGTAATATACTTTTTCTGTGGTCTGTTTAAATATATATCTTGTAATATACGCGCTATACATAATTATCTGTTTTTATATTCATCATCTCTCTAATGTCTTTTTAATGTATAGTTCTGTAATATACGTATAGTTCTGTAATATACGTAATATACATTGTTGTCTGTTTTTTTAGTCCACTATGTTGGTTACTAAAATGTACATTCTTAAATATATACAATATATGAAAAAATGGCGAGGGTTGATGTACACAGCCCGTCCTTTATGTTCTATTTTTTTCTTAGTCGTACATTTGATAATACACTTACTATACGTGATATACACTCCCCCCTCTTTTATGATATTTTTTTGTTAGTCGTACATTATGTAATATATGTACTATACATAAAATACAGTTAAGTTTTTTTTATAATATATGTAATATACATTTTTTTTGTGATCTGTTTAAATATATATTATGTAATATACGTTATATACATAACCATGTGTTTTTCTTCAGTTTACTAAATGTATATTCTGTATTACATGTGATATACGAAATGACAAGTGGTTGATATACACTCCTTTTCTTTTATGTCTATTCTGTAATATACGTAATATAATATACATTTCTTTTTGTTTTGTTTGCATATTAAGTATTTTGTTTGTACATTAAGTTGATATGCATAACCATGTGTTTTATGTATATTACGTACATCCACATCATTCTTTTATGTTTTGTTTTTTTTGTTATCTGTACATTATGTAATATACGTAATATACATTTTGTTTTTGTTTGTTTACGTACTAGGTATTTTTTTTATATTAAGTATTTGTTTAATTAATATTTTTTTGTTTTTCATTTGCAGATTAAACGACATGTTTATTATTATGTACATACATTAACACTTTTTCTTAAATGGACTTGTAAAGCGGAAGACTATATACCCAATATACTAAATGGACAAAATACTTTACATGAGAGGGGAAATTATGAATAATATAATAAAATGAATCTAAAAAATTGAATTAAAAATTAAAGTATGTAGTATAAAATCAAAACATAAAAAAAAAGAGAAAAATTTACAAAATATACTAAATCCACCAAAGAACTATGAACAATATATTGAATATACATAAACTGTAAGAAGAAAGAATGCATCGGGAAAGAAAATCGCATTAGAAAAAAAAATGTCAGAAATGTCAGACTGTACGTACTATACAGACGTGTTAGAATGTTAGGAGGTATCAGACTATACCTGCTATATGAAAATGGCAGTTTTGGTATTTTAAAAAATTGAATAGTAAAAAGTAGCTACAATGATTTTTCACGTTTTAATAATTAGTAGGAAGAAATATGTTATTTTTGATGAAAAAACGTAATTAGCTGTTGGTGAAAAAAGAAGTTGAAGTACAGCTCAGGCAAAATCACAAACAACAACCAGGGAAAGTAGAAACCTGAGAAGCAAATCCGAATCCAAATCCAAATCGATGGGAAATTCAGATTCCGATCCTGATAAACTCATTATCAAAGCCGATAAGCTGTAACTCCTTCCATCTTCTAATCCGATTTACTTCTTCTCCTCTAATTTAACGCCGCTGAGCTTCTGAACCTGCTTTGAATTTGTAAAAAAAAAAAAGGGTTCTTTCGGCGCATAATTAATGGAAATATATGAAGTTCTGGTATTTGATTCGCTTTGAGCTAGTTAGAAATGGGTATTAGAAATTAAATTTTTTTTGAAAAATTTACATTTAATTTTTTTTGCAAAAGAAAATTTACATTTAATTTGTTCATGAGAAACTGGTTTTCAGGCATCGATCCTTTATTTGAGGATTTGAACTTAATAATTGCATTTTCGTATGTTAGTATTTATTGTTTATTTTATTTTTGTTTGGATTTGTATTCAATTTCTTTACTTTCTGTAAAATCCATAGAACAAAACTCAGTATGACAAGATGGAGTGCTGATTGGAAAAGTGCTACTGTCCTCTATGAGCAGGCTGGTATGTTGTTTTTTCTGTAGATAGCTTTTCTAATTTGATGCAAGAATGTGAAAATCTCAGAATTTGCATTACTTTCTTCTGTAGCGAATGGGTATAGGATCCGAAACAATCACGAAAAAGCAAAGATTGCGTTTGAAAAAGCATCGAAAGGGCAGGAGATGCTCTCCTCGTATCCTTAGAGTAGTTGATGGCCCTTCATTGGCTTGCAATGATTTGTTTTATTTATGTGGTTTCCTCCTCTTTTAGTCCTTAGCTACTAATTAGACCCTGGGATGCTGCTAAGCACATGGAATCTGCTGCTGCTCTTGCAAAGGAGCTGGGAAACTGGAGTGAAGTTGCTGATTTTTATCGACAAGCATCTGAGTTGTACATTATGTGTGGAAGATCACAACCTGCATCTGACGCTTTAGCCAAGGGTGCCCGGTAATTTTATATTTAATGTACTATTGCATAATTTTCAACAGAACTGCTTGTGAATGAAACTTACATGATAAAGTCAGCTATGCAAACAATTTTGGGAAACCTCTAAAGAAGGATACTTTTTCTATTTCGTGTGCATATCAAACCGAGTTATGGTTTTGTAGATGAGAAAGACGAGGATAAAGCTTGACTCATGACCAACACAATTGATTCATGATGTTTCAAAGATCAAGATTATCATTGGTTAAAACATAATGCACATTTGAAAGTTTGTATCTTATTAAAAAATCTATTGGTTCAAAATTGAATATAATTTACACTGGACCTCATTGCTCTCTTATTAAATTACTGAAGAAACTCGGAAAGATGAAGAGTATTTATTGGACTTGTTTTTGTTTCATACTTCTCAGTGGATTTTTTGCCCTGGGATTTGTACCTTACTCTTCTTCTTTTATCTATGAATTGGAGAACTTTTTCTTTTGTCTCTATTGGCTTTGATGTATGAGAGGAAGCTTAGAATTATGGTAGAAAGGTAGGATTTCACTTTCTTTTTTCATGCACTTTTTATAAGATTTTTGTAATATGTTTCTTTTATGGTACATTACAAAATAGAGTCTTTTTAGCATCTCATTTGGATTCCGTTCGAGGCTTGATATATTATCCTTCCTCTTTAGTATTATTTCATTATTAATTAAATAGTTGCTTATACAAAAAAAAAGAAAAAGCTTTGTGCAGTCGATAAGATTATTAGAAGTTAGTGATAAATAAACAATCAAGAAAAAACATTGAAGCCCCTCGATGCAAGTGAAAAATCATAAGATAATTTGAAACAAATTTTCTACATACTTAAATTTATGCTATTTTCTTCTGTAGAAAATGCTAGAGGTGTCACATGATTCACGTTAATAAGTAGTAATATATCTTCATGAAAACAATCTTAATTGTCTACTATTCTTCACCATTTCAATTTTTCCACAGCCAGTTTTTATCACCTATTAACATAACAGCTTTGTGCTGCTTCACCTCTATATTGGCTTAGGTATCTCTTACATCAGTGAGATGACAATAGCCTCTTTAATTTTGTGATTACTGTCCTTCTGCATGCTCCACTTGCTTTTATTTGCATACTCATTCTAGAGAGTCTTAGATACAATAATACTGGATAAGGTTTCCTCTAGACTTGATGGATGGAGAAAAGGTTGTTTTTCTAGAGGAGGTAGACTAACCCTCATTTCTTCGGTGCTCCAAAATCTTCCAATTTATTATTTGTCACTTTTTAAATTGCCTAAAAAGGTCGTTTTAATTTTGGAAAGAATTTTTAGAAATTTTCTTTGGGATGATATTGGGGAAGGGAAAAGACTCCATCTTGTTAATTGGAAAATGGTTTGTAAATCAAAAGTTTTGGGTGGATTGGGTATTGGTAATCTTGAATTATAAAATTTGGCTTTGCTTGGAAAATGGATTTGGCATTTTTCTTCTTAATCAAATTCTTTTTGGGCTTCTTTCATTAAAAGCAAGTTCGGATCTTTTAGTTTTGATTGGAATTCTTTGATTGTTAAATTTGGGACACATCGTAGCCCTTGGAAATCAATTTCAAAACGTGTTCCCTCTTTCTCTAAGGGTGCAAAAATTATTC
This sequence comes from Gynostemma pentaphyllum, assembly GCA_028015215.1. NCBI lineage: Eukaryota > Viridiplantae > Streptophyta > Magnoliopsida > Cucurbitales > Cucurbitaceae > Gynostemma > Gynostemma pentaphyllum. The sequence goes on along the minus strand of CM051346.1, from coordinate 37,218,445 downwards.
TTGGTAACGGACTTCATATTCGTTTTTGGGAAGATATTTGGATTTCTGATTTCCCTCTCTCAAATTCTTTTCCTCTTCTTTATCGTATCACTAAAAATCGCTTTGCCACCATTTCCTCTCTTTTCAATTTGCATTCTAAGTCTTGGGATCTTTCTTTCTTTAGAAATTTTAAAGATGAGGAATTTCTGGAATTTTCTTCTCTTCTTAGTCTTATTTATCATATTTCCCCCTCTACCTCCAATGATCGTATTTCTTGGTCTTTTCATTCTTCAGGTTCTTTTACTTGCAAATCTTACTTTTCTTTTCTTTCTCATTCTATTCTCTTGGACTCTTTCCCTTATAAATCTATTTGGTTTTCGGGTTTTCAACCCAAACTCCAATTCTTTCTTTGGACTTTTTATTTGGGGAAACTTGTCACTGGGGATGTTTTGCAATCACGTTTGTCCACTTTCTATTTGTCTCCACATATTTGTTTTTTGTGTTATAAGAGTTGTGAATCGGCTTCTCACCTTTTTCTTCATTGTAATTACACAAGCAAACTTTGGTTCAAACTTCTTTCACAATTTGATTTGAGTTGGGTTCCTCCAAAGGATGCTAGGGATCTTTTGATCATGGATTTTTTTGTTTCTAAGAATTCACAAAAAAGAAGACTTTTTTTCAAATGCGCAGTGGCTGCTTTACTGTGGACTATTTGGTTGGAACGTAATTCTCGACTTTTTATGGATGAATCCAAATCTTGGTTTGTCTTATGGGATTCTTTTGTTTCAAGAACTTTTAGTTGGGATAAAGTTGTAAATAGTTTAGATTTTGATTTTCCATCGCATTCCATGTTCTATAAATGGAATTCTTTTTTGTAATTTTATTTTTTACTTTATTTCTGTTTTTTTTGGAGGATTTCTCATCCTCTTTGTATTGTATTTCATTTTAACCCTTATTGATTAATGAAAGTTTATCTTTCCATCAAAAAAAAAAAAATACTGGATAAGGTCTTCAATGACTATTCTGTTCATCCTTCACTGGGAGGGATGAATCCTTACCTTATCTGCTTACAAGTTACGGAATACATCTTTGATTTTATATTTTCTGTTCTTATTGTTTGGTACATGTATATCTTACCATAGAGACTTTTGAACATCTTAGTTGTATATTTTCATACAGTGCTTTGGAAGATTGCATGCCTGATGAAGCTATCAAATTATTCACTGATGCCTGTACAATTCTTGAAGAGGATGGCAGAGAACAAATGGCCTTTGATTTATATCGTGATGCCACAAGCGTTTTTGTTAAACTAGAGAAGTAAGCTTTGATATAAAATCTTTAAAGTGAGTCAAACGTGCCTTTTCACACGTGTATGTGATATTAATGGTTAATTTAAGTAGAATGAAGAGAAGAGTAACATAAATGTTAATGGGCACCCTTTCACCCCTTGATTATCTCAACAACATTATGGCTCACTCCATCAATTTGAAACGAAAAAGTTATATCCACAAGACTTGAGGTTTTGTTGCATGTGTAATTTATTTTGTTGATATACAAGTAACTACTGTATTTTTATGTTAATGTAAGATAGAAATAAGTAGTGGCACCTTAAACCTTGTTTTATATAAACATAAAATTTGACATCTTTTCATATCTCTATATCCTCAGTGCCTTGCCTTTCTGAAAGGTTCACTTGCCTATCCATGTCTTAGTCGATGCAAATCTCTGTTCATTTTAAGCCAACTAATTGCGATTAGCTTTTCTTGTACTGTGGCTATAACCTCTTGTTAGAATGCAGGATACTTTAAGTAGAGAGAATGTATGAGAACTGCTAATTTATTGTTAAATATGCCGTGGTTTTTAAGCTCATATATGAATGAACTTCCATTTGTTGGTACATTAAAGATTTTAGTGGCTAATAACAATATTTCCCTTTTCCATTCAGATATTCTGATGCTGCAGAAATCCTGTTGAGATGGGGTTTGGCAGCTGATAAATGCAGTGCCACCCATAGCCAGGGCAAGGTGGGTGAGATTGAGATAATACTTTTGACTTTGCTATTATTGATTTTGCAACATTTTTTCCTTTATCATCCCAACAAGTTGTTTGAAATAAATTTTAAGAAGATAATGATTATCTTTCTTTCGCATCAATATTTTTCTCATTACCTATTGATGAATACAGAGGCTGATCACAGGGATTTTCACATGCTTTCTCTCAAATGGGTTCCTAATAAGTTATTTATTAAAGCAAGCTTTAAATTTGTGATTTGCCAAGTTTTTCACATGTCTTAGAAAGATGTGTGGATTCTCATTTTGTTTAATGTCTCTTTGAACACATATTTTAATTTCAAGCTCTTTTGTGATTTATTTGATTGCTTCTCATTGAAGTGTTGTTGTTGGTTGTTGTAATTTACGATTATTTTTTGCTGGCTACTATACTTGGCTTTGACCTGATTTTTTTTTACCGCTTGTACTTTCATTCTTCTTAATGAATGAGGTTTCTTATCAAAGAAAAAAAGGATTCCATTCGACACAAACTGAACAAAGAGAATAATTACTAGTCGAAAGAGATGAATTGCAGTGTTGCATAAGTGACAGTTATTGGAAATATTATATTTAATATATCTTTATTACTTTCAGGCATATCTAAGTGCCATCATTGTTTACCTTTACGCTCATGACTTCAAACAAGCTGAGAAGTGCTACAATGACTGTTCACAGTGAGTACAAATTATGAAATTTGCATTATTATTATTTCTTCATGTGCTTCCTGGATCATTTTACCTTGAAACACTTCATTAATCATTAAAGTTGAGGTTGGTTGAAACAACCGTGGGTTGGCGTAGTGGTCAAATGGCTTTTCTTAGAAGCCTTGAGGTCATGGGTTCTAACCATGTGCGGCCACCTACCTAAGATATTATCCTACGAGTTTTCCGACACTGAGTGTTGTAGGGTCGTGTGGTTATCCCGTGAGAATAGGTCGTGTGGTTATCCCGTGAGAATAGTCGAGGTGTGCGCAAGCTGGCCCTGACACTCAGATATAAAAGAATAATTTTTTTTTTTTTTATGGAAAGATGAACTTTCATTGATCAAATAAGAATAAAAACAAAATACAAGAGGATGAGAAATCCCCAATAAAAAAAAATAAAAATAAAATTTACATAAAAGAATTCTATTTATAGAACATGGAATATGTAGGAAAATCAAAATCTATACTATTTACAATTTTGTCCCAACTAAAAGTTCTTGAAGTAAAAGAATCCCATAAAAGATGCCAAGATTTGGATTCTCCAGGAATAAAAATAAATAACTTGAGGTTGGCTGTAGTCCAGTCAGCCTCGGACATACACTTAACTATTCCAGATTTTAATCTACTTACAAAACAAATATTAACGGATCTTTAAAATTGAAGAAAAATTTACTCCACTTGCAAAGATGAATATGATCTGAGTTCTTCAATTCTATCCCTTGCAGAGAATTAGGTGTGACCTATGCCCAAACTTCCTGTTGGTTTCTAGCAACGATATAGTGAGGAACATTTTTGTAGGTCGTAGAAGTCTTTATATGCATTGTAACATTACTTAGAGCTTGTTTTGAACATCTCTCAAGTTTGACCAAGAAATTATGATACCTCAAGAGTGAAGCTAACCATACCATATTCTCTAGACACTCACCTGAAGGAAGATTAGCTATTGTCATTGTTTGTGTAGGATTGAAGAGGAAACTTTTGCTGGAGAATTTACGACCAAGGACTTGGGCTGTCTTTTGAACTTAACTGAAACCAAGATAGTGATTGGCGATAGGAATCTACATATATTTCACAACTAACATTTTTTTTTTGATAGAAAGATTAACTTTTATTGATCATAGGTAAAATAATACAACTTGGAGGATGAGGAATCCTCAAAGTACTTCACAACAAACATACACTCTATGCCTGCTTGACTACTTCAAGAAACATTTGTGCTAGGGGGATCCCGGGGATTGAGGTAGTTCGGATAATTTTATAGGATATCTTTATATTATAAAGAAATTAATACTTCTGATCACTTGAAAGAGATTGGGATTTAAGATGAAAACTGTCGACGTACGTGTGGATTTGAATTACAAAACAGGGATTGTGTGAAGACTCAAAATACTGACAGAACTAGGTTCCAAAGACTCGTAAAAAAACTTTATTTATCTCACGCTTGACTAGATTTATTCTTTTTCGTTAAGGTAGGGTAGTGAGTTAGTTCATGCATAATCCCATAAAATACCTTTTGAAAATAGGATCCTATTCTGACGCTGATTGACCATTTTAACCAAAAATCTACTTCTCTTTTCGAATTGCTCATTGGAGGAATTATTTTGACTTGGACAAATAATAAGCAATGTTGTAGTTAGTGGTTTAGGCATTTAAATGCTATGACCAAAGAAACCATTGAAGGAACTAAATATGCAAGTGGACTTTTAGAAAACTTCATTATTACAATGAAGCCATAAACATAGCTCACAATCCTATGTAGCTTGACACCCCAAAAGAACTTAACAATGGACCAGCATTTTAATTAAGATAAAATTAGAATGTGCAAGTTGGCTGCCATGTTCCATCAAAAAAGCAACTTGCAGATGTACTAAAAATCAAGCTTCAGAAAGCAAGATTTCAAGACCAAAATAGCAAGCTGGGAAAGCTGAAGATACTCACAGCTTCAGTGTTGGAATATTGGACCTTTTATCTTTTCGAAATACCGACCTGTTTGGGCAGCTGACACCTGTGGAGTTCCCTCAGTACCTTTACTGATTTTCTCAATTTCATTAGCTATTGTATCGTGTGGTTCTATTTTTTTCCTTCCTTGTAGGGCTGGATCTTTCGAGGTTTTTTTCCAATATGTATCTCTGCTCTTAAAGTTTATACATAGACATTCCCCGGGGCTATAAAGAAGCCGGGATTTTAGTAAAGCACACATGCACTCGTATTTTATTTCTCTCTCCCTTCTATCTTAGATTTTATTGGATGTTCTTGAATGGACTCCTTTCTATCTTGGATCAATATTAAATACATAAAATAGCTGGTAAGGTAACTAAATAGACTTTCCTAATAAGGAAAAACTATTGGGGGGTATTACTCCTGTTTTTTTCCCTCTCTCTGCTCCCTTCTCCACCGGCTAGGTTTTATTATTAAATTGATATTTTTTAATTGGACAAGTAGTAGGCCTAGGTATATTAATCGAATGGGTGAATTATTGGCTTTCCTTATCCAAAAAGGAATCAGTGGATGATAACTCTTGAAACTTATATTTATACATGATATTTTGAGAAGGAAAGAATCAGTATTACATTTCTTGGCCTGAGGTGTGGGAGGTGTGCATTCTTAATGCATCCATGTGGAGTGCTATTTGCAATTGTTTTTGTAATTTACCCCCCCCCCAATTATCGCTTCCAATTGGAAAGCTTTTATGTAATCTTTGCCTTTTTTGAGGCTCTTTCATATATCAATGAAATTGCTTGTTTCCTATCAAAAAAAAAAAAATAGTATGATGGCATCCTGAAATAGACTAATTGACCGATTTCTATTATTTCTGCCTTGTATAGAGTTGATGCTTTTTCAAGAAGTGACCAATACCGTGCTGCTAGTAAGCTAATCTCTGCCTATATGGAAGGTGATGTTGAGGAAATCAAGCGTGCGGCTCAGTCAAGCACTATTTCTCATCTTGATCATGTGGTAATGTTTTGTTCCATCATGTTCTTACATTTTAGTGGATGTGAAAAAATAGTGTCAATATTGTTTGCAAATCATAACTGGATCGTCTTCGTCTTTTATTTTTTATGGGAACCACTCTCCACATTAAAAGAAAGAGAGAAAAGTGTGACTTTAAATGTTGTAGATAATTAAAGTGTCAGTTTGATAACGATCTTTGAATTTCTGTTATTAGAATTTATGCTTGTTTATTAATAATCTATTAGTTTTGACTCTTTTGTAATCTACTTTTCAAAAACATATTTGAAATCATATCCAAAATTTTAAAACTAAAGAAAAGTATTTTTTAAAGATTGATTTTTTGTTTTTGAAATTTAGCTAAGGTTCAAGAGAGTATTTGATAAATGGGAAGACAAGATGAAGAAATTGTTGGTGAACAAGCTTTATTTTAGAAACAAAAAACAAAAACCAAAATTGTCATCAAACGGGGCAAAACTAAACTAACTAAGAAGACGTGACATCTATACTTGAAACAAAGACCTACAAAATAGGGTTTCAGTTATGAAAATGAGAGTGAAAGTCGTTGTTTTGGGGAAAATATGAAGCTCAACCCAGCAGAAGTTAAACATAATGAACCTCATCAAAGTTCTTTTAAAATAATATTGTATTCCATTTTATCTACAAAACTAACAGAGCTGCAGACTTCCATAATAAGTTCCTCGCTTTGAAACCTAGCTGCTGATCGTATTCTAATGCATCATGTGGACAGTGTATTTAGGAAGACTTAAGAGACACCGGACTCACAGAAGGTTGGCATTTGGCAAAACCTTAGCAAAAGTACAATTAAAGAACAGAAATGATCCAGTCTTTATTTCACTCTTGCGTGAAATACACCAGAATAAGAAAAATAATAACGAGTTGTTGAAAAAAAAAACCTAATAAATCTTTTGCCTTTAGAAGAAAGCCAAAAGACCCTTTGAACCGAATCAATTTGAAGGACTCAACGTTGGTTTTAAGAGGTTTTTTTTATTAAAAAAAAAAAAACTCGAAATAGGATTTATTCCTTGCAAGGGTCATGGACCAAAATTCTTTTACCCTTGTAGAAAATGTTTAACTCTTGAGTCTTGGACATCAATGAGGTTAACCATTAATTGCAAAGTCAATACTACCTTGAAATTTGAAAATTCCAAGATGCATTAGAAAGAGAAGATGCTAATGAAGGATCAGGAGGATTATGTTAAAATTGCAGGGAAACTAGGTCATGGAAGAAGAATCTCCCATCCAACGTTTATCCAAATAATTGTTTTGATTTTGTTTTGAAACTTTGAAGACAAGGGACAGGGAGAAGAGATTAATTAGTACATTCACAATGTAGTTCAAAATGCAGCAATGAAGATTTTATTAACTTTGAAGAATTTGGGTCCAAATTGCTTTTGTCCATGGACTCCTGCATCTAATTATATTTTTTCCAATTCATTGTTCCTATGGAGCCATTTTCTCAGAAACTCTCAATTCATGGCAATCAAATTGGCAATAATGAAGCCACCTGCTATGCTTTTCGTTTCCTGTCCTTAATAATATTGGTTTGGCTGTACATCACTTTAGTATTATGGAAGGAAACGTTTGACTTGGTTAATATTCACTGTGAATTTAGCTTTATTTTACTGTGTCATGGAATGTGATTTTCTTCGTATTTTGATTGAAATGAACTGCAGATTATCAGGCTTGCTCGAAAACTGCCTACGGGTGATGTAAGTGCACTGAAGACTGATGCAACAAAAGAGGAGGAAGAACCACTGGACGAAAACGATCTCACATAATCTTTGGAATCATTAACAACTATTTATTAATAATGCTTTTACAATGGTTTCATTGTGTGATTATAGAGTGCAAGTGTTTTTTAAAAAAAATTGTGTATCATAAAATTCATACTCTGCATGGGTTTTACTAGAAAAGTATTGCAGACTCTTGACCCGCTCGAGTTCGGTTTGGTAATTGCTCAAAATGCCTTAGGTTTCGGAGACTCATGTACATAATGTAAAAAACAAAGAGAATAGAATGGCAACAGATGGTTTTGTTCTTCGAAAGACAAATCCCATGTTTTTGGCTTCCTTTTTTTGGTTTGCTGATGATTTCATTTGAAGAGAATGCCAGAAAATAATGTGGTGTGGTAAGCAAGAAAGGAACTAAAAGAAAAGCGTTGCATTTTTTTTCTTCATATTTTGTATAGGTTACTGCTTGGTTATCTACCTTGTTCGATTAGGGCTTCAACTTAAAACTAAAAAACCGATTAAATTAAATCAGTCGGTTTAATCGGCTTTGACTTCGTATTTTAACATTAAAAAATTGATAATAATCACTGAACCGAACAAATTATTAATAAATAAATACAAAATTTTCTTTAGGTAGAGTTTAATTAGCTTTGGTATGGGTTTGAGAAATCTGAATTTGATAATTTGTGATTGGTGCATAGATTTATTCTCTCAGATTTAAGTAGATGAATAAAAATTGAAAAAGTTTAATACAGTAACAAATGGGTTAGAAGAGAAAAGTGATTGATGATTTTACAAACCAGATGATTGTTTGAAATTATTTTTAAACTACAAGAACATGATTTATAAATTAGACAAATCACATGAATGCGATTTGTAGTAATTATTCTTTAGACAACGATTTTCAATTATGTTTAATAACTTGAATGGTTAAAGTTAAACTTTTGAGACTATAGAGACTCAATTGAAACATTCTTTTTAAGTATGGAACCAAAAACTTAATGTTATTCAAACCGGTTCTTGATCCTAATGGATCTATTTATTTTGGCACAAAGTGATTGTGAATAAACATGAGCTTGTAAAATGGCTTTGGAGATTCCCAAACGAACCTACTAGCTTATGGTACAAAGTGATTGTGAGTAAACATGGGCTTCAGGCAAATGGATGAGACACGAACATAGTTATTAGAGGCACTTCTAGGAAGTCGTGGAAGGAGATATTCAAATGTTGCCCTCTGTTTCTTAACTGTGTTAAAAACCGGATACGCTTTTAGGAGGATGCTTGGATGGGAGATAGCGCTTTTCAAGAGTTGTATCCTTTGTTATACACCCTGACCCTAAAAAAGAGCTCACCAATTTCAGTTTTTATTCAGAGAGAGGGGTTAAGTGTGAATTTCGACTTCCATTTTCGTAGACTGATCCAGGACAGGGAAGTTACAGAGCTATCTTCCTTCATGGCAAATCTATAGGGAGTTATGGTGAGGGAGGGTGTTTGTGATATTAGATTTTGGACCCTAAACTCTTCAAATTTATTTTCTTGTAAATCTTTTTTTAGAGTTTAGTACCCCCGTCCAATTTTGTTCCTCACCACTTTTCTTTTCAAAACTTTGGAAGTTGAAAATCCCGAAGAAAGTCAAATTCTTTATTTGGTGATTGGTCTGTGGCGTTGGGAAAAATCAATACTTTTGAGTTTCTTCAGCGATCTTCTCCCTTCACCTTAAACCCCAATTGGTTTAGCCTTTGCAATCAAATCATGTGGAAATGCAAGTTTTTGAGGCTTATTTGGCAAAGATTTTTTCAAACTGTTGGGTTGTCGTTTCTATACACCACTCTTTAGAAGAAATACTTGTCTTCCCCCTTTTAATGATAAAGGGATTTTCTTATGGATTGCGGGATGTTGTGTAATTGTTTGGGGTATTTGGCTTGAAAGGAATAGATGAATTTTTATGGAGGAAATTAGAACTTGGAATTATGTTTGGGAGTTGGTACATGTAAATGCATAATTTTAGGTATCAACTTCTAAAGATTTTTGTAATTATTCATTAGAATTAATTATTAATAGATGGTCCACATACTTGTAATTAGATGGAGGGCGGCTTTAGCGTTTTTGGGTATATGATATACCTTAGTTTTTGTGGCTTTTGGGTTGCTACATCACTTTTATATTGTGTTTTATTTATTCTGTTTCTTTTATTTTATCAATGAAATGATCCAGAGTCCTCAAACTTAAAAACCTTAATTTTAGTCATACCAAACCAACTTCTATATTTAATATCTATCTACCACAGAAACCTTATTTTTAAATTATGGGAAGAAAAAAAGTTATATAACGCTGTTTATTATACATAAATCAAATTAAAATTAACACTTTCGAGACGAGGCTAAATGTAAAGTTCAGAGAAAGTTGAAAGACTAAAATTAGAAATGGAAAGTTATAATATTTACTATCATATTCAATATATTATGTTCCTTTAAGAGTTGTAAGCATATTCAAGCAACTATAGAGCAGATTGAAGTCAATTTAATAAAAGAATACTGATGAAAAATGAGGACCAGACTCATCAATACCTATCTAACAGCTGCACTAAGTATTTTCTTAAGTTAATAGATTCCTGATATGATATTGCTCTATAAGTTGAGTCATGGGAAGAAGATAAACAAGCTATGAACTATGTAAACAAATAACCTAGTTAGTAGTTAATTTAACTGTAATATAACAATTACACATGTAGTCAGCAAAATTAGAAGAATCTTCTATCACGAGGGCGGTGTCAATCGTAATCATCGTCATTGTCATTGGCCGGCACTGAGTCAGTGAAATAAAGGACTCAGACAGCCAAAGTCATGAGTTGGCCATGGCAGCAAATGTCTAAGAATGATGAATGGGGAATGAGAATGGGAATAGGAATAGGAATTCCAGTTCCCATTATGAATCATTAGAGAGAATAGAAAGAGAGACCTTGAATCAGAAAGAATGATGGTACCAATATCTTTTCATTTGCTATCTAAATTTTTTCTGTTCCTCTTCAATCATTGCTGCGAATTCCGCTCTATATTCAGTAGTTTGCAATTCTTTGCAAAATATATTATGCAGTACACTCAATTCTTTGGGACTTGCCTTATTCAACAGTCTCTTCAATACCGACTGAACATCTTCATCATTCTGATGATGCTCTAGTAATCCTATAGTTGGATTGACATTTTCATCCTCTTTAGTATTGATGACAAAAGCATTTGCACTCGTTTCGCCTGAAGAAAAACTCGATCTTAAAGCAGAACTTTTGCAGCAAGTGTCTTCACCTGAATTTACAGGTTTTGCTGCATGATGCTGGTGATTCCAATACTCCAGACACTGATGATCAGGATCAAGAGCCTCAATAGCCTAAAAATGAAATTAAAAGCAAATTATTCACACATAAATCAAATCAAAGTCAAAATAATGGTGCCAAGCACCAAGATGAGACTAACAACAAATACTAAGGATCTTTCCCAGTCCAGATAGCAACCAATTTGATTAAGAGTTTGAGATAATTTTTAAAAGTGTTAATAAATGTTTTTTAATGGTTATAAAAAACACTTTTTTTATTAAAAACATTTTTAAACACTTCAAAAGTTATCTCAAATAGGCACTGAATGTAAGAAGGTAGAGCTGTTACCTTAATTACATGAGGTGATAGAAATCCAAACATTTGAAGTCCATCAACTTCCTCCAGAATCTGCAACGGGGGTGTTCCTTTCAATCTAAGGTTCTGTCTTTCGATTTCTTGGTTTATTTCCTGTACTACCGTGTCCCAGCATCTCTCTGCTGAGACGTCAGTGAAACTTACGCCGGGAGATTCTTCCAAAGTTACCTGAATATAATTCCACAAAATGAGAGAAAGAAACACTTGGTCTCAAAAGAACACGTTTAACACATATCAAGACCGCCATGCTTCAAAAAAAGAAAAAAAAAAGACCACCATTATGCATAGCGCTCCAAATGGGAATGTGTCCTGAAAAGCTATACTATACTACTATGTTTTTAGAACATGGACCTGATAATTAGGAAATTTTCTAAACTTTGCCGCTAACAGACACAAATCTAGGATCTGCTGAATAAATGTCTACTAGCTTTGTACAAGCAGTAAACAAATACTCCATGCATGTCAGGATATAAGTGAATTTTTTGTCCCTTCTTAACTTTTCAGCATGAGCTAAAAGGAAGAGAAATGCTGACATTTGACATTTCCAGAAAAACAAAGCAAATATAAAAAATCTTATAACTACCTTAAATAGAGGTCCCAGAAGCCCAGCATCAAGAACTTCTGATATATAGCTAGCAGTTTTAGTGGGATGGAGCACACTAAAGAATTGGACACGGCTCCTAAAGCCTGAAGAAGTCAAACAAGGGAAAAAAAAGGGGGAAGCCTCAGTACTAAGAAACTAAAGCTATAAAGTCATTTAATATTGATTTAAACGACTTAATGTGATACCTTTTGGAAATATGGCCTTCTCACAGTACCAAGGCTTTCCAAACATAATTGCTCCAAAGTTTATAGGTTCAACAAAAGGAACCAATTTCCCTGAGGGCAAGCTTGGTCCAGATGAAGGTAGTTCGACATATGAGAGTTGAAGAGCTTCTACTTTCGAGGAATTGTTGGATGGCAAAGGTGACTGTGACTGAGAAATATCAACTCCAAACAACTTACTACCATTAGACCCGCATGTTCTCACACCATCTCTTAAACTTGAAGAGCAATCATTAACTGGAAAAGTGTTTATATGATTAGGGTCGAGTTCCATTAAATCTGATTCATGTGCTGCTTCACAAACATTTTTTTCTTCAAACACTGTAGTGCATGTTTCCTCCAAATTAACGAGCGTCTTGCTATCAAATATGTGCAGCCCACTACTACCATTCTCATTAGAACTGATTTCAAGGTTCAAATCAATACAGCACGCCTGCCCTACCTTTTCTTCTTTATTTATTACCATAACTTCACTATTAACAATGTCATTTTGACTATCCGGACTGAGGTGGGAAGTGTTTAAGCTAAGCGATCCACGATGAGACTCTGACTGCACAACTTCTGAAGAAGCATGACTCGATGAACTGCAAGCAACATCTACTTTTTTTAGCTCCTCTACTTTTTCAGGGGAACAATATGGTTTGTCCATTAATCCACTGTCCAACTCCAGCTTAACTACAGATTCATTGTCCTTTTCCGTATTACAGTATCTTGAGGCCCATACTTTAATGGCATCTAATCCTCCTTCCAATGCTTCAACAAGTGTATGCAGCTCATTTATACTGTAACGAAATATGACACACCTGTCATCTACTGGGCATGAGCAAAAGTTACTTGCATGTGTAAGGCATGAGAATCGGTCGGGGGAGCATTTGCAAGTGGCTAGAGACAGATGTAAGTCATAAAAGCAGGCATTACACTCTCTGTCATTTTTTATATCGATCTCATTTTCCATCTTTTGGAACTTCATATTTGTTGGAAGGCAACTTATTCTTTCCTCCTCCATCTTCAACCTCGTCTGCGAAACATTGACATGTGATAACATCAGTTTTAGTACAAAGAGAATAATTAACCCACATAGTAAATACAGTATTCATGAAGATCATGCCGCCACAGAAAGAAGAGGATAAATAAAGAGAGAATTGTCTACCTTAACTGCCTCTGTAAGAGCTCCATCTCTTCCACACACACTCTTCCACAGTAAATTACTAGGAGTTTCCTTTTCCAAAATTAATAGTTCCCAAAGGGCCCGGGCAGCTTCCTTAGCTGAACCAAGTAACAATTTATCATGTGAAATCGATGTCTTATGCCGTTGCTCACTATAGAGTTCCACAGCATTCTGCCCATGAACCAACCAGTCAACAGGTGCCACATTTACAGCCTCAGCACAGTTGAAACCACAGTTAAATCCACCATGATATGCCCTTGGAAAAGTAAGCACAAACTCCCTGGAATGTTGGACGACTCGATACACAGGCACTCCTTCAGATTTGAGTACTGAAGGAGATAATTGAGTGACCTGTTGCAGGAGCAAAGTCATAAGTCCCTAAAAGCTAGAAATGAAAGAAAAGTGAAGCGCAATGTGATATTGGGACAGCAAAGGGATCCTGTTTGTGATCTGAATATAAAATTTTACGGGATGGCTGATGATTGGACAGAAAGTTATCCACTGGTCCAGAAGACCGCAAGCAAAGTACAAGGCCAAAATGTAAATTGTAAAGCATCTTATTAAAAAAGCGCAGTAAATGTTTTATGCTATGACTAATGTTTTGCAGCACTTGTTGTCCTGATCATCTGACGAGTTGGACTCACCATGTACAAGAATACAGATTGATATTTTTTTTAAATGACATCCTATACTATACCGATGTTAAGTTAAAGACTGTGGATGTCACAAACACACAAACCAGTATTTGTTTAAGTAAATTGCAAGTAAAGTAAGATGTTCAAGTTTGTAGACCAATAAATTCTAGCACGATATTTAAAATGATAAATTAATTTAAATTTCATACCAATTCATGAAGTAAATCTGGCTGTTCTTCAAACAAATCAGGTAAATGCTTTTTCATTGCAGCTTCAAAAGAAGATGCGTGGCTACCGGGAACTCCATACCACACTTTAGGGTCACCCCAGTGCAAATAGTTTAAAGAGTAGAGATGGTGGTCTTCAACATGCTGGACAAAATCACAACAAAGAAACCTGGAATTACTTCTTAGAAGACAAATAATGAATCTATGTTACATATGTGTCAGATAAAAATATGTTTTATAAGTATATAACCAGATAATCAACAAAATGCCAGCATCTTCTAAGGGCCCGTTTGGAATAGCTTCTAAAAGTATTTTTTAATGATTATCAAAACACATTCTTTATTTTTATTTTTTTCGATACAAAGTGTCAGGAGTGGGGATTGATGTGGAATTACATGCCTTAACCAATGGGCCAAATTCTATTCAAAAATACTTTTAAACACTTCCAAAAGTTATCCCAAATTGGCACTAAATTTTTCTTTAACTCTAGCCTCAATAACTGTCTCAATATGATATGCATATAAATTCATTTCATTTCACTGAAAAAAAAAAGATGCCAATAAATGATATAAGTGAAGTGTTTAATTTTTTTTTTTTTTTAATTTCTTCTTCAAATATGCAAAAGCATATGGCATCAATTATGACGATAATTTTACAACCTTGATCAAGGATATTTCATATTTTTTAACCTTGAAAAGCTAAGCTAATTCTATTCTACCAAAGGGAGATTAACATACCCAACAAAATGATGAAAAGCACATTCCAACATAGAGCCACGGCACTACAACTCCCGATATTTCACTTTCCTCGAAACATAGAACAGAACCAGGCAAGCGAGGGAAGTTATTAAGATTCCAACCTGACTTCACATACAGATCAGAATTTCCTTCTGTTACCATGGACGACGTCTTTGGAAAGCCACTGACAAACGTTGCAGTCTCTATATCAGCTCCATAATAAACCTACAAATGTAAATTATGAGATGACAAAAGATTCTACTCACAAATATGTAAATATTTAAGTAATAATACAAACTAGTAGAAATATTATTTCCATACCTCAACCTCCTCCGTGGGTTTAGGTTGTTCAACTATTCGCCAGTATTCACCCTCTATTTCCTCCACGGAGGGCTCCCATTGGTTGTCAGACTCAATATAACCAAAATTTAAATCCTTTTGACCCGGCTTCATTCCAAAGTAACATTCCTTAAAAGACTTTGCGTTAGCCTGAAAATCTTTAAGCGTGAGGTCTGGACCAGAGTTGAATCCAAATTTTTCATCACTGGGATTGGTGCTTCTAGACGATGTCCCTGTTCGTGAGTGCTTCCTTCGCTTACGTTTCCGGCCTCTACTTTTCTTTCTCATAGGCCCCCTATTTTGTAGCACTTCAACTTGCTGAATACGTGTAGAAAATTTGGCATTCTCCCATATACATTTCTCCTTAAGAACACATGGTGGATTCCAGGAAGGCGGTGGGACTATCCGACATATACCATAAGATTCTGCTTTAGGGCGAATCTTTGCAATGTAACCAAGTGTATCTTCAAATTCCTAATGAATGTTACGAGAGGATAATAACTTTGTTATGATACAAGACAACCACAAAATACAGATAATTCATAACTCAGATACAATACAATACAATCATCAAACAATATGCAATTGATAATGAAAATGTTGCCATCAACAATACAAAAGAAAATGCCCAATAAATTTTGTAATAAAGAATATTACCTCTAAAGTGGGATAAAATATTGGTGCTTCATCAATCACAGGCCTGCATGATTCATCTGGGTCCCACCGAGCTGACATCTGCAACAGAAGGATGCTTACTTAGACTAAAATGTTATGGAGGCAGGAAAACAATAAAGGGTATTTAAACTTTTTTGGATAAGAACATATCATTAACTCACAATGACCAAGAGAGAGAAGAAAATTTTTCATCTTCTTTGGAGTTTTAGCCTTCTTAATAGCACTAGCTAACTTATTATAAATAGATTCCAGTAGAAGGAAGTGCATTTTAAACAGTTTTGAACAAATCACATTATCACAATCATTCTACCAAAAAAACGTTATCATATTCAAGTATTCTCCTTGTGTAAGTTACATACCCCTAAAAAAAATTCTTTTAGGTGGGGTTAAGAAATACTCTCATAAATTTTATAGTTAATTTTCTCCAAGATCATTAGATACATATGAATACAAAGTGTTTACAAGAAGTGAAGGAAAGAGTTGTTTTAATTCCACGGGACTAGCAACCACATCCAGGCAGCTGCTTGAACCTAATAAAAAAGAATGCCTGCCTGAACCTAATAAAAAAGAATGCTACAAGGACGATATACTTTTTTGGCTCATCAATTGACAGTGCTTCTAAAAACTACCTCAAACATGTTATGTACCTTCTGATGTTGAGGACTTCCCGAGCTCTCAACTGTTTGGTTACTTTTGTGACTGTTCTTGGAAGAATGTTTCTGGGGGAAAAAATCCAATGAGAACAGAATAAAATATTGATTTTCTTTATCTTTCTTCATAGTATAACATAACAAAAACACATACCATAACAAGAAGAAAAAAACCTTAAAATTGGAAAAAAAAAAAACATAGAGTGATAAAGAAAGGAAGAAGAATCAGGTGAACAACATGCAAAATCACATGAAAAGTTTCTGGTTATTCAGCAATTACACTTGTATCCGTCTTCTTGCAAATTGCAAATACAAGGTACATCATCTCATAATATCGGTGAAACTTACACTGGGTGAATATAATATACAAACAAAATAGTGAATAAATTGCAAAACAGACAATGAAGAATGAGCAGAAGAAGAAAATTAATAAGAAAATCCTAGAATTTTATCAGGGAGGAAGATCTTTGGGATATAAAATAACAATTGATTGACATCAAGGTGAATAGATTTCCCCATAATAAGTTCACCCGGAAAACCTTCCTTTTTAAGCTTGAGGTTATCAAATATACACTCTCATTGACCTGCTAAAGATCAGAAGGGATCATAAGTTAAATAGTCTGCAAGAAAGCTGGTGAATACTGCAGCGACTTAGACTCTTATTGAATCAAATTGACAATAAAACGGATAAGCCTCTGATCTATATTTCAAATAGAGTTTAAGCCTCTGATTCTGAGGTTCAGGATATCAAAATAATCTTCAAATGCAATCAGACTTCTAATTTAAAGCAATCCCATGTATCATGTTTTCTCCTAGAACCAATGACAATTCTCTAAGTCTAAAAAGACGACCAAGCATCACGAAATTGAAGAATTAGAATTAGCAAACTGCAAACATACGATCACCCGTTAAACTAGCAAAAAGTAGAACAAAATTCAACAACAAAAATTAAAACAATAAGATTTCTTAAATCAGAAGAAAAGGAACATTAGATCTAAAAAAAATCACAAAATCAGATAGCTACATAAAAAAAAGGAATCACAAAATCAAATTTACCTGAATATGTCAGATAACTAATCACAACATTTACTTAATTAATTAATATCATTGTCCACAATATAAAGAAAAAAGAAATCATAAATCTTACCCTTTTTGCATGAAAATCTTCTGCTAATTTTTCCTGTTCCATCATCAGCTGCAATGCCATAGAAACCTAATTCATCAACCATATATACAAAACAATTAGAAACTATCAAAATCAGAAAAAAGAAAATTAAAACCTAGAAAAAAAAGCATTGCATGTGCAAAATTAAGCCATGTTAAACAATTACAAATCAAATTAAGATTGGAAAATAATAAATCCAATGCTTACCAATTCAAGAAAGCTTCAAAAAGCATTCAATTAAGGAGTTTTTTTTTTTTTTTTCTATCTCGATTTGCTCAAACCAAAAAAAAAAACTCAATAGAATGTAATTGTTTGATTTAAGAAAAATTCAAAGGGAAATTCAATTGCATGTTTTCATTCAAAACCCAGTTTTCTAAAAATCAAAAATCAAGAGATAATGTAACTTTTAGAAAATAATAATAATAAAAATAAAATTGACCGAGTAAACGAAAATTGTTTGGTTAGAAAGAAACGGACGATGAGAAGGAATTTAATTAATTGAAAAACAGTAAAATACAGAATTAAAAAAAATTAAAGATTGAATTTTTATTAATAATAATAATAAATGATAATAATAAAGAGAGAAAAAAAAAGTAAAAGAGATACCTTAGGAAGAAGAAGAAGGGTTAAAGATTCTGAGGTTGAAGTTTTTGATTGTAACAGAAATCTTTATCTCTGGACCAATGTTAATTAATTAAGAAATATGAATAATTAAAGATAATGTGATGGAGGGTAATTAATTAATTTAAAAAAGGCATGAAGAGGAAGAAATAAATGAGAGATTTAATTCTATTTCATTAATTAATTAATATATAATTATTTATAATGATATATTGAAAGAAAAGAAAAGAATAAAAAAGAAAGAGAGAGTCAAGGGAAGGGAAGCCGCTATTAAAGCACGCGGTTTAACGGAAAGCGGTGAATGAAACCATCTAACTGACTCATACTAGGACTCTCTCTATCTCTACAACCTTGTTTTAACCTTTTTTAGTACCACAGGAGCGGTTTGGTTTATTTTGGTTTGGTTTAGTTCATCCGATCTCGATCTCATCTAGGTAGCTATAGAATAGACTCTCTCAATCTCTATATCTAGAATCTTGATTTTACATTTAGTTTGATTTGATTTGGTTTGACCCGATCTCGTCTAGATAGTTATAGAAGGTATTTTCTCTTATCTTTATCTCTATCAGTGACGATCTAGAACTCAAGTTTAGGAGGGGCACAATATAAATAATAATATATAAAATTTAATCAATTTAATTATTAACATATTTATGCTTATCATGAGTTTTTTTTTCCTTTTGAAAAAAGTATGAATACTTTTTTGTACTAAAAAAAATATAAAATTACATATTTTTTTAAAATTAATCAATCTCTAATTATATCAATTACTCAATTTTACCTTTTAAAAAAAAGGCAATTATAAGAAAAATAAGTAGTGAGAAAATCATTTGAAAATAATTAAAATAAATATATAAGAAAATTAAATTAAAATCTAGTACCATAAAAATTGGTTAAAAATAATTAAAATGGGGTAATTTATATTAATTTTTTATATTAATAATTTTTATAATCTTGTTTTTACTTTTTAAGTACAAAACAAATGGGGTTTGATTTGGTTTAACTCGAACTATTATAGATAGTTATAGAAAGG
Organism: Gynostemma pentaphyllum; assembly: GCA_028015215.1. Taxonomy (NCBI): domain Eukaryota; kingdom Viridiplantae; phylum Streptophyta; class Magnoliopsida; order Cucurbitales; family Cucurbitaceae; genus Gynostemma; species Gynostemma pentaphyllum. The sequence goes on along the minus strand of CM051346.1, from coordinate 37,199,255 downwards.
AAGGTTACCGGTTGGGTCGGTGGTTATGCCCTAGACGTACGTAATGATGTACTCATATTATATCTTATAATAGTTTTGGATTGCATTTCAAGCAATTGGGGGAGAGACCGAGAGATGGCCCATGGGTGTGCACCACGTGGAACTCAGCTTTTAAATATATTTGTATTATTTATTCCTATGGAAAAAATCTTTTGAGGCCCATATTTTATGGAATCAAATTAATCTTTAAAATTTATGGTATTCTAAAATACTTATGGTAAAGGCGTACATTAATTAAAATTCAATGACTTTTTTTTTTTTTTTTTTTTTGGGTAAAATGCATCAATGACCCCTGCACTTTTGAGCTTTTTTAATTTACAACCCTACATTTTCATTTTGGTTTTTTTGACCCTACACTTTACACTTTAAGCAGTCCAACTTCCATCCAATAAGAGTGTTAAATCTAACTGCCCTCAATTATTTTTATTTTTAGGATTTGTGAAAAAGACAAGTTTGACCCATTGTACATAGAGAAAGGTCTTCATTTTCTCCATTTCTTCCTCCCTCTTGCTTCACGAAAAACTCATATAACCAGAGACCCTAGTTCATTATCAAGTCCCATTTCAGAAAATCCGATCTAAAAATTACCTTTGTTTTTTTAATAATATTTCTAACCATGAGTTAAATATAACTAGAGGTAAAAATATTTTGATCTTATGAACCCTAGTCAAATCAGATTGGGATAAAAAAAACTCCACCTCCACGACTTTGCCTCCTTGCGAATCGAAAGGGCTGACAAACAAATGCCAAGAAGATGAACGACTCTTGTCTGTTTTAGATTTTGCATTCCTTGCGTCTAGCAGGTTCAATGTTTGTGTAATGAAAATCCAAAAAATTTGTAATATTTTGATAATCTTTCAAATAAAGTTTCTGGGATAATATTTTATGTAATGGAGCCCAGTTGATAAAGAGATAAAATCTTCATTCTTGGAAATGTCTCGCCAGTTACTTTGTTTGTCCTTAAACAGTTGGGTATTTTCTATATCTCATACAAAGAAATACCATTCTTTTTCACCCATTTCAACTCTTCCTCTAATGAACAAAACATAATTAAAAAAAAACCAAACAATTGGGAATATTAAACCCAGAAAGAGGGGATTTCAATTAGCAGAAATTGATCTAATGAGTTTTCAAGAAGTGAATATTGATTTTTATTTTCTGCTTCTTCCATATGAAATTTAAATTTTGATTCACTCAATTTTTTTGCTGGAACTCAAAGCATATTGTGAAAATTAGCTTGGAGACGAAGCTTTTGGGAATCTCAACTTCATGAATCTGTTTCGTTCTTCTTCTTTATTAGGAATGGATATTCTAGAGATTTGAGAAAAAACAAAGGTAATTTTTAGATTGGTTTTTCTGAAATGGGACTTGATAATAATGAACTAGGTCTCTGGTTATATGAGTTTTTCGTGAAGCAAGAGGGAGGAAAAAATGGAGAAAATGAAGACCTTTCACTATGTACAATGGGTCAAACTTGTCTTTTCACAAATCCTAAAAATTACAAAAATAAAAATAATTGAGGACTGTTAGATTTAACACTCTTATTGGATGGAAGTTGGACTACTTAAAGTGCAGGGGTCAAAAAAACCAAATTGAAAATGTAGGGGTGTAAATTAAAAAAGCTTGAAAGTGCAGGGGTCATTGGTGCATTTTACCCTTTTTTTTTTTTTAAGAAAATTCAATGACTTTTAAACTTAGATAATGCTTTTTTTTAATACTAGTTTCACTTATTTTTCTTCTCAATATTTAAAATTTAATAACTTGATGGTGAATAGAGGTTTTTTCGTTTTTTTATTTTATGAAATAATTTTTAATTGGTTAAAATTCTACATAATTATAGATAATGTGAAATAAAAATTTCTTAAAAATGCAATACATTAATTTATAATTTTAATTCTCGTAGGATCAAGTCTCTTTTCAATTATTAAAATTAAAATAAATGTCACTTTTAATTTTATGTTAATAATTTATCAAATTTCTATTCATTTTTGTTTAATTATAAATATTTTTTTTAATCTTTTATTATATAAATCTAAATTGATAATGATTTGGATTTACTTTAAATAATTTTTTTTTATACTATTTTTCTTTTTTTCAACATTAAACATATTCATTTTTACTTTAAAAATTAGATTAAGATTTAAAATGTAGATTAGGAAAAATTTGTATAACTAATCTTCTTTTTTATATTTAATATTTTATAATCTAAATCTAGATCAATAATGATTTGATTTTTAAAAATGAAATTTATTTACTAAATTAGTTATCATCTATCTTTTAATTTTTTATATTTTTAGTTTAAAGTTTCAAAAATTAGTTTTAGATAATAAAATTGACATTTATATCATGAATTAAATTTAAATTAAAAATCTCCCTTTTTCTATTGAAGTTCACGCCCATATGGGTTTAGGAGGGATTTAGAGGGGTTTGGGTTGGAAATATTGTGGTTTTAATAAATAATTCCATTAATATTGTAGTCCTAAAAGTATTTAAATTAATATAGTAAATCGCATACTTGGTATGCGATTTAATATGAAATCGCATACCTACTTTTTTTTCTTAAAAAAAAAGAAATCGCATACTTGGTATGCGATTTCATATGAAATCGCATACCAAGTATGCAATTTTAAGGCAGAGAGCGAGCCAATTTGAAAAATCGCATACTTGGTAAAATCGCATACCAAGTATGCGATTTCAAGGCAGAGAGCATGAAAAAAATCCAAACTTTGATATTTGAAACTACTTTCAATTTTGTTTAACTTTTTTAAAGCAACTTTCAATTAAATAAAAACCAATCTACATTTTTTAAATTTAATTTACAATTAAAAAATATATGATAATTAAAACTTTCATTTCAATAATATAATTGAAGTCTAAACAAATTTTATATTAGTCATTCCAAATTCAAATATAATCGAAGTCTACAAAATTCTTTGACAAATTAAAATATATAAAATAAAAACATCATCGATGCCCTCCCGTCCCACAAGGAGGTCGTCTCGTATTACGAGTAGGGCAAACACGTCCTATTGGAGTTCTATATGAATCATCAGTAATATGAGAAGGGCCTGCACCATCGAGAACCTGAGATGGTCCTGTATCATCTGTAACATGTGAAGGACCGGCATCATCACCATTACTGATACGACGCCTCCCTCATCCTCGTCCACGTCCCCGTACTCGACCTCGAACATGTCCTGCTTCTGGATCTCGTGGTACATCAACATCAATATCTTCAGGTCCGGGAATGACAACCTGAGAAAATATTTCCTGCGATACAGGAGTCGGTACCATGAGAAAATGGGGAGATGATGGGTGACTAGGATAATGATCTGTGGTCTCCGGCTCAGCGTTCACCTCCTCGTGAACTGCCTCATCACGAGCACGGTTTGCAGGTGGACGACGTCCTCGTCTAAAGCGAATATCCAGACGCTCCAAGCTAAACATATGATTGAATTCATCCATATGAGGAAGACAATCTCTGATATAGTTCTAAGTTTCCTCATGAGGACAGTGTACTGAGACATTTTGTAATCTAGCAAGCTGATTATAACAAAAAAAAATTGTTAATTTAGGAAGAATTTATGAATATGTAATTAGTAAATAAAAACAAATTTAATGACTCATCACAAAGTCATACGCAGCCGCGTGTCGAGTAATGAACAGGCGAGTTATAGAGTTATACCACTCCTTATAATCATTCTCACAATCATTGGGTGAGTTAACAGGATATCCATCAACAATATGAGATCGCTGATTTGCCCATCGCACTATGAGGTGTGAATGTTGGATCCTCCAATGAGTATCTCTGCCCCCTCGAAGATCAAATGTGTGTAAACGTAGATCTGTATCACATGGTGACGAGATGTCTTGTATAAAACCAAATTGTCGCATAACTCGTTCTGGATGATGCCACTTAACAATATAAAAGCAAATGAGTGGGCTAGTAGTAGGCCAGATGTCATGACCACGTATACAGAAGTCCGACAATGATATCATGTGATGTAAATAGGGTTCCCATACGATCTGAAACGTTTAAAAATATTAAATATTGAATCTAGTAAACCACAACTCATTAAAACACAATTCATAAACTGAAATACATACATCATTATCTCCTAATTGATCCAGCATGTACCTCTACTAGATCAAAACATGAGTTGAAATTTCAGTGACGGAAAAATCATCTATCCACCTGCAAATATAAATTACAAACTAAATGTTAAAAAATATCAATATGTTAATTAAAAAAAAAGATATATGTAACGTACCGTGCACCCAAAGGTAGATCAACATCTGAGTTGACACGTCTAAGTAACCCGCTGAGGAGCGATAGAAGGAAATCGATCACATGCCCATAACTGGAGTAATATCAGTGCGCCAGCTATCTCATGGGCTTCTCTAGAAGAAGCCTTACACATTTCTCTATACAACCAGGATAAATATGCAGATCCCCAACTATAGGTACCAGCTATCTCGAAATCCTCAAGCAAAGGTAAAAACATTAAATGTACTAGATTACTTGATTTGTTAGCGAACATACACCCACCAATTAGTTGCATAATGTAGGCTCGGGCATGACGCTGTACTGTAATCTCATCAGCATCATCAGGTAGTACACTGAATCGTTGTTCCAACAATGTTAAAGATAAACGTGACCCATTTAAATGTGGACTCAATGGTGTGACACCTAATAAACGCTCACATAAATCTACCCATCTAAGTGAGACTGATCCAGTGACAACCTCGCCATCAATAGGTAACCCGAATAAGATCGCGATGTCCTGTAAAGTAATGGTGCACTCCCCCATAGGCATGTGAAAAGTATGGGTCTCTGGCCTCCATCGCTCGATAAATGTTGTAATCAAATGTCAATCTAAGGCTATAAACCCTATTCGAGAAATCCCATAAAATCTTGTCTGTCGTAAGTATACATCTATACGAGGATCATGAGGAATACTACGCACACTAGTCTCCCTACGCCTACAAGTAAGAGGAGGTGTCATCTGATCGGTCCACACCAAACTGGATCTATGTACATCCTGTCTATGTAAAATCTCTGGGTCTCTAGGTCCTGGATCCATCCCTGAATATATTGTATATATAAATGATCAAAATACATTACAAATGAAAAATATATAATTCCATAAATTAAAATACAAATTTCAAAGTCAAATACAATCAAATGTGAATTATCAAAATTCAATAAAAATAAAAGTGTTCATTAGAAATGAAAATCATATAATTCCATAAAATTAAAATACAAATTACAATAGTGTGTTCCTCTCATGTGATGAGCTTCCCTCATGTGATGTGCTTCCCTTATTAGGACATTTCCTACGATTATGTCCATCTTGCTTACAAATCCCGTATCTTAACTTTCTACTTGTTTCTCTCAAATCCATCTCATTACGAATTCTACTACTTCGTGGTCTGCTAACAACAATCGATTAGGATGTAACAAATCAAAATTATGATAAGGTCATTCTGCTTCACTCGGAATTGGATGGAATTGTGGTTCATAACATGAGGTGTATGTAGACATCTTGTAATAATCTTCCACATATTTCATGTAATCTACATGACAGTGTAAACACGCTGCAATTACATGGGAACATGGGATTCCGTATGTTTGCCACTTCTTGCAAGTGCACGTTCGTAACTCCAAGTGTACAACATGTCGGTTACCTCCTTGTGATGCCATATTACGATAAGCAGTTGTTTCTTCAAACTCCCCATGTAATCTATCAAACAGTTTTACTTGATGTTTACTTGCTTTTACAGCGGAACGAGACATTTTGTTCAATGCAAACCTACCACAAAATAATAAGTAAATATACATTATACGAACTTCAAGCTTATAAAAAGAATATAAATCATGAAGTTTACCTTGTATATTCATCACCTTGTCCAAGGGCAGCTCTAATTTCCATCCTACGTGCCTCGAAGTATGTTACACACCGATAAAATGTGGACTCTACTAATGCCGTGATGGGCAACGAACGTGCTCCTTTTAGAACACCATTGATGCATTCAGATAAATTGGTTGTCATCCAACCATATCTACGCCCCTCGTCAAATGCTTGGGTCCACTTTGATTGGTCAATGTTATCGAAATATCTAACACAATTCTCATTCAGTTTAGACAATTCATCTATACATAATTGAAACTTACGTACTGTAAATTGGGAACCAGCCCTGAAAACCAATTGTTTCATCACCTTGCTTTTAAATTTATCATTAAAATTGTTTGCCACATGTCTTAAGCAAAAGCGATGATGAGCCATTGGTGATGCCCACCCATTTCTAGGATTATTTACAGCAGAGATTATACCGGGATGCCGATCGGATATCAAGCAAATATCGGGGCGTTGCGTCACTCTCAATCTCAACAAAGCTAAGAACCAACCCCAAGTATCAGAACTTTCCACATCTACTATGGCAAAAGCTAGAGGAAATAAATGTTCATTGGAATCCAATGAGGTCGCAATCAATAATTTTCCATTGTATTTTCCATACAAATGTGTCCCATCAATCTGTATAATAGGCCTACAATATTTGAATCCCTCTATGGATGGTCCGAACGACCAAAATACCGACCGCAATATAGAATTCCCCGGCTCTTCCATAGAATCAAGCCTCCAATCAACTTGTGTTCCAGGATTTCTTTGTTTAATAATATTAAACCACCGTGGTAATTTTTGATACGATTGCTCCCAATTACCATATACCATTTCAATGGCTTTGCTCTTAGCTTCCCACATTCTCCCATAGTTAACCATATATCCAAAATTGTCCAATATAATTTGATGCAGCAGAACAATTTTAATAGTATTGTCAACCTTCACCATATTTCGAATCTCTCTAGCAATAAACAATGAATCTAGCTGGGGGTGATCTTGAGACACACATGAGTATGTAAAGTTGTGTGGACCGGTTAATTTTGTGATCTCAAACATATTATGTTCTTTTCGACGTGATGCTCTAAGTCTCCATATACATCCATCATCATACTTTATACATTTCACGGCCCATATAGCAGATGTTGATTCTATAACCTCAAAATCATATTGGTTTTTTATTGACCACCGTTTCACATCATACTTCAAATCAATTTTTGTTTTGTACCTAAGTCCCGTACGTAATTGCTCATGGTCATCTCTTAATACAACACGTGGAAATAATGGGACTTCATTCATGCGGTTCAAAGAATCACTATTCAACTCGGTAAACGAAGGAGAAGTGACATCATGCATATTGTCGCTATTCAAATTAATCATTTCTTCTTCATCATCGGTCAGTGTACGTAAATCAATAAACTCATTCCCCGGTGGAATAGTCTCATATGGATGATAAGGAAGTAACTCATTGTTGTTAGATTGATCATCTACAACGTTACTCTCATTATTTTCAACACATATGTCACTCTCCACATACAAATCTACTATATTTGGTGGAGGCAAACTGACAGTTATCATAAATGTCAAATCCACATCATTTTTAATACTTATTGGGACATATCTGATGAGACTAGATGACATTTGTGTCAGATGTCGGTAGTAGAAATCTACTCTATTTGGTCTAACTTCTCCAAATAACGTGCTCAATACTAACTCCTTAAAATTCTCAAAACTTAATCCATTCTATATAGTCAACGTCTTGTAAGGTGGTTTGTCATATTCAATTCCATTAGAACCATCAATAATTCGTCCATTCACATAACATTGTAACACAATACATTTATCTTCCATTTTCAATAGCTACATATAAATATTTCAAATGTAAATTTAGAATTCATACTAATCAATCTAAAACAAAATTATTCATATTCCACAAACTCATCTCAAAATTTCACAACAATAAGTAAAAAAAACCCTAAATAAGAAATCTAACATTTTGAAATTAAATAAACTTGTTCATAATCATTCCTCTCATTTAATCATATAATAGAAATTAAATAAAACTAAGAGTTTGAAAATATAAAATGAAAGATAGATTTACCGGCGAGTAGAAACTAGATCTGACGGAGGCGAGCGGCGAGGGGCGACGGCGGCAGTGGCGGAGGCGAGATCTGACGGAGGCTATCTGAGCGGTGATCTGGGCGTCGGCAGTGGCGGAGGCGAGCGGCGAGGGGCGGCAGCAGCGGTTGTTTGAACAAAGGAGAGGTAGAAGATGAGAGAGGAAGAAGAAGATAGAGGGGAAAGAATGGAAGAAAGAGAGAGAGGGTTGAGGGTTTGTATCCCGTCTGCCTTAAAATCGCAGACGGGGTATGCGATTTTAGGTGAAATCGCATACCCCGTATGCGATTTCACCTAAAATCGCATACCCAGGTTGCGATTTGCTATATTTTTCCTATTATTTTCATAACTACAATATTTTTATAAATATTTATAAAATACACAATATTAAAAATAAAATTGGATTTAGAGTGGATACATCTATTATCTAATTTTTATTTTAATAGTTTTAAAAATCTTGATATTATTATTTTGTTATTTATATTTGGTATTTTATTTAATTTATAATCATATCTGATTAGGATAAGTGTGATATGTTAATTATAAAGAGGGTAATTTAATCTAAAAATGTTTTCCCAATTTATTAGGTTTTTAATATAGTATAGATATAGATATAGATAGATAATTAAAAATTTTGTTAGTAGTTTATTAATATTTTATTGATACATTTGAAAGTAAGATCAAATACTTAGATAATGCTTTTTTTTAATATAATTTAATTTTTTGTTAGTAGTTTATTAATATTTTATTGATACATTTGAAAGTAAGATCAAATCTTTTTTAGTATTTATTAATTCTCGTGTTTTTTTTATACTTTCTTAATATTAATATTTTTGTTATTTTTCTTTAATATTTAAAAAAGATAATGATAAATTAACACATTCAATACTTGACTAAAATTATATATTGCTAATATAAGGGTTAAATGCACCAATGACCCCTGCACTTTCAGGCTTTTTCAATTTACACCCCTACAATATTAGTTTCTTTTTTTCACCCCTACACTTTCAATCTTCCAATTTCCGTCAAAAAATAGAGTTAAAACTAACAGCCAATTTATTTATTATGTTTTTTATTTTTAAAAAAATAGGAAAAGACCATTTAATCCTAATAATTAACCTTAGTCAAAACAAGTTGTTGAATTTTGGATTAGGTCTTCTTTATGCCTTCTGACTCACACAAATTCCAACTTTTTTGCGTCTGCCATAGTCCAAGTGGTGAAGTATTCTACCATTTAAAAAAAATCCTGCCATAGTCCAAGCGGTAAAGTTGTTTCTATTTTGTTATTTTGTTTTAAAAAATTCTCTCTGCCATAGTCAAAAAGTGAAGATATTAGTATTCAAGGTAATCGATGAACACGTGGTTTTTCGATCTAGGATGTTTAATCTGAACGCTTAGGATTTTTTATCTATGATTTTCGATTGAGCTAGTATTTTTTATGGAAGTTTTGTTTATTAAATAATTGGAGGGTATTATGTTTGTTTGTTTATAAAATAGTTATATTGTTTTTTATTCTTGGGAAAAGTCCGTTTGTTTAATATTTCACTGACTATTTCTTTTTAGATTATATATGTATTTGGCATGTGAATTATCAATTTTAGCACAATCATTTGTATTCTACTACATGTGGTTACAAGTTTTTGTGATGGGTCACGTATGTTTCCAATATATATGTCTCAGGATTAGTCAAGTTTATGTATGTTTGACTTTCTTTTTGCCTTGTCAGTTATTTTTTGGTTTGTTTATTGTTTGTTGGCTGTAACATGTGGTCACAGTGAATAGTGATAGTCATCTTTATTAAATGGTGGTGGCCCAAGTATCCATAATTGATTTCCTTTACTTTTTTAGGCATGGATGAATATGTATCAATTGAGGATTTTGATCATGAATGGGAATTTAACGAAATGGAAGACGGAGATATGGTTCATGAGGATAATGATAGTGGTTTGGATTGTGTTGAATCTGAATATGATGATAGTGATGAGTTGAACAGTTTGTGTAGTGATAGTGACACATTAACCTGTCATCCCGAGTTCAATGAAGAGACGGATCTGGATAAACCCATTGTTCTGTTTATAGGTCAAAGGTTTACCGATCATGTAGCATTCAAGAAGGCACTTAGAAAGTATGCTATTGAAAATGGGTTTGACTATTATTTGAAGAAAAATAATTTCAATAGAGTAGCTGCTTTGTGTAAAAAGGAATGCGGTTGGAGAGTTCATGCATCTCTTAACCAATTAAAAACAGAATTTCATATCAAATCATTTCAACATGAGCATATGGACTGTAGCATTCATATGGTTAATGGCAAAGTCACTGCAACGTGGTTAGCTAATTGGTATGTTGAGAATTTTAGGGATGACCCTGAAGGGATGATTTACTAAATTAGCGGAATTTTGTTTAGTAAACTTATTAACATTTAATAACGGATCTATTAACATCATGCAATTTGTGATAAAACATGTAGATTCATGCTTATATATTCGAAAATTAAAACCGGAACTTACATTGACTGAATAATGGAGAATCGGTTGGAGGTTTCTTTACAGCTTCAAATCCTCAGCAACACCAGATCTTCTACGCTATATCCCGATCGATCAAACGAAATTCGATTGTGGGATCGAACTTTAGAAGAAATTGGGAAGAAGAAAAAAATATTTTTCTTCCCAACACTATGAGAAAATCGGCCAAGGGAGGGAGAAGGGAGGAAGAGAGATTTTTCAATTTCCAAAGAATTGAATTGTATGATTTATGAATGACCCAACCCTCCTATTTATAGAAAAATAGGAATCCTAATCACATTAGGATTAATCTATAGAGATAAACACAAAAAGAAAAAGATAATCTCTTTCCTTTATCTAGCAATTTCGAAAATGCCATAGATAAATAGGAGATTATTTTATTTTCTTTATTTTTATTTATCTTGGGTAAATAAATCTATGTAATTATTTTAGGATATAATTCAAGCAATTATCTCTTCCCAAAAATACATGGTGGCCGAAAATAGCATATTAATTTAATAAATAATTCCAAATTATTTAATTAATTATTTTGGGCCAATCTCAATTGGGTTCATTAATCCAATTGGGCTAGAAACTCTCTCTTAAATTAATAAGTCCAACTCAATTAATTTATTTATTAATTACCATTTAAATAAATATTTTATTTAAACAATTAATAATATTAATATTTTCTCCCGTCTAAATATTATCAAATTATATTTAATTATTAATTTCCATTTAAATAATTTTTATTATTTAAATAATTAATAATAAATATTATAATTATTAATTTCCATAAATTAATAATTTTATTGACAATATTTTATTATTAATTTAATTAATATTAATTATTAATTTAATTAATATTAATTATTAATTTCCGTTTAAATATAATTAATTATTTAAACAATTAATAATTGTTAATTAATTTCAGATTATTAATTACCATTTAAATATACTCAATATTTAAATAATTAATAATGTATAATTAATAATATTTCATTATTAATTTCATGTTTAAATAAACTCATTATTTAAACAATTAATAATGTTTATATTAATTACCGCTTAAATATACTCAATATTTAAACAATTAATATTGCCTATTTTAAGTAATTCACTTTACTTAAAATTTCCATTTCTTCTACTTGATTTCGCGACTACGATATTTGGGCTAGCATAGGGACCCGATGGACCTATAGATCATGGGCTTAATAATTAGTCAATTAAGTGATTAACTCATAATCGGTTAATTACTTATTATCTAACTATGAATAATTCCACTATAGATTCATAGTGAACTCCCCTCACTATAGATGAGTTATGTCCATTTAGTTTATCTTTTATTTATATTCGTGATATTATCCTTCACGTGGAACCCTCATAATTACAAGCGGATAAATTTACCGTTTTGCCCCTGTAATTACCGCTTTATCCTTGTGTTCCCGCTGATTCTCCAATGAACTTTATCTTTAGTCGAACTAGAGATAAGATACTTCGTGATCAATAGAAGTCGTGACGTCACTTGTTCATGTCTCGAATCGACACATCGAGGAGTTTCCTAAAGTTCCTAAAATGTTTAGGTATCGCACCGATACCGTTAATTTATAGGAAAGTTATGAATTCCATCTCGTGAAAATGAGTTCCCGACTACTTATCTAGTCATGTTCCCAAAACGAAGTGTATTGAGCGTTCTTACAGATCGCTCTCAACTATGTGAATCAAAGAACATAACTCCACAAATAGGAGTCCGCATTTCACTCAGGATTGAGATCTATCACGGTTGATAAACTTAGTTTGATATTCGATTATTTCTCGTAAACGGTACTAATGAGAAATTTGATCGAACATCGTGGTCCTGTCTTATACAATCAACATTGCATATGATACTTCCATTTCATGTCTCCCACATGAATGATCAGGATTCGATCATTTGTCTATAAACAAAATGCGAAGCTATCAACAGTGTTACCAGGATAAGGTTCCCAAACGTTATCCGTTTACTGTAGACACGTTTAAGTTACTCATCTCGACTTTAATCCTCTTGTATGACTCACATACTAAGTCGTGATTTCATAAGAGTAACTTAGGGTTTACTATTTGAATGTTTTGATATTTATATATTTCCATATATTCCTAATATCATCAATTGAATCAATCTAGATTATATAAATAACTTATGTTTATTTATTTAATTTATTCGAAATAAATTATTATAATTAAATAATTACAAGTTTTAGGACACCATTCCTAACTGACCCGTTGAAGCATTATGTGGACAAATAAGGCGGGACTTGAATGTAATTGTCTCAATGAGAAAATGTTATAGGGCGAAGAGCTTGGCCATTGGTATAATTAACGGAGATGCGTCAAAACAGTATGAACAACTGTGGTCTTACTGTGCAGGATTGAGAAAATGGAATCCTGGTTCGACTGTTTTAATAAAAACATACGGGAATGTTTTTCAAAGGTTGTATGTGTGTTTATATGCATGTAAACGGGGTTTCAAAGCATGTCGTAAGATTATATGTCTCGATGGGTGCCACTTAAAAGGCACATTCGGGGGGCAATTGTTAGCTGCTATTGGTCAAGATGCTAATAACAACCTGTATCCGATAGCGTATGCGGCAGTCGAGGCAAACACAAAAGATTCATGGACTTGGTTCATTTCATTGTTGCTAGAGGACATAGGGTCCGTGGATGCCAAGTCTTGGACATTCATGTCTGATCAACAAAAGGTGCTATATTTAACTCCTTTACAAATTTTATCCACTACATGTCATATCATTTTCTAAATGTGCAACTCACCCATATTTCTTGCAGGGTTTGGTAGAAACTATCAAGGAATTGGCTCCCACGGCATGACATAGATTCTGTGTTAGGCATATCTATGCCAATTTAGCAAACTGTTTAAAGGAAAGGTTTTGAAGGATACTCTTTGGGCCGCGGCCAGATCTTCATATGAGTCGTCATTTCACATGAACATGTAGAAGATGAAGGATCTAAACCCCGATGCGTATGATTGGTTGAAAAATCTTGACCCTTGTTCTTGGTCAAGACACGCATTTAGTCCCGCGGTAAAGTCTGATATCCTTACTAATAATCTAGCTAAATCTTTTAACAAGTTCATAATTAAGGCTAGAGATAAACCAATCATTCACATGCTTGATACAATTAGACGATTATTGATGAAATGATTTCAAAAAAAAAAGATGGGATGCGGTTTAGTGAGAAACAAATTTGTCCTAGGATAATGAAGAAGTTTGAAAAAAATAAGAGGGACAAGACTAGTTATATTCCGTTGGTGTGGTTTATGCCATTGGTGTTGTTAGTGAATGAAGTTTACATTTGGTGTTGTTATGTGCTAATTTTTCTACCGTTTTGAACATGTTTAATAAATGCCAGTTTCAGACATGGTCATTAAACAACTGTTTGAGAAATGTTTAAGATCTGCTTGGTACAAACTAATAATTAAGCTACTGTTTTGGACAAGCTTAATATATAATATGCACACATTTGTAATTAAGCTACTGTTTTGAAAATGTGTAAGATATGCTAGGCATTTTAGAGCTCCAATAATACTATAGACAGTGACTAGACAAAAAACTATATTCACCAACTTGGTCATTAACTGTCTCTGTATTTACCAATACTTCTTCAATGAAACAAATTGGATCATTTTAATCTATTTGTTTGATGCCTCAACAAAGTCATATTGAAATAAAACAAAACAAAGAACTTACCATTTTTGCAACCAAAAGTAAAATATTGTAGTTTAAACACATTACATAAATAGTTTAACTTACAAAGATTCGACTCACTTTAAAAACTCTTAAGTTACATAGAGTTTAACTACAAAATATACATACAACTCACATTAAACCCTTTACATAAATAGTTTAAGTAAAAAATAAAATTACAACAAAAATACAAGCACAAAACATAGCTATCTTTCATCTCCAATTCTTTTTCTTCTCCATCGTCAACTGGAGCTTTATCGTCCTATTTGAGTCCAAAATTTCGTTCATGATATCTTTGCTCTATTGGTCTAATGCAGGGTCATGTCATTCAAAGAAATTACATGATAGTGCAATCTACATATAACACAAGCAAAATAATGATAAGTTCATAGCATAATTAAACAAATAAACGAAAAACACCTTGTAGAGGAAACGATAAGGATTCAAACAAACAATAAATTTACGAACATAAAAAAAGCAAGGATCATTGTTCAGAAAGTTAGCTTGAATTCATAAACCAATAAAAAAATTCTAGATCGAAACAAAACAAAAAAAAAATAAAACAAAACGTATAGAATAATGATTCAAAAATAAAAAAAATTTAAGAATATATAACAGACGTAAGCTTGATTTCATAAAACAAACAAAAAGTTTCACGATAAAAAACCCAGCTCGAATTGAAACGAAAATTTACATCATCTAACTTCGCACGTTGAGATCAAAGGAAGAAAACAAAAACACGAAATGATTTTGCTTGCAAAGACGAATATGAGTTTTTACCTTCTCAGTTGGACAAATAAAATGAAAAGACCACTGCTTGGACTATGGCAGACGTAGAGATAAGGATGGAATTTTTGTGAGTCAAAGGCAGAAAGAAGACCTAAGGCCAAAGTTCAACAACTTGTTTGACTAAGGTTAATTATTAGGATTAAATGGTATTTTCCTATTTCTTTAAAAATAAAAAACATAATAAATAAATTGGCTGTTAGTTTTAACTCTATTTTTTGACGGAAATTGGAAGATTGGAAGTGTAGGGGTGAAAAAAAAGAAATTGATACTGTAGGGGTATAAATTGAAAAAGCTTGAAAGTACAGGGGTCATCGGTGCATTTAACCCCTAATATAATTGTTTGATTTTAAAATGGTATTATTGATGGCAACTACCTAATGGCAGTTTTTTGGAACTGTCATAGGCTGTTCCATATATGCTAGATATGGTTTTTCCCCCTTGAGACATAATTAAACGTAAGAAGAAACAGAGAAAAGAGGCAGATAAGAAATTTATCTACTTTATCAATCACTCAATAAATAGAATAAGTGATTTTAGGCCATGAAACGATAAAACGAGTCCATTCGGTGATTGGCTTTAGACGAAATACTTTACATATTCGGGTTTCGTTATTTTTGCTGCGTTTCTACAAGAGGTTAGTCTTGTATTTATGAAGCCCAATTTTGGTATCAGAACAAGGTTTTAAAAGTATCAAACACATTTTTTTTGTTAAAAAATTCGTTAAAAAGCTTTAATCCTTTAATGACAAGTTCGTGTATGGCTGATCATTCTTTATCATTTTTTGTAAGTATGTTATGAATGATATTTCGAATTGATCTGCAAATTTTGGTAACAATTGGATGCATAAATCGTAAGTTATGATGATTTAAAGTCACTGTTTTTTGAAAACCTATAAACAAAAGTTTAAAAGAGCGACTTTGACCTCTGACAATGTTTTGTACAATTGTACATTGGTCTTATATATTAACACCAATTACAGTGAGAGAGCTTTCTAACGATATATTGCATGATCATTTATGTTGAAAGATAGTATAGTTATGATAATTTTAAAATTGGTGTTAAAAAAAAGCTGGGCATTTTTTTTGTCTCTGTTACAGCGTGGAAAAAAACCCGTTGTATTAAAAAGGCAGAAGGGCCTGCCACAGGTTTCAAACCAGGGACTATTGTAATGCTAAAATGAGCACGCCCAACTGAGCCATTAGCCCAACTTTGAAATTTAATGAGTTTATGTGATATATATATATATTAAAATCAAATAAATTTTGACATCTATTTTAGATTAATTCACAAAATTTCCCTCTAAATTTCTACGAAAGATTAAATTTTATAAAATTCCTAATTAATTCTCGACATAGACAGAAATATGATGAAATTTTTTTTAATCATATATGTTATGTAATGTCATAATCATTTGTTGGTTAATTTTTCTGATTTGTTATAGAAAATATATCGAGAAGGATAAGAATTAGGATGGTCTCAAGAATTGAGACTTAAAAAGATAATTAAGAGAAAATTAGATTAATTGTATTTTTTTATTATATATGTTAAATAGAATTGTATTTTCTTTTATATGGGCATTTAAGTAATGAATATGTTTCATTATTTTTTTATTAGGGAAAAATGTAAAACACACCTTTGTGGTTTTGGTCAAATGCAAACACACCCCTTGTAGTTTAAAAATGAATATTTATACCCCTATAGTTTCAAAATTGTGCAAATTTGCCCCTCCCGCTACGCCATTAATTTTCTCTTAGCCATTATTTTTCGTTTGGACTCTGATTTGAATGATTCAAAACGTTATGGAATCTTCGTTTCGAGCTCTACGTTATAGTCACCAATTTTTTTTTAAATCATCACTATATAAAAGTGTTTATGACTTCAACCCGATCTAATATTTTGATGATGATAGCTCTTTAATATACAAATGATTTCTAAGTTTTTAAGTGACTATAATGTAAAACTTAAAACAAGGATTCCATAACATCTTGAATCATTCAAATCGAAGTTCAAACGAAAAGGTTATGGCCAAAAGAAAATTAACGGCGAGTGGGGAGAGGGGGTCAATTTGAACCATTTTGAAACTATAGAGGTATAAATATTCATTTTTAAACTACAGGGGGTGTGTTTGCATTTGACCAAAACCACAGGGGTGTGTTTTGCATTTTTCACTTCTTATTAATATTAATGAATGTGTTTCATTATTTATTTTTATTTTAATAATGATTGTGTTTCATTGTTATTTTTTTCTGTGTGGGTGTAATATGATAAATTAATAATAATTAATTCATATATACATAGATGATGATTTTGAAACTTAGTGATATTTCGATTTTATGCCATATGAATGATTATTAATTATTTATTTTTTAAAATTGCAACAAAATAGTGTATGACGCAAACAAATTAAGCATGTGTAAAATATGTCCTGTAGAATTTTGTGAGTAAAATGACTTCTGTTTCTAAAAACATAGTAGCTTATTTGAATAAGGGTGAAAAGCTTAATGGGGATAATTATGAAATTTGGGTGATGAAAATTAAGTATGTCCTGAAAGAGTAAGAGGCTCTAAAAGTATTGAATCACGTGTTGACTAGGCCTGAGGAAGACAATATTGCTCAACACGGGCCGTGAGGCTTATGAGGCTTTGAAAAGAAAGAACACTCACTCGCATTACATTGCTGAGTAGCGTGGAAAATGATATCATGCGTGAGTTTAAAAACTATGACCTAGCTAGGAGATGTGGGCAGCTTTGAAGTCAAAGTTTGGTTGAACTTCTGTCACCAAACTGAGACAACACTATTAAGTTTGACACTTATAAGAAGCGTCCTAATCCTAATATGAGACAACACATGGGGGGAAATGCCTAATATGATTAGTGAACTGAAAGAAGTTGGCCTCGTTTTGACTGATGAACAACAAGTTCAAGTTGCCATCCGATGATGCTGCACGTCACATGGAACTAGAGGAAGATCGCATTGAGCTGGCAACAAGACCTGAAAATGTTAATGGTGATGTGTATATGACTGGTCCTAGCTCCCATGGGAATAAGGACCATAAATGTAAACATCAACAGGGTCGTAAAGGGAAAGGTGACAATAAGAAAAATAAACCAAGGTCAAAATGATAAAGGAAAAGGTCCTCAATTTCGCCCAAATAAGAACAAAGCAAAGGTTAAGTGCTATAACTGTGAGAAAAAGGGTCATTATGATCATAAGTGTACTGAACCCAAGAAGATAAAAAAAAACTTTTGATTCACATAAGATTCGTTCTTTTCGTGAAAGTTATTCCTATATTTCCAGCTCCATTTTTTAACTGATTCTCATCCTTTGTGGACTGTATACTCGGGAGCCACAGACCATATAGCCAAAAAGCGTGGAATATATGTGGAACTTCGTCGAATTCCACAAGGTATAAAATGGTTATATGTGGGAAACAATGCAAAAGTGCCTGTTAGAGGGATTGGTTCCTATAAGTTGAACATGCGGAATGGGTGACACTAATTCTGCATGATATGTTAGTGAATGTTGACATTATTATGTGGCATGCTAGATTAGACAAATACGTCAACATAGAATAGCTAGACCAACTAAAGAGGTCAAATTGAAAGGGTCAAACTACCAACTTGTGAGAGTTGTCTATGGGAAAATGGCAAGAAAACCACTTAGTAAATGAACTACGTCCGAAATTCCATTACAATTAATTCATTTTGATATTTGTGGACCTATGAATGTGAAGGCACGACATGTAGGTGAATATTTTATCGCCTTTATAGATGATTTCACACGTTTTGGTCATGTCTATTTGATTTCCCACAAGTCTTAAGCACTAGAGTGTTTTAGAAATTATATAAATCAATTAGATAAAAAAAGTTAAGTATTTAAGGACATATCGTGGACGTGAATAATTTGTCTAATGAGTTTAAACAAATGTGTGAAGAAAAGGAAATATATAGATAGCTAACCATTCCACGAACCCCACAACCGTACAGGGTAGAAATATAACTCTTTTAGAAAAATGGGTTTTATTAACTTGTGAATGAAGCCCATGTCATCCCATTTACCAAAAGACCCCTAATATATTATACTTGGTTAAATTTAATTATACTATATAAGTAAACGCTACAATTAACCTTTTGTTAACATCTTTGTTCAAACATGTGATTTCGTGTATAAAATGTAAATATAGTTTGTTGTAAAGAGATCGACAACAACATATTTGAACAATTAAGGAAAAGGAGAGATATGATTAAAAGCTTTTGGTGTGAGATTTTGTAAGATATGGATATGTGTGATTTACAATAGTTTCTTTTTTTATATATAAGTTTGTAACTTTGTTTCCCATAAAGAGTATTAATTGCATTACTTACAAAAGTTTTAAATTTAAATTGATAAAATTATCAAACCTTACTAAGTTGAAGGATATAAATAATTTTTTTTTCCTAAATATAATAAATAAATACTACTAAATTTTCCAAAGCATTTTTCTGCTATTGAAATTTGATCGATACTTCAAATATATTTAAAATTAAAACATATTAATTAATTGAACTTGAGTCTTGTTAAGGATTTTTTTTTTTTTAGAATATTAAGGATCCTATGTAAGACAAAGAAAGCTAACAATATTTATAAAATTCATGGGTTACTCCTTTCCAATGACAGATCCAATGAAGAACGGGGGGGGGCACGTGCCCCCTTCACTTTGGCTAATTTTTTTTAATTGATATATATATATATATATATATATAATTACATATGATAACAAAAAGTATTATAATGATAAATCCTACTTAATTTAAATGAGATATAATTTTTTCTTATTTATTTATTCTAACTATTTGATTATAAATAATTTTGTATATTTTAAAATTTTCACTATCATTTTTTTTTTTAAATTTGAGTAATTAATTCTCATTTGAAGTTTATGATAATTGATTTTTTATATTTAATAATAAGTTCTATTTTTTTTTCATTCATTTCTAAATGCTATTTTATTAAGCGTTTAAATAAATATTATTTATCTTAAAATTTTTTTAAAAAATATTTATAATTTTTAATCACTATTGATCGATCAATAAAAAAAATAGTCATATTTTTACCATCGTTAAATTAAATAGATAATTCAATTATTTTTCTCAACTAACATAAAATGAGAATAATATTTCAAGCATTGAAAGTAAAAAAAGTGAACTAAAATTTCGATTTTATTGATATAAATGTTCATTTAAAATAAAACTTTGGAAAATTATATTGATATTCATGATATCGTTCTATAAAATTTTCTTCCTTATTTTTATTATTTTATTATTTGGTATACACAATTGATAAATAAAACTGATATAAGTAGAAATCAAATCATTTTTTAAAAATTCCTAATACTATTTTTTAATATAAAAATTATTAATGATGAGTTTAAAATCGATATAAATAGAGATGAAAAAAGTTTAATATATAAATTATATTGTACCCCTTAGATGAAATCTTAATAATCTGATATGATATTTGAAAAGACATTAAGATTTCGAGAGGGAAAAAAAAACAAATTCCAAATCAATCACATGAAATTACAACACATGAAAACATAAATTAAAGTATAGAAAACGAGGATAAAATGATGAATTCAGGCAGGCAGGCAGGCTATGGCTATGGCTACGAGACGACTATATGATTATGTAGATGTAAGGGAAGAGATTGGCTTGTGTTTGAGCAACTTGATAATGGAACTAATGCTGATGACAAGAAGAAGACACAGCCCGACAAACGAAGCAATGAGAGCGCCGGCGCCATGGTCGCAATAGGTGGCGAACTTGTCGCATATCTTGTTCCATTTTGCATGCTTGTTTCCGTTCTTCCCAAGCGCCGCCATGAATGTCGCTGCTCCGTCACCGGCCGACACTAGTGCCACTGTCAACTGCCCCATTCACGGATACCCGCTAACAGTTGTTAATATAAATGATAGATAAGGACGCTTGCTTTTAAAAACAATTTAAATTACACGAGTTTTCTAAGATCGGAAATCACATCATTCTATTGGGTCGTTTTAATGAAATCGTGGGGGTTTTCTGAATTCTGTTTTTCATAAATAATTATTACATGAATACATCGTTTGATATATTTTGGAAACTAGTTCACTTTTGACTATCTTATAAATTTTATGAGTTCTCATCATCTTTCTAATGTGGGTTTTCAACATATCCTTTCAAGATGGTGTCTCTTTTGATCTCATCATTCTTGGGTCGGATCCTCTTTTTTGACCGAATGCTCTTTTAGGCTTATTGGCTCTATACCAACTTGAATAATCATGAGCATCCATCTCAAAACGAATTGGTAATGAGAGAATAAACCTTGTGAGTTCCCATCATATTTCCAATGTGGGATTCTCAACAAAGTTACATATGGTCAATTTTTTACTTTTTCCATTATGGAATGTTGATTGTGTTGTCCGATGTGTTTTTTTTATATAGAATGCATTTTATATATTTTGAAAACATATTTTTGGTTTTGGTTTCAGGCTTTCTTTTCTTCCTTTATTTCGCTTGCACGAATTAGGCTTGTTTCTAAAGAAAGCGAAATAATGATTGTGTTGTTGGGATACTTTTTTTTATATAGAATGTATTTTATATGTTTTGAAAACACATTTTTGAAATCTCGTACATATAGAAATATGCCTAATTCGTGCAAACGAGGAAGAAGAGAAGAAGAAAAAAAAAAAACTGAATTCTTGTCGGTTCGGTTCGGTCTAAAGAAAACCGCAATCTGAAACCGAAACATATTCTCAATTTGGTTTTGGATTTATGTATATTTATATTACCATGTCTAAAATGGCCATAACTGGAAGACGGAAGCCTTGGAAATCTAACTTGGGTCCAAAGATATCCAATGCTATCATTAACCAGCTGTGTAGAGTGGCCATTCCATTTGCAATAACAAAAAATCTGCAACAATCCATGATTACAAATATTACCAAATTTGTTTCAATGGTAAATGGGATAAAAAATAATGGATTTGCAACTTATTTTGATCCTCAAATTTTGGGATGTTTTCTATATTTTGATCTCTGAAATTTCAAAAGTTTTATTTTAGTCCATAAACTTTACGTCACATTCCATTTAAGTCTTTTAACATTGTCTTAATGTTAAATTTATAACAAAAAAAAAATCATGTGACATCTTTTTGTTAGTTTTCAACACTCATTGACTAGTTATGTGGTATCTACATGGAACGTGATTAAGTAAAATCAAGTGAGTCAGGTTTTTTTTAACTTGGATATATAATATTTAAATCGGGTAAAGTTATATGAGAAGAAAATTTGAACATGAGTACTTGATTTTACCCTACTCACTTTCTATGTAGATACCACAAAATCGGGTAAAGCTAATCAATGCTATAAATCGATAATAAAATACCATGTTGATATTCTTTTTATAAATTTAATAAATAATAAATAACATTGGAGACTAAAAAAGAAACAAATGTACAAAGTTCATGGATCAAAATAGAAAAAATTTCAAAGTGTGGTATCATATTTCTATTGGATCAAATATAGTATTATATAATAAATCTATAAGTCCTATTAATATGTGTGTGTTTCAATAAAAACAAGACACATATGAAAATAAATAAGAATTCTCTAACGCACTAGTAAATAGGTAATTATTTTAAAAATATAATATTATATGAAAAAAGTAAGGTTGAATTTTTATCGACACGTGATTCAAAACAAGTTGAAGCTTACATAAAAGCAGGGGTGTGTTGAAACTTAGCCGAGAGAGTGGCTTGGACAGGATTACTCCCAATGGTGGCAACGACGATGGATTTGGATTCCTTATTTGAAGCCATGACGATGGTGGCCGAGGCAGTAGCAAAGGAAGCAACCAATCTAACCAAAACAAAACCCCATTTAATTTGCCTTGGCTTTGCCTCAGAAACAGCCACTTGTTTTTCTGCTGATTCTGAAGCCATAAAAACCGAGTAATGAATATATAAATTTTGACCAAATTGATATATATGTTTTCGTTTTTGGGAAGAGAAGAGAAAAAGGGCTATTTAAAGCCAAAATTGTATGTTTGTTTTGAGGCTAAGAAGTAAAATTAGCATATAATATAATATATTGTAAGAAATATAATGGAGTTTTTCTTTGGATTGGTGTAACCATTCTAATTGAATATACCATTTTTGAAGTGATTTTAATATGTTTTTGGCTTTTGGTGGTTTGGAAATGGGGGGAAGTCCAAAATGAGAAAGGTAACTAATTTAGCCCACCCATCATATCTACTCAATTGAACCCCATTCCTATTACCACTTTCTTACCTAACTACCACCTCGATTACAGTTAATTTAGTCCTCTCGTTTATTTTATGGACAAAACTTTGAGAGGTGCTAAAGAGGTAAGTCTCCTCGTACACTCACATGGGTGTGGAAGGAAAAATTTATGTTGGAAAATTATTCTATTATAAATTTTAATTTTGACATTTTGTTTTGTCATAAATAAAAAAGAAAAATGTTTGTATCATTTTCTTCTTAATTTCCTGATAGATTTCAAAATCCCCAATTTCCTCTTTTTTTTTCTCACAAGTTTTCCTTTCTTTGTTCTGATTTCTTTCCCTCTTCTTATGGGAAGTTTTGTTGGCTCTCTGTAATTTTAATTCACGTAAGGATTGCTGTCTAAGACCCCAAATCTTCAGCTGACTGATTGAAATCTTTTAGGGTCTGATTAAGCAAATTAGTTGGATCTTGACTGGCCCTTTCTACAGCTCCCTCTCTAATTGTCTCTTCTAAGGAGTGGCTTTCGAAAATATGTATATTTATCGGGCTGCCATTCTTCTCTCCTTTAAAGCTTTTTATGTCTGATATTTTACCTCTCATTTCAGTAATATTTTGTGACAAGAAGTGTGTTTATGAGTGTCTATTTGGTGCTCAACCATCTACATTTAACAAATCTTTAAGTTTGGAAGATTCTTGGGGAAAAAAAGTCTAACAACTACAAATCGAGGAATGGAGTTTCTCGTAAAAATTCTTTACAAGGGGAGCTTGTTTTGAACGTCCTTTTCACAAGGGGGAGCTTGTGATCGAATCCATCGAATACGACGTCATTGCAAGGAGCAATCAAAGACAAAAAAAGAAAAATGGAGTTTTTTTTGTGCTTTTTTGCTTTAAATTCTTGTATTGAACTTCTAATGGATTGAAGATTAATGAAAGAGAAAGGGAAGAAAAAGAAAGGAAAGAATGGAAAGGAAAAGACGAGAGAAAGCAGACCAAAATAAAAAAGAGAGAATGATTTTGATTGATTCTAAGCTGAGCAAAAGTAAGGGAATTAAATACAAAATAGCCTTGATACGTAGCAAGCTATGAGAGGATAATAAAATAACAACTTGTAAGAAAAAAGAAAAGAATAAAAGCAAAATAGCAGCAACGAAAATTGACAGAAAAAGTGCAGAATTATTCTATTTTGAAATTATAATCTTCTTGCTTAACATCCCCCCGCAAGCGAACAACAAGGGACTGGATTGTGAGCTTGATTCAGAGATTAGTGAATCTATGAGAAAATAAAGGCTTAGTCATGATGTCAGCCAATTGATCCTCAGATGGAATGTATTGAACGGAGAGCTTGTTTGAAACTACTTTTTCTCTAACGAAATGTAAGTCAATTTCGACGTGTTTGCTTCGATTGTGCATCATCAGATTAACAGAGAGATAGATTGCGCTTACATTATCACCAAGTATAAGTGGTGGTGTGGAGTGAAGGAAACTCAATTCTCCTAAGAGAGATTGTAACCAAAGTACTTTAGCAGCTGCATTGGAAACCCCTCAATATTCTGATTCAGCACTTGAGCGGGAAACTACTTTCTGTTTTGATTAAAACCAAGAAACTAAGTTGTTGCCTAGGAAAGTACAAAATCCACTAGTGCTATGTCTTTCATCTGGGCAGGAAACCCAGTCTACATCCATGTAACAAGTGATGGACTGATGAGAAGATGGAGTAAGAGACAGACCATGGGTTAAAGTGTGCTTGAGATATTGAATTATTCTTTTGACTACCAACCAATGAGTTGTTGTTGGCTGATGGAGAAATTGACACACTTTATTGACAGCATAGCTGAGATCTGGCCTTGTTATTGTGCAATATTGAAGAGCATCTACAAGACTTCGATAAGGGGTAGGATCAGGAAGAGGATCTCCATCATTTATTGAAATGGGATTGCCAACTGCCATTGGAGTATGAGAGGGCTTGCAGTCAGTCATGGCAGCCTTATGCAACAGATCCTGAATATATTTTGTTTGGGAGAGATGGATAGATGAAGGAGAATATTGAACCTTAATGCCAAGGAAGTAGGATAGAGGTCCTAAATCTTTTAGGTGAAAAAGGTTGTTTAAGGATGTAATATAATGAGAGATGAGGTCTATATGAGTACCTATTACTATTATGTCATCCACATAAATCAAGAAGGCAATGAACACTGATTCTTTTCTGTAATAAAATAGGGATGTGTCTGATTTGGAAGATGTGAAACCCCATGATAGAAGACAGGAGTTGATCTTTAAAAACCAAGCTCGTGGACTTTGTTTGAGTCCATATAATGATTTGTGGAGTTTACATACATGAGATGGATATAAGGAGTTGATAAAACCTTGGGGTTGAGCCATATAGACCTCTTCTTGGAGATCCCCATTTAGAAAAGCATTGTGGACATCTAGTTGTCTGAGAGGCCAATTATGGGAGATGGCAAGACTGAGAAGGATCCGAATAGTTGTTGGTTTGACAATGGGGATAAATGTCTCAAAATAATCAATGTCATAAGATTGGGTGAACCCTTGGGCAACTAGTCTTGCTTTGTATCTTTCAATAGTTCCATTTGGTTGTAGCTTAATCCTATACACCCATTTGTAGGGGTGAAACCGGTTCGGTTCGGTTCGGTTTTTCAATTAATTTTAAAAACCGGACCGGTTCGGTTTACAATAGGAACCGGCCCGGTTTACAATAGGAACCGGCCCGGTTTTTAACGGTTTTTGCCGGTCCGGTTTTCGGTTTTTTCTGGTTTTTCTAGAATAGGTCATTTGCATTAAGTTTTAAAAAAATCCTCCAACATTGAAGGATGAAACAAAAAAAAATCAAACATAAACAAAAACTTAGTTGAAAAAATTAGATTAATAAATATATAAAATATAAATTAAAATAAAGTGATAAATAAATATATAAAATAAAACAAATAAATAAAAATTAGGGGGAAATAGGGAAGAGGTATGAGATTTTTACTTGTTTTTAGAAGCCGGTTCGGTTCCGGTTTTAACCGGTTTTAGCCGGTCCGGTTAAGTTTTTGAATAATGGAAACCGGAACGGTTCGGTTTTTTACGGTTTCGGCCCGGTTTATTTTTCCGGTTTTCGATTTTTCGGTTTTTTCTTTCACCCCTACCCATTTGTTGCCTATAACTTTACACTGAGGTGGAGGAGGAACCAAAGATCATGTTTTGTTATCAACAAGAGCTTGAATTTCATTTTTCATTGCAAGCTGCCAATGTGGATTGTTTGCACCAGTACGAAAAGAGGATGGTTCAAAATGTGGATTGAGATCCTGGGCAGTATTGGTTTTAGACAGCCATGCTTTTGGTTTAAATATGCCATCCTTTGATCTTGTAATCATTGGATGTTTGGAAAAGGGAAGGTTGGTGTGAGACTCAGTGGTTTGGTTGTGGATGACAGGAACAACAGCAGGGGTTGGACTTTGATGGGTAGATGGAGGATTTGAAATGGGTGAAGGCAGGGAGATAAGTGATGTAGAATTGCCTTGGGATGAAATAGAGGGAGACAAAATTGGAGCTATAATATTGTCTGTAGTAGGAGCAGAAAAGGAATGAGGGGATATGGAGTTAGCAGGGAGAGAGGGGTGAGAGGGAATAAGAGAATCAGTTATTGATGTTGGTGGGGAATTATGAGGAAAAGGTAAATCAGGTTGAGGGTTAACATAGGCATGAGGGAAAGAAAAGATGTCATAATAGAATGACTGGATTTTGGAAGATAAAGATGACAGAGTAGTGTATGGAAAGAATTGCTCATTGAAAATAACATGCCTAGAAAGATATACCCTCCCTGAAGTTGGCTCAAGACAAAGATAACCTTTATGGTTAGAACTATAACCAATAAATATGCATTGTGTGGATCTATATTGGAGTTTATGAGCATTGGAGGGGCGAAGATGGAGGAAACATGTACACCCAAAAACCTTTAACAGATTGATATCTGGCTTAGTGTGGAAGAGATGTTCATATGGTGATTTGTTTTGTAAAACAAGAGAAGGTATACAATTAATAAGATGAATTGTTGTTTGGAAAGCATATGACCAAAAAGTTTGGGGCAATTGGGAATGAGACAGCAAGGACAACCCCATTTCAACAACATGTCTGTTTTTCCTCTCAACTCTTCCATTTTGTTGGGTGGTGTATGGACAATATATCCTATGGTGAAAGCCATGTTTAGTTTGAAGAGGAGACAAGGCTCTAAACTCACCACCCCAGTCAGATTGGATTGCCTTAAGTTTACTGTCAAACTATGTATGAATCATTGTTAAGAAGTGGGAGAAATATTTCAATGTCTCATCCTTAGACCTGAGAAGATACAACCAAGAAAATCCAGTGCAATCATCCACAAATAACAAGAAATATCTAGCTCCATTAATAGAAATGAGAAGGGAAGGACGTCAAAGATCAGTGTGTACAAGCTGAAAAGCTGCATCACTAGTACTTCTTGAAATTGGAAAATATAGTTTGTGGCTCTTGGCCATTTGACAGCACAGAAATTGAAACTAGATGGTGGTAAAGTAATGTCTAGACAATTAAGTAAAGCTTGCTTGGTTACAGAGAAAGAAGGATGCCCAAGCCTGTAGTGCCACAATGTGATAGAGAAGGTGCTGTTGTGAAGGATGCAGGGGATTCGGGAGTATAAGCATGCTATCTTGTGGATGAGCCTGAGATTGCTTTATAGAGACCATTATGCAGATGGCCCTGAAGAAGAACTCACTTGGTTTGTTGATCCTTCACAAGAAAGAAAAGTTGGTAAAATTCAATAAAGGCTTGATTATCATTGCACAATTTTGCAACACTAATAAGTTTGTTGGATATGGCAGGCACATGTAAAACATTATTGAGAAGACGAGAAGAGGTAGGAGTGGAAATAGTTGATTTGCCAGTATTGAGAATTGGAACACTTTTACCATTGCCTATCAGGACTTGCTTATGGTCAGTGTAAGGTGTTGCATTAGTCAGTGTATTGAAGGAAGGAGTTATATGGTGTGTGGCACCAGTATCTAAGAGCCATTCATGATCAGGATGAGAATGAGATGGAGAATGTATGTGATATGGTTTTGGAAGAATTGGAGAATTTGGGTAAGAGTTAGGGGCTGGTGGAGATGTTGTTGGATTGGTGTAGGATTGAGAGTAAGGGGCAGAAGAGGCATCAGTAGAATGAGAAACAAGATTAGCTTGAGGCCTGGGAGGAAGAATAGGTGGATACCTATCTTTGTTGTCTCTGTTAAAGCAAACAAGAGCAATATGCCCAAATTTGGAACAAATCTAACATTGTGGTCTATTAGAACGAGCAGGCCATTTTGGGTTGGAGAAGTATTAGGAGGTCTGGGATTACTGTAGGTGTTTAGAGGTCTTGGATTGGATTGAATGTTGTAATTTTGGAATGAAGGTGGAGATGCATCAGTAACATTGGATTGAGGCCAAGAGGGTCTATCAGAAGTAGGGGATTGAGGGTAAGAAGATCTGCGAGAAGGGTGATTGAATGACAGATTAGCCAAATTGGCTCGAGCAAGATTCAACTGATCAATTGATGTCTGTCTATCCAATCTTACTTCATAGCTTAGAAGTATACTACGTATATCTTCAAGAGAGGGACGATTCATGCGATTTTGAATGGAGGTTACAAAAGGGTTATATTCTGCCCCAAGATAATCAAGGTTATAGGTAACATGATCTCTGTAAGAGAGAGGTTCTCCAATGGCTGCTAGTTTATCAACAATTTGCTTGATCTGGGCAAGAAATTGGGAGACAGTAACCCCATCTTTTCTGGACTTTTGGAGTTGAGACCTCAAGCTCATTATGCTAGCAGTGGAAACAGACTCATATACCCTTCTCAAACATTTCCAGACATCGAAGGCAGTGTTGAGACTCACTATTTCACTCATCTTGTCCTCAGATAGGGAAGAATAGAGTCATCCCATGACTAGACGATTGTACTTTTGCCAAAGATAATAATCAGGATTTGGTTGAGTGAGATTTAGATCTAGAAATCTGGAAGGAGCTGGGATTGAACCGTCTTTATACCCTTCAAGACCATTTGATATTATAACATTGAGGAGTTGATTTTTCCAAAGCAAGTAGTTGAAATCATTCATCTTGACAGTGAGAGAAGATGACCCAAGATTTGTTGGTTGCTGAAGAACATTGGGTTGAAAAATCTGTTGTTGTGGAAAGTGATTTTGAGGGAAGAATTGTTGCTGAAATTGAGGCTGGAAATTAGGATGATTGATGCCTAGGTAAGGCTGATATTGTTGAGAGTGATAAGGTTGGTATCTCTGACATATGAGAGTATGTAATTGAGGGAAATGGTTATGAATTTGTATACTTGGATTTGCTTGTGCAGTAGGAGAGGTATTAACATTTGTGGCTGGAATTGTTGTCTGCTCAGGAACGACAGTCTTTTGCTTTTGATTTTCTACGGCAGCAGTGGAGGAGATCCCAGTTTCTGACGCCATTGATGGCTATTCAGAGCTCTGATACCATGAAGATTAATTAAGGGAAAAGAAAGAAAGGAAAGAAGGGAAAGGAAAAGACGAGAGAACGCAGACCAAAATGAAAAAGATAGAATGATTTTGATTGATTTTATGCTGAGCAAAAGTAAGGGAATTAAATACAAAATAGCCTTGATACGTGGCAAGCTTTGAGAGGATAATAAAATAACAACTTGTACGAAAAAGAAAAGAATAAAAGTAAAATAGCAACAACGAAAATTGACAGAAAAAGTGCAGAATTATTAATTTTGATATTATCATCTTCTTGCTTAACACAGATTTGGTGGATCTTTTCTGGGCTAGCGCTCCGTGAGTTTTTACTGGTTGGAGATTTTTCATGTTAATCATCTTTCGTTGTCAATCTCTTCCTGTTTTCTCTTTTCTTTACAATTTTGTCGAACTGTTGTGCATTGTGCACACACTGTCATGTCATAATAGTGAAATTTGTGTCTGCATAATTTACATTTTGTCATTTACGTCACTGTCAAGCATTTGGTGTTGTAACACATAAAACCGTATCTTAAACTTCTGGCTTACTTAGACTTAAATCTGATTGAACTAAATGTATTAAAATCAAAGAGTTTAGGTCCAACATTTATAAAATAAAATTGTGGGTTGGATTTTAGCCTATTTGTGACCAAAATCCAAGCATAAAATGAGGCTTAATTACCCCCATCCCTTAGGAGAAAGTAAGTTTTATCCTTCTTTTATTCCCCTGATTGGTACTTGAAATCTTTCCATCACCCAACTATCATGCATGCACACGAGGTCGTTCAACTAGTAAACTTCAATTAGTTTATAATCTTTCTTTCTCTTATAAAACTAAATATAAATAATCATCTATGTATACTAATAAATTTTATGAGAGCATACCTATAAAAATTTAATGATAAATGAATTTCAAGAACGTTTCTAAAAATGAGAAATGAGAATTAGATAAGGTTATTGAATGCATGTATTTTCTTAAAAAAAGTAATAAAAATGTTGTAACCAAATGATCCATTAATGACCAAATTCTACCTATTTCATTTCTTTTCTTTGAGAATCTCCCTGAATTGTAAAAGCCATTCATCATCAATGTTGATTCAATTGTCAGAGAGTGACTTTAACCAGACATCAGTGTTTTTAATAAGTAAAAGAAACTCGATTGTGATGAACAAAAAACACTATATATAATAGAATGAAGTGCATGAAGGCTAATGGAAATCGTACGTTCAACCTATAATTCTCAAAAGTTTTATGATGAAAAAGCAGATAATTTTTTTTAAGTGCTCTTTCATTTCAAAGTAAAGATTTCAAATTTGACAAAATTAATACAAAATAATTTTTAAATGATAGTTAAAAAAAATATAATAATTATATAGGGAAATTGAGAAAATTGACCTCCAAAAATTCAATCAAAGGTTTATTGACCCCCCACGCCATTTTTATGTTAGAGTTTTTCTTAAAACGTGAAAGTACATAAATACTAGGGGTAAAAATAAAAACCGGAAAACCAAAAAAACCGGAAAATCGAGCCGAATCGAACAGTGAAAACCGAACCGTTTTGATTTTTTTCTTGAAGAAACTAAAACGTTTTCGGTTCCAATGATACCTGTTCGGTTTAAAACTGAAAACCGGTTAAACATATATTATTTTAATATCTTAACTTAATACTACAAATGTAGTGTGGAAGAATTGGCAAAGGTGCTAAAACGTTTCTATATTAAAAAAACTGGTCCGGTTCCTTTAAAACCGGTTCGGTTTCTATATTAAAAAAACTGGTCCGGTTTTCACATTTTGGTTAGAAAACCGAACCGGTTTCACCCCTAATAAATACCCTTGTACTTTAACTTCTTACATATTTAAGCAACTTATATTCCATATTTCATTATTATCATACATTTTTGCTTTATTCTCAACACACACATACTCTCTCTCTCCTAAATTCGTATGTCATATAGCTTCAAGGGATTAATCCTAAGATTTGTATTTTTGGTTAGATATGAAATTTTTTTAATAATCTCGGATTCGAGATTGCCCATTATTGATTCAAGATTGGAATTTTGGTCCAAGATCTCGGATCGAGATTCCATTTTTATTTCCATATTGTAATTTTGGTCTGAGATCTCGGTTCGAGATTGCCCATCTTTGCTTCGAGATTGGAATTTTGGTCCAGAGATCTCAGATTAAGATCGCCATTTTTTATTCGAAATTGGAATTTTGGTCCGACATCTTGGATCGAGATTGCCATTTTTTCTTCTAGATTGGAATTTTGGTCCAAGATTTCGGATTGAGATATCCGTTTTTGCTTCGAGATTGGAATTTTGGTCTGAGATCTCAGATCGAGATATTCATTTTTACTTCGAGATTGGAATTTTGGTATAACTTTTTTTCTACTCTTATTTTCTTGCTTTTTACAAAATCGTGTTTGGTTGAAAGGTACTCACAAAATCACAACTCAAACTCGCAAAATTGCTCAAGAACCATTCGGAACTCGCCGTTAATGATTCACAAATCGCATATCATTCACAAATCACCCGACTTTGGTTGGATGGAGTTCATCGGCGCCGTCACAACCCCTGTGTGAGAAGGAGATAATTGGAGGAGTTAGGGTTTCAGGCTTGAGTTAGGTTTGAGATGTGAGAAGGAGGGGAAGATAGACAAGGATATTTTTATCTTTTCATAGTGCAATGACATAAAGCATAAGGTCTCTAACATAAAAATGATGAAGGGAGGGTTAATAAACCTTAGATTGGTTTTTTAGAGGGCAATTTTCCAATTATATAGTATGTCGATCAATGATTACTACAGTTTTATCAATCAAATATGAATCAATCATTGAATTCTACAAATCAATGGTTATTATTTTTTTTGGGTAAAATACGAATAATACAGCTCATGTCATTTAGGTTTTATGTAAATACCAGCCTAATGTTTAAAAATGAGTATTTATAACAATGTGGTTCAAAAATTAAACAATCAGACATCTTCCCCTAATACCGCATCAATATTTTAACAGGTTAAAATGCAAACAATACTCGTGCGTTTTGTTTAAGGAGAATTCATGGGGTTTAGGTATTATACAAACACACCTCTATCATTAAAAATACATATTTATACTCATATAGTTTTGAAATCATATAATTAGACCCCCTTAACATCATTATTTTTTACGGTAACTTACAAATAATACCCCTATGGTTTCAGTCAAAATCACGAATAACCCCTATAGTTTAAAAATGACAAATCACATCTCTATAATTTCAAATTATGTCAATAAGACCCCTCCTCTTTAACGTTGTAAATTTTCTTTTAGCCAAAACTTCTTCTTCGTTTGAACTCTGATTTGAATGATTGAAGATGTTTTGAAATAATCATTTCAAGCTCTACCTTATGGTCACTTCAAAACTTGAAAATCGTTAATAAATTAAAGATTTTATTATAATCAAAATATTATGAATGATTGAAGCCATTAACCCATTTGTTTATTGATGATTTATGAGTTTTCAAGTGACTGTAACGTATAGAGCCCGAAATGAGAATTCCAAAACATATTGAATCATCTAAATCAGAGTTCAAACAAAGAAGTTATGACTAAAATAAAGTTTACAACTTTGGAGGGGATGAGTCTTATTAACATAATTTGAAACTACAGGGGTGTGATTTGCTATTTTTAAATATAGGGGTTGTTCATAATTTTGACCGAAACCACCGGGGTGTTATTTGCAATTTACCCTACTTTTTAATATTTGATCCCATTGTTTTCTTACCTTTCTCTCCCCTTTCCCCTTTTCTTCATTCATCTCACATTTTTTCCCTCTTTCTCTCTCCTCCATCCCCTTCCTCATACATTGACAGAAAAGAAGTGGAAAGGAGGAATAAACGGAATAATATGACCCTTTAATTTCTTAATACTAAATTATTCACTTTTGTAAGTTATAGGTAATAGATAAACCAACTCATTATTATTTTTTACATATTACATCAAATTAGGGAAGGGTCTCAAAATGTCAACCTCATGAAGAAAGTAGATGTCCAACCAATTGAGCTATGTTCAAGTTGGCAATAAGCGAACTCATTAATTCAATAAGTATTTATAATATAATAAAAATAAAATTTATCAAAGACATAATTTTTCATCTCACTTCACAATTTAATATTTTTTCAAGATGCTATCTAACATTTATGATTTTCCATTCTCACTAAAATTAGATATTTATAGACTCTTGTTGAATTAAAAGAGGGATTTGAGATCATTCATTTCTCATAATTTATATTCATGAGCAAAAATTATTAGTCAAATAGGTTTTTTTGGTTAGGGAATGATAGGTTCGTGGGTACAAAAATTCACACAAGAAGAACGATAGCAGAATAATAAATAAAAGTAAAAGGGAAAGAAAACGACACTAAAATTTATACTGGTGCACCTTAATGATGGGCTATGTTTAGTTGTTGGCCCTGCAGATTTCACTAGGATGAATCAGAGAGTTACAATGCAAATATTTAATACACTCAATGGCGTGTTATACGCTCAAAAGCCCTTAAGAAAGTACCCTTTCTTTTACAATATATCTCACAACTCTCACCAAAGAAAAACTCTCTCTCAAACCCTCACAGTCGTTGTCTCACTATCGAAACAAGAAGAAAAGAATTGTCGCTACTATTCTTCTCTCTAGGATTGGTTGTATCCATGAAGCACGCAAAACGCCATCACAAATTAGAGTTTATAAATAACTCACCGCCTCTTGAAAAATAAGTTGATGCCCTATATATTTCAATCACGTTTTTCCGTGCAAATTAACAAGCCAAATGCAAGCTGCTTGCTTTTTTCTTTCATACAGCTGAACACATTTGGTAAAGGGTTATATCAGTATATAGCCCAAAAAACACAGAAATAAGACTTTGGGGCCGTTTGAAAAAAATAAAAGGTAATAGCCTTTTCTATTTCCTAAGGTGTGATAAAAAGTCAAAAATAACCCTGCATGTGATCTGATTGATGCGGCAGGAAATTAATTTTGAAATTAAAAAGGAAAAGGCACGATATACGAGGTGTAATCATAAGAGATTTTTCGAAAACCTAAATAAAGAGAATAAGAAGATTTTTTTCCTTCAGAAAACCCATCTTGCAGTCGAAAAAACCAATGGAGACCAACTGTCGAAAATCTTGAAAATTTTGTAGAAAATGGATCATCTCGATAATGAAGATATGAATTTTTTAAACAAAATATCAATATCATATTCAATAAATTCATGCAAACACTTAGATTTTGAAAATGTATTGAGTTTCTATGTCGATTTTTCAGGGATTAGAAGACATTCAAGAACATAGTGAATCCACAACACTGAATGAGGAATGAGATGAAATACGTCTAATAGATTCTGAAACCTTGAATGAAGAACCTAATGAAGAAGGATCAAACGAAAAATACAAAATCTGTTTTTTTTTTAAAACAATTTATTAAAATCATTATGAATAGAAAGGCAAGATTGTAAAAAAGAGTGGAAAATCGAAGATGGAGTGATGAAGAAGGAAAAGGCAAAGAAGAAATATGGAAGTTAAATTTTACAATATTGTACATCGTTACAAAAATGAAAAGCATTGATTCAGCAAAAAAGGGGAAAAATCAAAGGTTTGTTGGCTGATAAGGGGGTAATGTACATTATATAATTTATTGCAATATCGTATTATTAAGCATGAATATAATGTATAGTAAATAATAAATTATAATTGAGCATTAATTAGCAAGTATATCATGTATAATATATAATAAATTGTAATTGAGCATTAATTAGCAAGTATATCATGTATATTACATAATATATTGTAATAGTGCATTATTGAGTATGTATATAATGTACAGTATATAATAAATTGAAATTTAGAATTATTTTAGCAAGTATATAAAGTACATTACATAATAAATTGTAATACTACATTATTGATCAATGTACATTAAATAATAAATTGTTATTCTGCATTATATTTAGCAAGTATATAATGCACAATACACAATCAATTGCAATACAACATTATTTAGATTGAATATCAATAAAATAATCTGAATATGTCCAGGATGATTACACAGTAAGCAAACTGGTTTTTCGAAATAGAAGAAGAATACCAAGACGTAGCTAAATAGAGCAATATACAGGTGAGTTTGGATCGCATGAAGAGAGTAAAAAGAATAGAAACGTGAATTTAGATAAGAAGAAAGTAGAAGCTCAAATAACTGATGTCCCGAAGAAAAAGGGTCGTCTAGCCACCAAAAAAAATATCTCAAATACCGGCAAAGAAAAAGACCAAAACACTCAAGAAGACTAAACAAAGGGAAAAAAAAGAGGAAGACATCCCTATCTAAAATGGTGACGAATGAAGAGAAAGAGTCTCTAAAGAAAAACTCAAAAAAGGAAAAGAATGATAGACATGTGGTAAACTCACCGTTTTTTTTTTCCGTTAGGGTGTGAACTCACACAACCAACACAAACCAAGTGAAGATTTGAAACTAAAACATTACAAGCTAAGTTTTGAAATATTTGTTGGATATGAATTATGTTAGTGTTTAAAAATGCAAGATGTGAATTTATTTTCACAGTTTTTTGAATTAAAGATTTTGGATATGGATTATGTTAGTGTGATATTTTTTTTTTATACATTACTCACAGTTTTTGGTTGGATTTAAAAATGTTGAATTTTTTCTATTCTTTTTTATTACATTATGTTTTGATTGTTTGTTCGATATAGTATTAAACTATATATTGTACAACAATAAAAAAAAAATTTAAAAAAAAGTTCAAAAGTACTATGAAAACGTAAACAGAAAAGGTATATATTGTATGTAAAGATGCAATAAGGATATTGTAAATAATTATAATATATTGTAAGTAATATTGAAAAAGGGTAATTAAAAATGAAAATTTTGATAGAATGATATATTTAAAAAATATACAATGTATATTAATTATTACATAAAAATCTATTGAACAATATATTGTATTTTAATGTAATTAGTAAAAATCATGTAAATCATTAAAAAAAACCATGATGAACTTTAAAAAATAAATCAAGAAATGATATACCACACTAAAAAACATTATTGAAAAATAAATATAATCAAATTAAATTTAAATGTTTAAACAATAGAAAAATAAAACATCAAATCCAAAAATGATAAATATAAAATAAAGAATCATAAATGAAGAAACAAAGCAACAAATTTAAATAAAGAAAAAAAAGGGGTTGAAGAACAATACGAGGTGTAGAGAGAAATGAAATATTGAAACCTAACAAAAGAATGAAAATGGAAAACAAAAACGAATACAAAATAAGGAAATTAAAAACAAATCACACCAAATCAGGGAAATTTAAAAAATGATAAAATAAGAGATATTATAAATATAATGAAAGAAAGGGAATTGAAATTACCATGAGAAATCAAAATGGCGGAAATGAGGGGATTTTGAAAAAAGAAAAGGTTAATTTCAAAGATAAAAAAATTAAAAAAAAAATTAAGGAGCAAATCAGGTATATTGAGAAAAATTATATCATTTCGACAAAAAAAATATTAAAAAGAAGAATAGAGCTAAAAAAACATAGTGTGTAGCCAATCTCAGTCAAATTTTGATTTGATTTTACTTTGGGCTTTGGGCTTTGGGCTTTACAAAGAGAAAGGCGTGGCCCACAAAAGTTTTTTTTTCTTCACATGCTTTAACGGTTTTATATTAAATGTTTAGAATAACTACAACAATGTGTCTTCAAAAGTGTATTTAAGTTATGTGATGACATAAGTAGTAATTTAAAGTTTTTTAAAAGGACAAAATGGTCTACAAATATTTTGTAACATCCCACCTTTTTACATAGTAGAGATAGAGACAAAAGTCTTCCATGTTGTGTTATTTGATTTAGAAGAAAAAATCGAGACAAAAATTAAAATTTAATATTTTGTTATAAAGTAAAGATAGCAATAATCCATTTAATTCACAACGAATAAGGTGACTTTGTAAAGTTCCGTTATTTTTTTTAGGTGAATTTTATTTATTTTTTTATTTATTTCATTATTTAACTTAGTTAAATTATTTTAGAGTTAATAGTTTAGAATCTAAGAGATTTATTTATCTCGAGACCTTTATTTCTGTTTGTTTTATATTTAATGGTTCATGTCATTAATGATTATTAACAGGCCAATTAATAATCATTAATCACCTTTAGCTATATTATTATCGTAGTTGTTAACTAGAATTAATTACGAGCAAGGGACGGGTTTCGTTAAGAAGAAAAACTTAAGGAAGGGCATTTTAGACATTTGAGAAACACCTATAAATATCTCACCCACTATTCATCTTCTTCTTAAACCACAAAAAGACAAAAGTTAAAGGAAAAAACCCCAACTTCACCCCCCAAACCCGAGCAAGATAGA
The DNA here is from genome assembly GCA_028015215.1 of Gynostemma pentaphyllum. Lineage (NCBI taxonomy): Eukaryota > Viridiplantae > Streptophyta > Magnoliopsida > Cucurbitales > Cucurbitaceae > Gynostemma > Gynostemma pentaphyllum. Next base: position 37,160,989 of record CM051346.1, on the reverse strand, counting down.
GAAGAAGAAAAAAAAGAAAGAAAGAAAGTGCCTTAGCTCATTAGAAAGCTCTCGTAATAAGCTTTCTACCCATCTTACATTTGAAGTATTTCCATCCAATTCTAAGGGACGAAAAGGTGAGGGAAAGTTTCAGATTTTATGGGTATTGTTGTTTTGATTTTCAATTCCAAACCGACACTTGAATTCATTCTTTTTCCTTTGGGTTTTGGTAGTTGTTAGCTTAAGGATCCTACCTAGGGTTGATGCATGTTTATCCTTGGCCTTAATTTCGGATTGAGCGAAAAACTCGACGCCGTTGATTCACCCCTTTTGCGTGGACTGTTATATGTAGTGTAGAAGTGCTTTATTTTCGTTTTCCTTTAAATTTGTGTGGATAAGTCTAGCCCTAAACCCCAAATTATGTTTACCCATGGCTTGAAACTACCTAAAAAGTACTTGGAATCGACCCAGATTGCTCTTAGAACGCCCAAAACCCAGAAAACATTCCTTTCTCTCCTTTCCTTCCCTTGGCCGAGAGCCTCATGTACCAAACCCAGGCTATTTTACCTTTGTTTTAAATTATGAGTTGATTGTTGTTTGCTTAATGAAATTTAACGTATTTTAGGCATAATTAATTGTAGGTTCCGGTAACCGTTCATGAATTTGACCCCCGACGTGTTTCAGTTGACTTTTGGCCAAGGTAAGTTTAATATGGGTGTATGTGGTCTTATGGCCATTTGTCATTAATGTTATTGTTTGTTTGAGTTTAAGAGGGAATTGTGGGTATTGGGATCCTAAGAGGCTACTTTGGTTGTTTCGATGCATCGGGCGTGACTGTTTGTGTTTTATTTCTCAAGAGTGTTATTGTGAAGTTTAGAAAACGTTTCGAAACGGGAACTTGGTCGATGTTGGAAATGAGTGGTTTGAGGCGAGACAAGGTATTTGGGTTAGTTTTGAGGAATTTCGGCTTAAGAGTGGAAAATTCAGAACTTTGGAAATGGGAGGCTAAGTGTTAGGTTGCTTTGTTGGTAGTTGGTTGTTCTTCCGTTTTCGTTAATGTGGTTCTTATCGTACTTTACTTGTTTTTCTTGAAGTGGAATGGTATGGTTTAGTAACATTATCACGCATGTACTTTATTTTCCTTCGTGATATATTGGTTATGGGAAGGTACTTGGAATTGAGCTTGAGCACCATACTCGGACTCATTTTGATGAAGTATGTGTGTGTGGAATGAAATGTGAAATAATGAACTCTACTCGGACTCATTTTGATGGAGTATGAGTGTCATTTGGATGAACAATGTGAACCATGTTCGAACTCTTTAGATGGAGCACGTGTCTCACTTATGGGAACTTTAGAATATACTCGGACTCATTTTGATGGAGTAGATGTCTTGTTTACTTGAGAACTTTAGAATATACTCGGACTTATTTTGATGGAGTATATGCCTTGTTTACTTAAGAACGTGTGATTGTACTCAGATTCTTTAGATGGAGTACATGGATATTGTTTATAATGGCTTTTCGAAATGATCTCGTAGTTGTACTTGTTATGAAAGTTGTTGATAGTTAATTACCTTGATGTCGAGTTATGATTGATGATACTTATGTGATAACTGAAGGGATGATTTACTAAATTAGCGGAATTTATTTAGTAACACAAATTAACACTTAATTTAGGATCTATTAATATCATGCAATTTGTGATAAAAACATGTAGATTCATGCTAGTTTTTCGAAAATTAAAACCCTTTACTTACATTGAGTAAAATATGGAGAATCGGTTGGAGGTTTCTTTACAGCATCAAATCCTCAGCAACACCGGATCTTCTACGCTATATCCCGATCGATCAAACGAAATCCGATTGTGGGATCGAACTTTAGAAGAAATTGGGAAGAAGAAAAATATTTTCTTCCCAATTTTGAATAGGGAAAATCGGCACTCAAGGGGGGAGAGGAGGAAGAGAGAATTCCGAATTTCTAAGAAATTTTAATTGTATGATTTATGAATGACCCAACCCTCCTATTTATAGAAAAATAGGAATCCTAATCCCATTAGGATTAATCTATAGAGATAAATACAAAAAGAAAAAAGATTATCTCTTTCCTTTATCTTGCAATTTCGAAAAATGCCATAGATAAATAGGAGATTATTTTCTTTTCTTTATTTTATTTATCTTGGGTAAATAAATCTATATAATTATTATAGGATATAATTCAAATAATTATCTCCTACAAATTATCTATGAAGGCCAAGATTAATAATAAATAATTAATAAATCAAATTTATTTAATTAATTATTTTGGGCCAATTTCAATTGGGTTCATTAATCCAATTGGGCTTGAAACTCTCTCTTAAATTAATAAGTCCAACTTAATTAATTTATTTATTAATTACCATTTAAATAAAATATTTTATTTAAACAATTAATAATATTAATATTTTCTCCCGACTAAATATTATCCAATTTATATTTAATTATTAATTTCCATTTAAATAATTTTCATTATTTAAATAATTAATAATAAATATTATAATTATTAATTTCCATAAATTAATAATTTTATTGACAATATTTTATTATTAATTTAATTAATTTCTATTATTAATTTCGTTTAAATATAATTAATTATTTAAACAATTAATAATTGTTAATTAATTTCAAATTATTAATTACCATTTAAATATACTCAATATTTAAATAATTAATAATGTATAATTAATAATATTTCATTATTAATTTCATGTTTAAATAAACTCATTATTTAAACAATTAATAATGTTTATATTAATTACCGTTTAAATATACTCAATATTTAAACAATTAATATTGCCTATTTTAAGTAATTCACTTTACTTAAAATTTCCATTTCTTCTACTTGATTTCGCGACTACGATATTTGGGCTAGCATAGGGACCCGATGGACCTATAGATCATGGGCTTAATAATTAGTTAATTAAGTGATTAACACATAATCGGTTAATTACTTATTATCTAACTATGAATAATTCCACTATAGATTCATAGCTGAACTCCCCTCACTATAGATGAGTTATGTCCATTTAGTTTATCTTTATTTATATCGTGATATATCCTTCACATGGAACCCTCATAATTACAGCGGATAAATTTACCGTTTTGCCCCTGTAATTACCGCTTTATCCTTGTGTTCCCGCCGATTCTCCAATGAACTTTATCTTTAGTCGAACTAGAGATAATATACTTCGCGATCAATAAAAGTCGTGGCGCCACTTGTTCATGTCTCGAATCAAGACATCAAGGGAGTTTCCTAAAGTTCCTAAAATATTTAGGTATCGCACCGATACCGTTAATTTATAGGAAAGTTATGAATTCCATCTTGTGAAAATGAGTTCCCAGCTACTTATCTAGTCATGTTCCCAAAACAGGAGTGTATTGAGCGTTCTTACAGACGCTTCTCAACTATGTGAATCAAAGAACATAACTCCACAAATAGGAGTCCGCATTTCACTCAGGATTGAGATCTATCACCGGTTGATAAACTTAGTTTGATATTCGATCATTTCGTAAACGGTACTAAGGAGAAATTTGATCGAACATCGTGGTCCTGTCTTATACAATCAACATTGTATATGATACTTCCATTTCATGTCTCCCACATGAATGATCGAGGATTAGATCATTTGTCTACAAACAAAATGCGAAGCTATCAACAGTGTTACCAGGATAAGGTTCCCAAACTTTATCCATTTTATCGTAGACACTTTTAAGTTACTCATCTCGACTTTAATCCTCTTGTATGACTCACATACTAAGTCGTGATTTCATAAGAGTAACTTAGGGTTTACTATTTGAATGTTTGATATTTATATATTTCCATATATTCCTAATATCGTCAATTGAATCAATCTAGATAATATAAAGAACTTATGTTTATTTATTTAATTTATTCGAAATAAATTATTATAATTAAATAATTACAAGTTCTAGGACACCATTCCTAACAATAACGACCGATGGCATGTGGAAATGAGAATTTGGCTTTGATCTTTGAGTTTCATGTTTGGGAGTATAGTATGGGTATTGGAGAGTATGCTAAGACTTTGGACACAATTTTCGATGTGAAATTTGTCCATAGGATTACATGCTCCTATATTACTCTCACTTGCATTTTTATGCAAATGTTGCTACACTTTAATGTTTTTCAAGTACGCTTCACGGTAGAGGTCGCGGTAGAAGTGGTGGTGCCGCGTGATCGTGAGATGATGATGGGAGGACAAGGACTCAGATTTTGGCATTCGATGAATGCAAGAACTTAAAGATTTTCATTTGATTTATGTCTATTGCACTTAGTACATGAATTTGAGCTCATGAGAGCATTTATGATTTCATTACGTGTTTTGGTCCATTTTGGGACTTTGAACTTTAGGGAATGTGCATTCCATTAGATTTTATCGCTTTCTTTGTTGCGAACCATGTATACATGTTTTGGCTAGTCCGAAATACAAACGGCACCATGCCGATTTTTTTTAAAACAATAAGCTTCCGCTGTTTTCTCTGATTTTAAATTATTAGTAATTTTCGGGTCTTTACAGACTTAATGGTAACAAGTCATTAGTTAAGACTCATACCCCATAGAGTGTGTGACTTTCATTCTCAAACGCAGATGTGGGAATAACTACAGTCGTAAATTACAATCTCAAACTCATTATTCAATTAAGACTCATACTAAAAAGGTTTAAAATACAATCACATGTGGGAATGTGGTGTCTAACTACGATCGTAAATTATAATTGTAGTGTTTAATAGTAAACTATTTTATAGCATTGCCAACATGAGCATAGCTCAATTGGTTTGGCATATACTCTCTTCCCCTTGAGGTTGAAGGTTCGAGTCCCCCCTCCCCCACTTTGATGTAATTTAAAGAAAAAAAACTATTTTATAGCATTAATCGACTTTACAAGTTAATTATTTGATTTTAACCTATTTATTTAAATTACATAAGAATCTAGATCTTTCCAAATATATGAGTATTCGAGAATTAAAAGTAAAATTAAACAAGTAATTTCCAAACGATTCAAAAATCACTTTAGGTTTAGGGCTAACAAATCAGGCAAGGAGAGTTTCATTTATACCCTTAAATATATCCAGATATTTTTATATAATATAATGTGTCAATTTAAATTATAAACTCCACTAATTTAAATATTATAAATATGTAATTAATACACTCATGGAAACAAAACTATAAGATTAGTATAAAAACAATAAACCACCAAAATATCAAAGTAACAAATAAATCACTCAACCTTTAGAGATGGCAACGGGGTGGGGCGAGGTCGGGGATACACTTCTCATGCTATAATGTGTGGGGATTTTTAATCCCCATGCCCTACCCTATCCCCTAATCAAAATATCGAGGCGAGTTTGGGGATCGGATTTCCCGCAAGGAAAATTCATTGTTTTATATTTTAATTCTATTTAAAAATAATATAAAAATGAAATTTATATTTAAAATATACATTTTAAGGCAAAAAGAAAACACAATACTAAACATTTTATAATTTATTAGTTATATATATATTTCAATAAATAAAGATAAAAGTAAACAAAATATAAAATACATAAGATATTATCAAAATATCGGGTTCAGGGTCAGGGGTGGCGGGGCGGGAAATGTATTCCCATCCCCATATCCTAAAATAAATCGGGGGAAATTTCCCCCCTAACCCTAACCCCTATAAAACGGGGATTCTCCGCCCCTATAAGGTTAAGACCCCGCAGAGAATTTTATTATCCCTAAACCTTAATCACTAGTGGAAGAAAATCAAATTCAATACTAAAATAATTCAATTAAAAAAAACGTTCACATCCAACTATAAATCTCTAAGAATGTGTTAGTTCGGGTTCAATTCGATTAACCTAAAAGTTTGAGATTTAAATCCACACACTAAAAATGATTTTTTTTCCCTCAATTAAAAAAATATTTGTGAAAATGAAAAAAATCGACCATTAATGTGAAGACACGTGTAAAATCCAAGTCAACTATAAACACTGAAAGTGTAAGAGAAGATAAGAAGCGTTATTACGGTGGCTATCACTTCACTTCACTCCCCGACACTACACGATTAAATAACAAAAAGAAAATGAGGATTTGGATTTGGATAATCCCATTTTCCCTCGTTCTTTTAATTTTCCTCTTAATTAATTCTCCAGCTGAGGGAAAAGATTTGACCGTTGGATATGGATACCGGATTAGATCTGTGGACGTTGATCTCTCCGGTCAGTCATTAACGGCTGATCTTGATTTGATCAAGAGTTCCTCCGTTTATGGACCTGATGTCCAGAAACTCAGACTCGTAGCCAGGTAACTAATGCAACTTGTTTTTTTTATTTCTTTTATCTAATTTGTTTGTTAAAATAATATTAGTTTCAACTTTATGAATCGTGATTTTACATTTTAAGGAATGGTTTCTTTTCCTTTCATTAATTTCTTTTGAAAATATTTTTACTAGGTCTAAAAAAAATGTAAAGCATCGTTTTGGTAGATGAGTTTTGAAGTTTGTGTATATTTAGTCCATGAGTTTTAAATTTATGTCTATTTCATTTCCAAGTTTTGAGAAATTGGTCAATTTGATCCCCTCTGTTATTTTGTTCACTCATTAGTGTAGGTAGAGACATTTGTCTAATGATGGTTGGAGAACTAACTTTCTCAAAACTAGGAATGAAATAGACACAAATTAAAAAAATCAAGAAATAAACTTATTTCTTAAAATCTTGCATATATAGTAGGATAGGATCCAATATTTTACAAACTTATTTACAAATACATCAATAAAACTCAAATCCGCGCATATAATATTACAAACTGTTAATTAGTTTCACGTAAGTAATCACTGATTTTACTAATTCACTGTATTAATTGATATTACGTACGTGTAATCATTGAAACATTTGATTCACATAAATGGGAGTTTTTAAACAATTACTATATTTATAAATACTTTTAAAAAATGCTATATTTATAAATATTGCAGAAAATTCTGCTACTCGATGAGATTTCTCTTTCTTCAAATCTGGGGATGAAATAGACACAAATTAAAAACTCAAAGACTAAAAAGAATTAATCATAGTGGTACAGTTTATAATTCAAGTAAACCACAATAATATCAAAAATCATACATAAAACATTAATATTTCCATAAAACATTCTCTCATATTATTTTATCAAGTTTATATTTGCCCCGGCTCCAATTGTTTGGATCTACCTATGACCTATAATTGATCAAAATTAAATATTTTACTCTTTCATTTATAAGAGATTTATCAAGATTTTAGATTACATACATACATCATAAAATCAATGGATTTTTTTAAAAATATAATATTTTTAAGAATTGATATTTTCAAAAATGGTATTTCTTGATCCACTAAGTAATCTCAATATAAAAAATACAATTTTTGGATTACTCATAAAAAATGTGTCATGTTAAGATTTCTTTAAAATCAATTTAGACTAATTAAAATCGATTATAATAAACTATACAAATTAGATAAATATGTCATTAGAGCACCTACTCCTTGTCAAAAGTTGAGTCTCGTCTCTCTAATTTGATGTAATATAAATATATATATATATATATATATATGCATAATTTTTTTTAATGAAAAAAAAAAAAAATATATATATATATATATTTTTTTTTTTTTTTTGTTTTTTTCATTAAAAAAAATTATGCATTGAATTTTTTTTCTTTAATCTACATATGAATTTATTTTTTCTCGCATCATATAAACCTGCAGTTTTGAAACGAAAGACCGTCTGAGAATACGAATAACAGATCCTTCACGAGAAAGATGGGAAATACCAGACCACATAATTCCTCGCCGATCAAACTCTCACCACCGTTCTTTACCGGAAATCCGTCTCGAACCGCCGGAAACCGCCATCATCTCCGACAATGCTTCCGACCTCATTTTCCGCCTCCACAACACCACTCCTTTTGGCTTCTCCATCCTCCGCCAATCCTCCGGCGATATCCTCTTCGATACGACGCCGGATTTCTCAAATCCAGACACTTTTCTCATCTTCAAAGATCAATTCATTCAATTATCATCTTCTCTCCCTAAACACCGATCCTCTCTCTTCGGCCTCGGCGAACAGACGAGGAAATCGTTTAAACTCACGCCGAATAAAACCAAAACCCTAACGCTTTGGAACGCCGACATCGGAAGCGTTAACGTTGATGTGAACCTTTACGGATCTCATCCGTTCTATATCGACGTACGGTCGCCGTCTGATGACGGAAAAGTAACGGCGGGGACTACTCATGGAGTTTTGTTGATGAATAGTAACGGCATGGATGTTTTATACGGTGGCGATAGGATTACGTATAAGGTTATCGGCGGAATCGTTGATTTGTATTTCTTTGCAGGTCCGTCGCCGATTTCGGTGATCGATCAGTATACTGAGTTTATTGGACGGCCTGCACCTGTGCCTTATTGGTCTTTTGGTAAGTGTTCTTGTTTTTTAATTTGAGTATTAGGACAGGAATTGATAGGGATTAGTGATGGTTAATTTTGTATTAGTTTTTAATTTAGTTTGGTAAGGTAAGGTATTAAATTGCTGATAAGTTCTTAGGTTGGAGTGAATTTAATCATCAAGCTTTATTGAGCAACCTCAAAACTAATTATTTTATTTTAATTATTTGTTTTTAAAAAAAATATTTTATTTTATTGTGAAGCAATTCTTCAAATAAAATATTGTTATATAAAATTAATTTAATTTTATTAATTTAATTCATTTATAAATTTGATTTAATCATCAAGCTTTATTGAGATCACCATCAGAGTCCCATCCTAAACAATTAACCTAAAAACTAATTATTTTATTTTTAAAAAAAAATATTTTTATTTGATTATGAAGCAATTCATCAAATAAAATACAGTTAGATAAAATTAATTTAATTCATTTATAAATTTGATTCAATTTTAGGTAATAATTAAATAAAAAAACCAAATCATTTTATTAAATTCGCATTGTTGCATACCAAACACAATATTTCTATTCCTAGGCATCTATTTCTCAGCCCTTAGGCATCCAAATCCCATGTCAGCATACTAAACATCTTTAAGTTATGTAAATTTAATGGTCTATTTTTTTGTTATATCATTAGGGAAGGAAACCCAATTTCCAGTTATAATCCAAAGAAATTGAAAATTAGAGTTTTTTTTTTCTTAATCTGTTTTGGTTGGCTCTTTTGTACTTCTCATTTTATCAATGAAATGAGTTGTCCTTTTTCAGAAAGGAATAATTATTTTGTAATTCACGGTTCCCATTTGTCCTGAATTTTGAGTTTTATGACTGAAAATCCTCATATAACTTCTAGTGACAAAGAATTTGAACAATCATTGACATTTCCACCTTCTGACTTTGCCTTTTAATTGAATCTTGCTAATTCAAGGGGAAAAAAAATTAAGAAATAGTTTGAGTCTTTCTAGAAATATTAGAAAATTCAGCCAAGTGAATACGTACTATCTAATTTCTTAATATATTGAAATTAAATTTTTATTCTATACTAATTGATAATTAGTTTATGTGATTAGGCTAAGCCTAAAGAAAGCTGAACTTTAAGATTAAGTCCGATGAGAGATTTTTTTTAAAAAAAAAAATAGATTTATATATAGAAACATAATTTTTTTTTCCAAGGTTTGAACTGTGAGCTACTTCACATTTTACAGTTGACCTTTTTGATTTATATTTTTTTATAAAATACAAAAGTTTTATGTTTAGCCTGAGTCTCTTCAAATTGATCAAGAAAGAAGCTTTCCTATTTTGATAGTAAATATGTTGGTTGGTGTTCCACAAACATTTAGGAACTGTACTGCTTGCCTTTCCCTATTTGGAGACTTCTAAATTCTTTTATAGATATTGATTATCATGGTAACACCACATTCTTGGCCATCTGGTCAGATTTACACTCTTATCCGTCATTTTAATGAGCCACCTAATTTCTTTAATCATCTTATGTCCTATGTGATTAGTGACTAATTTTTCTTTTGTGAAGGATTTCACCAATGTCGTTACGGCTACAAGAATGTTTCTGACATTGAGGGCGTTGTTGCTCGTTATGCTGAAGCTCACATACCTCTTGAAGTTATGTGGACTGACATTGATTACATGGATGGGTTTAAGGATTTTACTTTTCATCCCGTTAACTTCCCTGCCGAGAAGATGAAGAATTTTGTTGATAAACTTCACCAAAATGGACAAAAATATGTCCTCATCTTGGACCCTGGTGTGTTTTCTTTTAGCAGTGTAAAAGTTTTTTCTTATATGGAAATATTCCTTTCCTTTTTCCTTTCATCCATCAGTTTCCTATTTTTGTAGATTAATGTACAAGTTTCTTGATATTTTACTGGTTTATGTAATTCAAATAATAATATTGTTTCTCACACTGTTAATGCCCTACAGGTATTGGTGTAAATAAGACATATGGAACCTACATCAGAGGAATGGAAGCTGATATCTTTATAAAACACAATGGGACCCCATACTTGGGTGAGGTTTGGCCTGGACCAGTCCATTTTCCTGATTTTGTTCATCCAGATAGTAAGATTTTTTGGGGTGGTGAGATTAAATTATTTCGGGATGTTGTCCCATTTGATGGTCTTTGGCTTGATATGAATGAGATATCAAATTTTATAACTTCTGCCCCCAACCCATTCTCAAACCTTGACGACCCTCCATACAAGATTAACAATGCTGCAGTCCTACGTCCCATTAACAACAGGACCGTGCCAGCAACAAGTCTTCATTTTGGTAACTTAACAGAGTATAATACTCATAACCTATATGGTCTCTTAGAGTCAAGGGCTACTCATGAGGCATTAGTCAAAGTAACTGGCAGAAGGCCGTTTATTCTATCAAGATCAACTTTTGTAAGCTCTGGAAAGTATACTGCACATTGGACCGGAGATAATGCTGCCACATGGAATGATTTAGGTTACACAATTCCATCCATTTTAAACTTTGGACTCTTTGGAATTCCGATGGTTGGTTCTGACATATGCGGATTTTCTGGAAATACAACTGAAGAACTTTGCCGTCGTTGGATCCAGGTGAGAATTTGATCATCATTTTGTTGTTCTAGACAGTGTTTTGAAAAGAATTTTTTACCAAAATCTGGTTATTCATTCTTTTGGTGTGAAAAATAGCACTTTAACGAAATCAAAACTTGTTCAAATTGTAGTTAGGTGCGTTTTACCCTTTTGCCAGAGATCATTCGGATATATTCTCCATTCGTCAAGAGCTATATCTTTGGGATACAGTTGCTGCAACGGCCAGGAAGGTGCTCGGGCTTCGTTATCGTCTACTTCCTTACTTCTACACTTTGATGTATGAGGCACACAAAAAGGGAACGCCTATTGCACGACCTCTATTCTTCTCATTCCCTCACGATATCGAGACCTATGATATCAACTCTCAGTTTCTACTTGGTAAAGGCGTGTTGGTTTCCCCAGTTCTGCAGGCAGGAGTTGTTTCAGTCAATGCATATTTCCCTGCAGGAAACTGGTTTAGCCTCTTCAACCATTCAGACTCTGTGAGTGTAAAGTCAGGACAGTACGTCACTCTCGATGCACCTCCCGATCATATAAATGTGCATGTCAGGGAGGGAAATATTTTGGCATTGCAGGGGGAAGCAATGACGACACGAGCTGCCCGAGAGACTGCATTCAAACTTGTGGTGGTTATTAGCAATGATCAGAGCAGCACTGGAGAGGTTTTCTTGGATGATGGAGAAGCGGTGGAAATGGGAGAAGTGGGAGGGAAGTGGAGTCTGGTTCGATTCTATAGCGAAGAAGTAGGAAGCGGTTTACTTCTCAAATCTCAAGTAATAAATGGAGGATTTGCTTTGAGCCAAAAACTGATCATAGACAAGGTGACCTTTGTAGGCTTAGAAATGCCTAAGAAATTGGATGGCTTTGGTTTAAAGATGACCAAAGGAACAAACTTGAATGGAAATTCAGGGGTGAGAAAAACATATGAGAAGTCTGGTAAGTTTGTTAATGTTGAGATATCGAAACTATCTATTCCTATTTGGGAGGAATTCAAACTGGAGTTGACATTCTAATGATGCACTGATAAAATGTTCCAATAAAGGGCAATGTGACATTTTCGCGTGTAAGAAACACTTGATATTAATAAAAGAACATGTTTAAATTTCATATGTGATCGTTGTCTTTTGAATGTAATGATCATTAATTGTGGTTATACGTGATTTTAGTTATTCAAATCAAATATAAATTAGTTGATCAAGAATTTATATTCGTGATCAATTAATTTATACATGTGATCCTAAATGCTTTTAAAAATATATTCTTGATTGACTATGTTGTGTTGATGACATATGTGTGATTTGATAACAAATTTAAAAATCTAATAAAAAATCAATCATGACATACTTGAATTTTCAATTGACCGTGCGAATTTGAAAATAAGGTGGTAGAGTTGATCGTTAGGAAAAAAAGTAGTCTATTGATTGACGGAAACGAAAAGAAATTTTTATGTAAAATTATATTGAATACAGTTGTATTTTTTAAAATATGATTCTTTTAATAATTAAAAAATAAATTCAGAATAAAAAAAAGGCATATACCATAAACGGATTTTTGGCCACTGTACCATAGAATTTTCCATTTAAAAAAAAAAAAATCGCACCGTCAGACGTCAAATATTGTGATGGGCGCCATTGAAATTCGCAACGATTTCGGAGTTGACGACAAGCGAAGCAACGACTTTTCTTGAATACGTAAAAAACCTTCACTCCCCCCCTCTCTCTCTGAGCTCGGGATTTCACTTCATAGCTTGAAGTCCCCCAATTCAATTATAGGCTAGTAATTAAAATCAGCTGTAAATTCCATTGAAATGGAGTTCGAAGTTCGTACTGTGGGAGGAATCGAGAATTGTTTTGCTTCACTTCCTCTCTCTCTTATTCAAGCCCTTGACAGACGTTCTTCTTCTTCCATGGAATTTCTCGTTCTCGAACTGCGAGCTTCAGATAAAGCGTGGACTCTTGCTTGGTCTGGCGCTACTTCATCATCTTCTTCAATTGAGGTACTCACTCACTTGTTTTCCTTTATAATAATTTGCCTTTATTTTTCCTCTCTTATCTTTAACAATTGAGATTGATTTTTTAGTTTACGGTTGTGTTTAAATCCTCATTAATGACATTTTTCTTCCTTCTAGTAAGGTCCCGTTTGATAATCGTTTCGTTTTTATTTTTTATCTTTGAAAAAAAAAACAGAATTGTTTGAAACCAAGTTTGTCCGTTATAGTGCTTTGGTTTGGAAAAAAAAAAGCAAAAACTTTAAACCAACGTAGTCTAAAAATAAGTTTTTTTAAAATTAAAAATCTAGAAATTAATTGGTTTTTTAAACAATTTTGTTTTTCAAAATTAAAAACCATAAACAGAAAATGAAATGGTTATCGGGTATAATTTAACTTTGTTTTTGCTTCTTATTGTTTTCCTTGCATCTTCTTTCATTTATCAATGATGGGCTTGTGATCCGACTTATTCAAAAGAAAAAAGAAAATTAAAGCCTAGATGTTTTATCTGTCTTATTTAGTTTAATACGGTTACTTCTACAAATTGAATCTTGCTATCCTCTTGGCATTTGAAGGAAAATACTACAATAAGCTTTAGTCCTCAAAAAGCATTTGGTTTTCTATTAAACTTTGTTCTTGAATCTCGCATTTACTCACCGTGTACTTTTATATTTAATGTAGGTTTCCCAGCAGTTTGCAGATTGCATTTCCTTACCAGACCGTATCATTGTTCAAGTTCGAGCTACTTCGAGTGTGCCTAAGGCTACTGAAGTTACCATAGAGCCACATAGTGAGGATGATTGGGAAGTTTTAGAGCTGAATGCAGAGCTTGCTGAGGCAGCTATATTGAACCAGGTCCTTCATCTGCTTTTCTATCTTCTAAAAATTCTCTTTCTTATCACGTATTAAAAAAAATTGTATGATATGTAGATCAGAATCATTCATGAAGCAATGAGATTTCCTTTGTGGTTGCATGGTCGCGCAATTGTTACATTTATTGTGGTCTCTACGTCTCCTAAGCATGCGGTGGGTAAGATGATATCTAATGCTTTGTTCTCAATTTTATGGACATCATGATAAAATGGAGGAGAAACATGATTGTCTGCAGTAAAAATCTTGAACCTATGGAAAAATTGAGGCTAATTTTAGACATTGTTGCGTAAAATGGGCATCTAAAGGTGGAAACAAGAATCTTTATAGTAGTCATTTGCCTAGAATATTAATACCCTACAATTTTTTTCAACTTTTGATGTTGTATGGTTAACTGATTGGCCCCAATTCCTTCATACTACTTATCTTGATAGTAGTCGAGTCACTGTGAGTTTGTGGCGAAACTTTGGAATAAATTGCTTTGTCAATTTGATTCGAGTTGGGTTCCTCCAAAATTTGTTGTCTTGGGATTTTTTTGGTACACGTTTTACCAAAGAGAGGAAGTTGCTATGGAATTGTGTTCTTGCGGATTTGCTTTGGACCGTTTGGTTTGAAAGAAATGCTTGAATTTTTAAGACAAATATACTTCTTTAATGTTTTATGTGATGGTTTTGTTATTAGGACTTTGTGTTGGGCTAAATCTATAAAGCCTTTAGATTTATCTTTTCTATGTACTATAAATGGAATTCCTTCATTTAGTCTTGTTTTTATGTTTTTTTTTGGTACTCTGAGGATTCATCATCCTCTTTTTGTATTTTTTCCCATAATAAATGAAAGTTCATCTTTCTATAAAAATAAAAAAAAAATTTAGGCTACTTGCAGGAATTGTAAATTGTTTGAAGAAACACACGAGAGATTTTTTGTGGAAAGGAGTGGGAGGGGAGGGTCTCATTTAATTAACTTGACAAATTTGACATTCTGGTGAGGAAGAATGTAACCTTATTAATTGTTTATCTAACAAAATCATTTTTAAACCGCAAGGGTGCACTTTGCAAATCAGGCAAACCATAAGGGTATGATTTGCAATTATCCCTAGACTTTTCCAGTTGCTTTAAGATCATGTTGTCTGTTGGACCTGGGTTTTGCAATCATATTTTTTGGATTTGCCCCTTCTCCTGACACATTGAAGAGGGGAGTTTATTTAGGGCCTTCAAAGTATGTGGGCCTCCAATAGTAGTTGTTGAGACATGATGGGTGAGGTTATAATAAATCCACCTTTTAAGAGGAAAGGACATGTCTTATTGCAAGATGGGTTCCTTGCTACTTTGTGGAGTATTTTTGGTAATGTCTCTAATCCTTTGGAGTTGGGTGGTCTAGCCTTTGGTAATATCATTAAGAGAAATAAATCCCTTCTCCTTAAATGGCTGTGGAGACTTCTTCTTGAGGAGGATTCTTTGTGGGTTGTTACTGCTAAGGCTATCCATAGTGTCTCAGTTTCAGGGTGGAGATCTTCCAACCATTATTCTTCTTGTCGCAGCCCTTCCTCTTGAGGAAGATTCATTGTGGGTTGTTACTGTTAAGGCTATCCATAGTGTCTCAGATTCAGAGTGGAGATCTTCCAACCATTATTCTTCTTGTCATAGCTCCTGGAAGGCAATCTCCAAACTTATGACCATTTGGCCTCTGTTTCTGCTTATCGGGTTGGCAATGATTTGAATATCAGCTTTTGGCATGATGTGTGGACTCCTCTGAATAGGCCTCTCTCTCGTTGTGGCTTTCCCCTCTATCTTTGGCATCTCTATTTCTCCTGCTGCCTCGGTTTTTTATCATTGGGATGATGTCTGCTTGTCTTGGAATGTTACCTTTAGAAGAAACCTCAAGGACAATGAGATTGAGGAGTATGTGTCCCGTATGAACGCTATCAACAGTTTGAAACTGGGGAGGTCCCAAGACATCAGAATCTGGAATGGGGGAGGGGGCACCCTTTTTTCTTGCAAGAATGCTTTCAGCCCATTCTTCCAAGTAGGCTCCCCCTTTCCCACTGACCTTTTAAAGGTTTTGTGGAAGGGTTGTTCCCGACGAATATTAAGGTCCTCTTTTGGACTGTCTTTCATGGTGGGCTGAACACCAGTGACAAGATTCAGACGAGATTTCCCCATATGGCTTTGATCCCCAATCGCTGTGTCCTTTGCTGTGCCAATGCCGAGCATCCCCACCATTTATTTTGGAGCTGCCCATTTACTTCCAAGCTTTGGAGTCGTCTCTTTGACATCTTCACTTTTCAGGGCCCGAGCTCCTTGTAGCTTCAGCCTTTGCTTTATGACCTTCTCTGCGGGTGGATCTTAAAGATAAAGCCATTATTCTTTGGCATAATGCAATTAGAACTCTCATTTGGCTCATTTGGTGGGAAAGAAACAAGCGGACTTTTAAGGAGGAGGTTTTGGAGGATCATGTTATTTGGGAGATGTTGATTAGATTCACTTCTATGTGGTCTACTAACTCTAAACCTTTTTGTAATTATTCTCCTTCACTTATCGCCCCCAATTGGATGATTTTTTTTGTAATCCTGGGGTGCTCTCTTTTTGTATTCCTCTTTTCATTTATCAATGAAATGTTTCTTATAAAAAAGATGATAAACACGGCTTTTCATTGATGTATGAAAGAGCCAAAAGCTTACAAATTGCAAAAGGCCTTCCAATTGGAGACAATGATAGAAAAAGCATAATTACAAAAAGAATTACAATTTGCACTTCAATTGGAGGCATGAAGAACACTAAGCTCTCTTTTCTAGTAAGTCTGCTCTTAAGACTTTGTGGAAAGTGGATGAGAATCCTAGTGATTGTGTTATTAATTATCTCTGGAAAGGAAAGTCCCCTTTGAAGATTAAAGTGTTTTTATGGTTGATTATCAACGATGGCATCAACTCCAACCAAAAATTTCAATCTAGAAATCGTTGGATCACTCTCCAACCTAATTGGTGCAGTCTTTGTAGGAAGTGTTTTCTAAGTCCAGTGTGCATCTTTTGTTTGATTGCTGCTTCTCTCTTAATATTTGGCTGTCCTTTTTGAAGACTTTTGATATGGTGTGGATTTTCCATAAAGATCATGAGGCTAATACTATGGCTCTTATTGGAGGTTCAACGCTCTTCACCAATAAAAAGAAAAGAATTTTGTGGGACAATAAGGTGAGAGCTATTCTTTGGAACGTGTGGCTAGAACGGAATAGAAGAATTTTTGAAGGCAAGGATAGATCTTGGCTTGAGGTGTGGGAGGCTTGTGTCCTCAATGCCTCCATGTGGAGTGCAAATTGTAAATCCTTTTGTAATTATCCTCCCTCTATTATTGCTTCCAATTGGAAAGCGTTTTTGTAATCCTCGTTGGCCCTTTTTTGGCTCTTTCATATATCAATGAAATAGCTTGTTTATCATTAAAAAAAAACTCCTTCCAATAATTTTCTTTATCCACAAAAATTTTTCTATTACATTCTAGCCAAATATTCCGAGTTATTTTTATCACATTTTATATCATTATTTAGTTTTTAGAAGAATTCACAACAATTTTATTAAAATAAAAGAATGTACAAGAGGTTGAGAGGACCTCTTAAAGAAATTACACGAATAAAAAAGAGTTCCAAGGTAAGTACAACAAAGAAAAAGTTAAACCAAAATCTAAAAGAGCATTATTTTTAGACCATAAGTAAATAAAATACAAAAGGCGATCCCAAATATGATGATGTTCACGAGTTATATTGTTGAAAATATGGTTGTTCCTCTCAATCCAAATTACCCAAAACAAAGCCGCCACAACAAGATCCCAAAAAGTTCCTTTCCGATTTCTTTTTGTACCAAAAGGGATGATGGAAAAGAGAGTGTGAATATCCAAAGGCAGTATAACCCAATACAAATCAAAATGACTCAAAATCCCGCGCCAAAGAACACCAGTAAAATCACAAAGAATGAATAAATGATTAGCAAACTTTCATTGATCAATGGAAAATAATACAAATTGCAGGATGAGAAATCCTCAAAGACTAAATAAAAAATTAAAACAAAAGATTAAAAGCAAAACTAAAAAGCTAAAAGAAAGAATTCCATATTCATTCATAATTATAAATCTAAGTTAATAACAAATATGGAACTATATAAAAGTATGGATACATGATATATTTAAATATAATGAAGCTTTGTGGCTAAATTAAGCTACTATAAAGTTTCATTCATAAATTCAAACAATTTCTATAGTTATTCGTGATTTTTCCTGGAATATCCGTCGACATTGACATCGACATTTCCTTAAAATTGACTTGTCGACACTCACATCGACATCGACATTTTTATCCTTGGTTTGAACCCATCCTTTTCTTAGGCTAAGAACGTTAAAGATTTAGATTTTTGTTTTCCTTTTGCAGATAATGTATGGGTGTTGGATGCTTTTTGTAATTTTCTTTGCACTTGAGGATTTCCCATCCTCATCTTGTAATTCTAGGCCATGTTTCCTTGAAGGTCAAGGTAATAGGAATTAGGGAAAGCGAATCATTTCCTCACTCCCACTCTTAGCGTTTACTAATAGTCTAATTACATCAAGGAATGAGGAATGATTCCCAATTGGTGGGTCCTACACTACAATTGAGAACCATTCTTTGATTCCTCCATGGATCCCATTCCCTCATTTTGGTAGCTCTCACCCTTTTATTTATATATTATATTATTTTCTATTTACTTTTTTGTGGTTCCCACATCAATTCAACCTCGATTCCGATTCCAAACAATCGTAAACAGCATCAATGATATTTTTTTCATTCTGATACTGATTTTAAAAATATTAGTAAACATGGATCCCATTCCCTCATTTTGGTGGGTCCCACCCTTTTATTTTTTTTCTCTTGCAAGTAGACTTTTTTTTTTTTTTTTTTATTTTAATTTTAGTTTTTTCTTTCTTTTTTCAGTGCAACTTATGCCAGGAACTGAAGTTGAAGTTGCTCCAAAGACACGCAAGAAACTTGCAGGTTCTAAAGAAGGTTCATGTATGCAATCTGCTTGTATGGGTCAGGA
Source organism: Gynostemma pentaphyllum (assembly GCA_028015215.1). Classification (NCBI taxonomy): domain Eukaryota; kingdom Viridiplantae; phylum Streptophyta; class Magnoliopsida; order Cucurbitales; family Cucurbitaceae; genus Gynostemma; species Gynostemma pentaphyllum. The sequence continues at coordinate 37,142,002 of CM051346.1, read as the reverse complement.
AAAAGCTCTGCTGCGAGTTCAAGATCTAGACAGGAGATTGATTTGCAAAAGTAATTGTGGTGGTGTTGAGCTTGGGGTAGTGCCTACTTCTGTTGCTTTTGTTCATCCACAAACAGCTAAAACCTTATCATTGAATTCTCTCAAGTTGGTTTCAATATTGCCTAGATCATCAGGGAAAGAGAGTAGAAACTATAATGAGACCAATGATTTGAGGAAGTTAAAAAGTTCAGCTGCAGAAACCAACAATGTAGAAAAAACTAATGGCGGGGAAAATCGTCAGGCTATTATTTATCTTTCAAATTCAGATTTGGTGAATGAAGGACATATAATGATTGCTCGTTCTCTTCGACTTTATCTGAGAATCAACTTGCATTCTTGTATGTCAGTGCGTTTCCATTTCCTAACAAGATATTTGATGGCTCTCTACTAATGTGAATAGCTGACTGTGACAATGAGGCAAACATCTTGCTAAAAATAACTTTGATGTCTCTTGTTCCCTTGTTTTTAATTTATATAATGTTTTCTATTTCTCATGAGAATGTTTAAATACTTGCAGGGGTTTTTGTAAAGAAACACAATATAAATTTGAAGGAAAATTTTTCCTCTGCTTCACTCTCTCCTTGCTATTTTAGAATACATGATGACGTGCCTCTTGCCAAAAATGACCTGAAGACAATCAATAGTCATAAAAATGTTAAAAGAAGAAATATGATTTTGAAGACTAGCTCATGGTCTTATATGGATGTTGCAAACTCATCAGCTCATGACCAAGTTGTTGCTGTTCTCTCTCGTGAATCTCCTAGCGGAGAGGATGTGGAATCTTGCAATCAATCAAGCCCAAATAAGGGATTACAAACTCTTTTTCGAGTGTGGTTTCTTGCACATCTTAATGCTATTGGTTCTAGCTTAGGAACTGAAGTACATGCAATGTTTTTGGGAAACCAAAGCTTGTTTCACTTTGAAATCAATGGTCTGCAGTTTGGGATGAGAGGAAATATAGACTCGGTACCTCTTGATTCTTCAGAAATCTATAACGATACAGTTGAGATACTGTATGTTTTAACTATTTCTCAAGAATCATTGCATGGGGTAGGCAGTGATGCATTTGATCTTGCTTTTGGTGATAAAAAAAACAGCAAGATTAACTTGGGACGCATGGGGTTGTTTGAAAAGTTAAACTTGGGCGACCCTGTATCCTTTTCGACTATCAAAGAGAAGACTTATGTTGAGGGAAATAGCTTGGATGTATCTTCTCTGGGCTGGTTAGATGCATCTATTTCTGATGTCATTAATAGTAAGTATTCTCTGTTATAATTTCTTTATTCAGATGCTTCAGTAGTTTGATACATTATATTATACTATTATAGGATTACTTTTATTGTAGTTGTGTACTTTTTTGTTCAGTTGAGATTTACTTTCTATCTTTAGTTTAGGCCTGTATGTAACTTGTAATTCCTCATAATCACAATTATCTCCATGAAATTTCCTGATTCTAGTAGTGGTGTTATGTTTTTTGTGCAGTACTATGAGGCTTCAAGTTCCTTTTTCTTTTTTTATACAATCTTTGATGATACCCACAGTATCCTTGACACAATTCTGTGTTTGGTTGCAGGGACAAAGGTATTGTTATCTCCAACAGCAGGGAGATGGTTTGGTACTAACGATCTCCCACTTCCTGGGCATGTTCTCTTATGTGGACCTCCAGTGAGTTTCTTTCTCTCTTAGATTTTCCCAGGATTTGATGATCTTGGAATAGGTTAAATGAAACAAAACTATACCATTACATGTCTCTCACATTATCAACAATTAAGAATTGTTATAATATGTTTATCATTGTCACTAGTTTATTAATATGCCCTTATTGTAATTTTGCTTCCTATTTTTTTTAGAAGATAAACTTTCAATAAAAAGTACACAACTTCAATAAAATTAAATCATTGCGCATTTCATTCTTGATTTGCTAGATTAAACGAGCATCTTCTCTCAGCCAAATCTTCTCTGATACTCCTTTAGGTGGATTATTAGTTATATCATATATGATTATTCATCTCTACGCTTCGTAAATATTGGAGGATAGTCTTACACCAGTTTTTGTAATTTCCCGTTCAACTTCCGATATGTGATTCTTGACATTATGGGGATCACATCGGACACCACTTGAAATTTCTTCTCAACCCTTTCAGCCATAGCCCAAAATAAGGAAGAAACCACCAAAATCAAACCTGAACAGTGAATAAAACAATTTGGACAGCATTAAACATATTGCATCTAATCCCGTATTCCATGAAAGAACAAATCACATTGAAGTTGATGGTCATTTTATTTGAGAATAGATTCAACAAGGTTTAGTATCCAAAATATATGTAAAGACCAAAGAACATAGGTAAGGAGATATCTTTACTAAGGCTCTCAACAGGGCTCGTATCGATTACCTTTGCAACAAGTCTTCCTTTACCGCCTGATTTTGAGGCAACATCCTTCTTCTCACAAAGGCCCACATCCATCTTATCACAAAAGGGACAAAGAGGCATGAGATTTGAAGCAAATCATCTAGATGTTTTTTAATCTCCCACCACATGTAGCCTGCTTTTTAATTTCTTAACTACCACAGCCATATTTGTGTTAAAGACAAATTTTACTTCCTCCACGACTTCCGAGCCACACGGAGAGCCCTCAAGCAAGTCAATGTTCACCTTCCTTATTACATCAACTCGAATGTCAATGACCTCCTTGTAGGTCCTAAGGATAGAGGGCAACATAGCTGATAGCACATTGTTTCAAGAAGAACACTAGATTCGGTAAGAAGGCATCAACTGTTTGCAAATTCCTTCCATCCTTTACTCATCTCCCATCAGAATGAAAAGAAACACCTTACATCCTTAGACAGCTCCTTTGACAACACACAAAACCTACCCAACAAAGACTTTGCTAAAGGAGACAACATCCATCCCCTTCCACTTTCTAAAGAACTTTCTTTCTTAAACGCCTTAAAGGCTCTTTTCAATGCATCTTTACACTACGCCAGAGTACCAAGAGCAAGGGAGCTCGAAAATCTTCCTACCTCTTTCAAAAATCGAAATCTTTCAATTTGGAAATGCATCATTTTGGGTGTCAACTACCAAAAACTTTTGTAATTATTCTCTAGGTTTAATAATAAATAGTTGGCCCGCATACTTGTAATTAGGTGGCGATGCGGGTTGGGTTTACGGTTTACCTTGGTTTTGGTTTGTTTTGCCACTTTTATATTGTTTTTTTTTGGGTAATAAACAAAGCTTTTCATTAAGAAGTGAAAAAGCGCAAAACGGTGGGTTCAAGTCAAGATCACTTCCTCCATCACATGACGAATTGAACTCGATGGAGCCCAAGATATCCCAAAGGTTGTCAAATATGTTTCCTTTAGTTCTCCTTGAAAATTTATTTTGATTCAACTTTTTTCGCTCCTGTATTTACCTTGGGATACTTTTCTTTAGTCTTGCTTTCTCTTTTCATTTTGTGGCTCTTGTATCGATGATTTCTCCCCCTCTATTTTTTTTATTGAAGCTTTCCAACCTTGAGGTAATGGGTTCAAACTTGTGAAATTAGTCCTTCTGATTGTAAGCTGTCCGGACACGCACGCTATCAAAAAAAAAAAAAACGAAATGAAAGAATTCATATGGAATGAAAAGCAAAATTAACTTTTCGTTCCAAATGGAAGGGTTAAGAATGAAAAAGTTCCCTAATCTCTTTCCAAGACTCGAGGATATTAACATAAATTCTCCTATTCCTTTCAAGCAAAATGTTCCTACAGATAGCTCAACGGTCCCAAAGGACCCTTCTTTTGCCAAAAAGCAAAGAACCACCGATAAGATTCGTAATGTTTTTCTTATAATCTTTGTGCATCACTCATTCCATATTAAAAATCATCCATAGGTTATTCCAAAGATTTTGAGAAAAAGCGCAATGGAACAAAATGTGGCTGTACTATCTTCTATTTTTCTGACATAAACAACACCAATTAGGTTGGAGTGCTATCCATGGTTTCCTAGCTTGAATTTTTTGTTTGTTTGTTGGAGTTTTGGCCATCATTAAAGGAACACTTAGTAACATTCTTTTGTGGAATAATATTTGTGTGGTTCTTCTAGAAATTTGGATGCCTAGGAATAGAAATATTTTTTATGTGGGTACAGGTAATATTGAAGATTTTTGGGAGATGGTAAGATTAGGTACCTCCTATGGGGCTGTTAATTAGAAAAACTTTTGTTACCATCCCCTTTCTTTTATTGTGAAAGGCAGAAAAGAGTTCAGCACATCTAGAATGTGATGTCTAGTTATTGCCTTTTGTACACATTAGTTTTATTTAGTATACTTGTTTTGTTACCCATCAGGAAAAGAACTGTGTTTCAGTTATAATTCCCAATGTGATGAGAGTGATTATAAAAAAATTTAGATAAGGTAATTATCAAAAAAAATAAAAAAAATTAGGTAACTTAAAGCATTCCAGAAGAAGCTTGAACGCAAACAATGCCCAAACTGAGAAAAATGAGTATTGACGATTAAAAGATAATGTTGTATATATTTTAATCATGCAAAAAATTTGGAGATAATATGAAGAGTTGGAATCATCAATTATTGCAGACATCTTTATTTTTTTCCTCTCATGTGAAACTTGTTCTTGGAAATGGCTCTAAAATCTGATTTCGGCAAGATTTTTGGGTTTCTGATTCTACTCTTTGTTCATTTTTTCCTCACCCTTTTCAAATCTCACTTGCTACTATTTCTTCCGTGTTTAATTATTTTTCTAATTCTTGGGATTTGTCTCTCTAGAAATTTAAAAGATGGGAAAGATTTTGAACTTTTTAAATCTTCTTAGTTTCATTTCTTCTTTTCTCCCCTTCTTCTCCTGATTATCTTTCTTGGTACCTTCATCCCTTGGGATTTCTCACGACTAAACTTTGGTCTAAGATACTTCGACATTTTGATTTGAGTTGGGTTCCCCCAAAAGAGGTTCGTGATTTGCTCTTTTGGGATCGTTTTCAGACCTTGTGTGTCAAGGAAAACATTATTTTTTATGTGCACAGTTTCTGCTCTACTGTGGTCTGTTTGGGTCATTCTTAATGCTCGTATATTTGAGGATAGATCTTCTTCTTGGGACTCTTTGGGACCTTGTCATGTATATTACTTTTTGTTGGGCTAAGTATATTAGTTTCTTTGCTGTTGGCCCATCTTTTCATATCATGTATTTAAATTGGAACTTCTTTTTGTAGTTCATTGTTTGTTTTTATTTTTTGCTATTATGGATTTATCATCTCCTATTGTATTTGTACTTTTTGTTTACTTTAGATCATTGAAAGATTTATCTTTCCATCATGTAGAGTTATTAGCAAGAGCTGCTGCCATTTCTTTTGTGTTTAATGATCAGTATGTTTCTGCTGGCAGGGTTCTGGAAAGACATTATTAGCAAGAGCTGCTGCTAAAATCCTTCAGGAATATGAAGATATCTCGGCTCATGTGTATGTGCTTATTATGAAGATCTCTTTCTTTCCTTTTATACGAGATTTCACTTTGATTATTCTTTATTCAGTCCTCCCTTGTAATTTGTTCTTTCAAATTTTTCTTGTTGCCTGTTGGGGAAAAAGTAATGATACTGGTTCTATTTCTTTTGTTTTGGAATCTACATTAGATTTGTTAACTTGAAAAAATAATACCATGTACAATGATGCACGTTGCACCACCTTGAGTTCTCATTTTAACGAGGTCAGGTTTTTCTTGCAGAGTTTTTGTAAGTTGCTCTCGTCATGCTTCTGAAAAAGCCCAGACTATTCGCCAATCACTATCGAGTTATATATCTGAAGCTTTAGATCATGCACCTTCTCTCATTGTTTTTGATGACATAGACAGCATTATCTCATCAACATCCGACTCTGAAGGATTACAGCCATCTATGTCTATGTCTGCAATAACAGAATTTCTCACTGATATGATAGATGAATATGAGGTAATACATTAATCGTGGTTTTGATGTTCACTTGGATGGAAGGTAAATGTTCCATATTATGGTTTTGTGAAGCTATCTATATATTTGTGGCTTTATCTTAGTAGTTAAAATTTTCCATAATTTCTCCTTCAATCCATTCTTTTTTGTTTTTTGGTTTGGGTTGAGTGCATGCATTGTTCTTTTTAAGGAAAGGATGCAAGAATTGTTACTTTTTATTTTAATTTTTTTTATTTTAATGGAAAGATAACTTTCATTCAACAAAGAAAAAGTAAAGTACAAAAAGAGGACAAGAAGTCCTCAAAAAACAAAAACAAAAAAAGTAAAATGTTGCGAAACTAAATGAAATAATTCCATTTATAGAACATGGAATGTATAGAAAAGTTAAAAACGGAAGAATTGACAACTCTGCGGAAAATGATCGAATCCCAAACATGCAACAAGAGTTAGCCTTATCGTTGAATATCCGGGAATTATACTCAAGCCAAATACTCTAAACCAATACAGAAACGGCTCAATTCCAGAAAGTTTTCCTTAACTTAGAAGCCTTGGCTCCAAAAACAACCCAAACTAATAAGTCACAAGCTTCTTTTGGAGGAACCCAACTCAGATCAAATTGTTACTATTTCTCTTATTTGTCTTTGAGCAATGTTTGTTTTAATGTGTAATTTTATGTAAAAAAATAATATTGCGTTTCTTGAATCCGAAAAGTTTTGGCATCTTTGTTGCCATGGACTGTAGAGGTATGCTTAGGACTAGATTATGATGGAGAAAATGTAAAATTAAAAATCATATTGATTTAGTAGCTGTATGCCTTGCAAAAATTTAGGTGCTGAAACTTGTCAATGAATATCCTAAGAAAATGCATTTCCATTGAATCACAGCCATTTCCTTCTTTCTTGGGGATCAAACTCCAGGGAGTAAGCTTAAACACTGATGCAAGCTGTCAATCATTAGGTTCTTCTTTTCGTTTGATAAAGACCGGAGCCTTTGATAAGCAAGAGGCCAATGTTGTGATTCTTGAGGATGAATCTTTGAAGCAATAATTCCATAAGCAAGTACATGACACTCTTCGACTTGAAAGCTCCAAAGAAGACTGAACTGAATCCACTTTCATTGACTAGTTAGTGATAGAGAATTACAGATGAAACCAATTGAATCCACTCTCGTGACATGATCAAAGTTCGATCCACCATTTTGAGGAAAGAGATGAGATGGTCTTCCCAAGGATTTTCGGTTCATTTTACTTAGGTGAGGGCGAATCCCGAACAAAACAAGTATAACCAAATATTTTGGGTTCAATAGGGAACAATTGCTTGGTCGGATACAGAACATGACAAGGGATCTCACCATTTAGAATAGGTGAAGACATGATACCCAAAAATGTTTTGGATCATGCGTCTGAAACGTTTTAACAACTTCAAGGAGATGTTGAATCTCACATTCTGCAACTTTATTTTGAGATGAGTATCAACATATGAAGATTGGTGAAGGATGTGATGTTTACTTAAGTAAGGTCCATACCACCAAAATACTCTCCCTCGCTATTAAATTGAGTTTGAATTTCAGCATGAAAATTACAAAAGTTAGGATAAACAACTTTGAGCAATTTTTCATCAGATATAAAATATAACTAAGCCATACGAGAATGATCGTCGACAAAAGTTTCAAAATATCAAAATCTAGTTTGGACAGTCACACAATAGGACAAGGACCATGTCATCATAATGAACTAATTCAAAAGGAGTACTAGCTCGTTTATTGATTCAATGACTCGAACTAAGACAATGAAATTTCACAAACTAACACGACTCACAATTTTAAAGAAGATAGATCATAAAACTGTGGACAAAGTTTCTTTAGGACGGAAAGAGACGTGTGAGTGTGACCCAAATGACAATGTGCATCAAAAGGTGATAGTACTCCAAAACACGCGACAGACCTTGAGATTGATTGTCAAAAATATAGACCTCCAGATTCTCATTCTCCACCAATAATCTTCTTGGTGAGAAGGTCTGGAAACAAGCAATAACCAGGAAAGAATGAGACACAACTATTAAGGTCATGTGTGAATTTTCTAATAGAGATTAAATTAAAAGAAAACTTCGACAAGTTTAGAATCGAAGTCAAAGGGAGTGATGGAGTGAGGTTTTGATTGTGCCTGAACCAGTGGGAGATGATGTTGATCCATCTGCTAAAGTGATAAGAGTGGAATATATGGAGAATATAAGCATGGAAAATAAAGTGGAATTACCTGGATGTATGATCCATATAACCAAAGTCTAAGATCATCCAGTTGGTAGATGTTGAAACATGATATTTATTTGAGTTGCATGATTCAGCGAGTGCAGTGATAGGTTTAGATGAGATCCGTGATGAATTCCAATATTGTTGAAATTTAGCAAACTCGTATGCATAATTTCGAACTGAATTGTCTCATGTATCGGAAGCAAATTGGGTAGTTTGAGGAGGCTTTTGATTTTGATACATTGTTTTCTTGTATATGTCCAAGCTTATGACAATAGCGACATATATTTTCTCTTGAGGCTGGTTTTCGAGCGTTAATAGAGGAAGGGGATAGTTTCATTCTAATCAAAGAGATGTTAACTTCAGCTCAAAGAGATGTTTTTAATAATAAGTTACATTATATTGTCAGTGTTTTGATTCCTATTGTCGATAGACGATAGTCAGCATAATAGACTTTAAATAAAAACTTACAGGAAAAGAGGAAGAGCTCGTGTGGGATTGGTCCTATTGCCTTTATGGCTTCAGTTCAGACTATAGATAAAATACCACAATCATTGAGATCTTCAGGTTTGTCTTTTTCCCATCTAAGTTGGACACCACTTCATTTTTGCTCAGCCATTTTTTCTGTCATTTTTTATTTTCAATATTTAATGTATTTGTTTTCTCCCAATTGATGAATTAGGAAGATTTGACTTTCACGTGGAATTGCCTGCTCCGGCTGCAATTGAACGAGCTGCTATTCTGAAGAACGAAATACGCAGACGTTCTCTTGATTGTTCTGATTTGACCTTACAAAATGTTGCCTCAAAATGCGATGGCTATGATGCATATGATCTGGTACAATTGATATCTTTTCGTTTTTTTTTAACTTTTTTTGTAGTTATTTTAAGGATGTAAGCATCAACACTAGCAGATATGTCCATGATAAAATTTTATGAACATGTTATTCAAATATTGATATCAATTTGAATTTTTTTGTTGCTTCACTCTGTCCAGCAAATAACTTAGGTTTGGGTATGGGAGGGCCTAGAAAGCACGAACACCTTATTTTTCAAGAAGAATCCCTATCGGAACCTCCGACACAGATTCATCCGGGCACATCTTGGATGCGTGTCTGATAGGCAAAATCAGTGTCCCCTTTTTTATTGAAAAATTTGAAATTTGAACAGGACTCGGATTAAAAATTACGAAATAATAAGAGTTAAAAAAAGCTTACCCAACCCTTAAACAACATCCGATTGCAAGAAATAATAAAAAAAAAACCTTTGCACTTCAGCACTTAAATGCACTGAGGAGAGGAGAATTGAAGAGAAATGAAGAAAAACTCTTGGAAACTCTTCAGATCCCGCCGAAAAGAAAGAAGAATCAAGCTTGATTCTTGCTGGAAAATACTTTTCTCGTAAAAAATCACTCCTAGCCCGTCGCATACTTGAGAGAGAATGGTCGCACGTGTTTTTTCTCTCTCTTTTGCTTTCGGTTCTTTAAAGAATCTGTAGGTTTTATTTTGTTTTGATAATTTTTATTGTTTTTTTAAATGTTTTAAAATACATTATTTTACTTTTCTATAAAAAAATACATTAGATTTATAGTTACTAAAACTATTATTCTTAAAAAAAATTGTTACTAACCATAAAATTTGTCAATATATGCACATATATATTTTTTTAAATTAATAACGTGTCCCTAAAGTATCTGTATCCTACTTTTTTGGAAAATGGCGTATCGTCATGTCTGTGTCCGTGCTTCCTAGGGAAGGGCAATACGGTTTAAAGGCTCAGTTCTTCTTATTTGTCCTCATGTGAGTCATAATTTAGTGCTTTGGTTTTTTTCTGGGTTCGTCTAATTTGAATGGCAATTTGATTTTTCATGAATCATGGCTAATACTTAATAGCCTAATGGAAGAGTGAAGTATTTGTTCCTTCATAAGAGGTCCATGTTTTTGTACTTGAAACTGTTATATTATATTTTGTGTAAGGGAGCTTTATAGGAGGTGGATCATCATCATCTGTGGGTTCACTGCCCTTTTGCTATGGTATTTAATGTGGACTTTTTCATTTTTTGGTGCTAGTTTAATATTTAATTGTAAAATGGTGCTTTTTTACAATATTGAACTACTCATCTTTCCTTTAAAAATTAAGATGGTTTGGCAAGTTGGGGTATTTTCCGTTTCTCGTATTTTTCTTAGAATGTAATAAGAGAAGTTTTAGGGTAGTTCCTCATTTAAATTGGAGGTTTGCGACTTTATTTAGTTTAATGCTTGTCTTCAGAGTCTCTGACTTCTTTGTGTTATGCTCTTAGAGGTATTTGTGTTGATAATTCAGGGGGAGGGATCCATTTGTTCTCTTCTTTTTTTTCTTGTTTTATGCTTGGCCTTTTTCTTTTATGAAGGTTTTTTTTTTGTTTCCCCCTTCCTCTTCTGCAGCCTTTCCTGTACTTCCTTTTATAGTTTTTTTTTTTTTTTGATGGAAAGATAAACTTTCATTAATCAATAAGGGTTAAAATGACTTCCTTTCTGCATTTCTCCTACCGTCTGCACTCTCTGTCTGAGGCATGGTGAAAACCACAATCACCTTTTTATCCACTGCCCCTTTGCCACCAGTCTTTGGAACCTGCTCTTCTCAACTTTCAATTTGGTCCACTGTTTTCCAAAGAGAGCTTCTTTGACTATGGATGGTTTGCTGATGGGTCACCCCTTCAAAAAAAGGGCCAAAACTCTTTGGGAGTATGCTGTCAAATGCTTACTTTGGGAAATCTGGCTGGAAAGAAACTCTCGCATCTTCAACAACAATTTCAAGCCAATCTCGGAGGTTTGGGAGATCATTAATTTCAAAGTCTCTCAATGGAGCTCCCTCGATAAACTTTTTTGTAATTATGATAGTTTCATGATTAATGCCAATTGGAGTAGTTTTTTGTAATCCTTTAATAAATCAAAAGGAGCATGAGTAGTTATTGGAACTCCTTTTTGTAATCTATTTTGGAGGTGTTCTTAACCTCTTGTACATTCTTTTCTTTTAATATAATTGTTGTGAATTCTTCTAAAAAAAAATTTAGATTTAGAAACTTTAATTTTATTGGAGAAAATTGTGATTGCAAAAAGAAAAACTAAATTGCTTTAATAATTTCCAGCCCTTTCTACTAAATTTATTGTAGAAGTGATTTGTTAACGAGGAGCATTTTCATGGAATTTTTTTTAATAGAAAGACGAGATTTTGATGAAATCAGGGAGCTTAGTGCGTCCTTTTTTTTCACATCTTTAGTAATGGTAGCTGATGCATTGCATCTTTAAGCATAGGAGGAATTGATAATAATTTCTACTTAAAATGAAAAAAATATTTATTCGTAGGTCACTGTGTTTAATAACATATCAATGCTTGCTAGGACTTTGCTTCTCGATAAAACTTGCAAACCTTTGTTGTGTTTCTTTTCTTCTTCGTCATATCCCTCATATTTTTTCCTTCGCTAGCCATATCCTCTGTAACTCTTATCTCCCAATTCCACTTTCAGGAAATATTGGTTGACAGAGCTGTCCATACTGCTGTTACCCGCTTTTTACCTTTACACTCTGCTCTTAACCAGAAGGAAATTCCCTCTTTACTTGAGAATGATTTTTCTGTGGCAATGAATGAATTCGTTCCAGCTTCCATGCGTGACATTACTAGACCAGCTGCAGAAGGTGGTCGCTTGGGCTGGGATGATGTTGGTGGTCTGGTTGAAGTTCAGAATTCTATAAAAGAGGTACAAGTTATTTTTGGTTTTATGAACTTTAGCATTAATGAATTTGGAATACTTTGAAGGTTTTGCATGTTTGTGGTTTAAAACATTTTTTATTTCAAGAAGTTTGGATATGATTCTAACTATTCAGCCTATTTTTTTAATAAGAAGCAAAAATATTTTATAAAACCAAGAAGAATATAAAAAATAATTATAGTTATAATTAAATAAATAAATCTTCGGCATATTATTAATTTCATATAAATATTGAAATAAGAATGTCTGGGCTTGTGAAATGGGAACACAACTTTTGGACTTAGCTGAGGTGTTTTGAGTTTTACTGTTCTTATGAAGCAGCTATACGAGATGCTAGTATCTTTATGGATTAGAAACACATTGTTTCTCATCACCCTCTCCTCGAGGAAGAGGAAGAAAAAGAAGAGGAGTGATCATAAAAAGTCCCTCCAATTAGCCAGGGTAGAAAACAGGGGTAAACTGACATCTCTTCTAAATCTTGAACACAATCACTATATTCAATTTGTCTTACTGTTACTTGGCTTCTCCCTGAAAAAAGAAAAAGAATAATGAAGAGAGAGAAAAGGACAGAAGTGTGTAAAAAGGTCATCTCTTCTAAATCTCAAACAGAATCGCTACAATAATGGAGGGCTTATAAAAAGACCCTTCAATTACCCACGATAGAAAACAGGGTAAGCTCTCTTCTAAATCTTGAACAAAATTGTTATAATCAGTTTGTCTTGACCTGATGATATTGATACCTGACTTATCCATGGGGGAAAAAGAGGAATTTTGTTTTTAAATAAAGGACAAGATATCCCATTGCCAACGGTGCGACTAGCCACGGTAGATAATAGGGTAAATTGACATCTCTTCTAAATCTTGAACAGAACTGCTATAATCAATTTGTCCAAAGACTTGACTTTTCCGTTCTCCCTAAAAAACAAGAAGAAAAAGGACTGAAGAAATCCCATCGACAAATGTGCAACTCAGTGCATGTCATAGATCACCCAAAGTGTCCCAAAGGATCCTTAGAGGAAGATCAATGGATGAGAGGATCATCAAAAGCTTTCACTGCTCTTTTAACTCCAATCACATTTCTGGGGTTGAGATACGAGGATGGATGTCTTATTGGAATTCACTCATTAGTGTTATTTTTCAGGAACTACCGACAAAACATGTATTAGATTCAAGTAATATGTCTCTTTAAAATAGTAGCATCCGTACTTCTATTCAATGTTATTGCAGCCAATTGGAGTACTTTTTTGTAATCTTTTGGTTGGTCTTTTTGACCTTTTCATCTATCAATGAAAAGCTCCATTCATTATCAAAAATACTTCTATTCAATGAAATATTTATGTTTTAAAAATTAATTCTATTTTTTTAGATTTTCCTGTGCAAGTATGATTTCAATTGAGTGGATCTTAATTGATTCAAGTATGTGTATGTTTGGATCTCATGCATGTCCTGCATACTCTTAAAGCTTTCTATATTTGATAGTTGTACTCCTCATTTATGTCTTAGATGATTGTATTGCCATCAAAGTTTCCCAATATCTTTGCGCAAGCCCCTTTAAGGTTAAGATCGAACGTTCTCCTATATGGACCTCCTGGTTGTGGCAAGACGCACATAGTTGGTGCTGCTGCTGCTGCTTGTTCTTTGCGGTTTATTTCAGTCAAAGGGCCAGAACTTTTGAACAAATATATTGGTGCTTCTGAGCAAGCTGTGAGATTGATTAACTTTGGCTTGCCACTTTAATTTTATTTTTTAATGTAGTGTGCATGTAATACGATATTTTTAAGGTGATATTGAGGAGTATCTTTATTTTTGGTTTCTTCACAGTTCACACATTCAAATTAATGCTGGGGGTGGGGATATAAGAATAACATGCTCCCCGTAGATCATAAAATGTTGTTAAACTTCTCAAGAGCCATTTTGTTAATTACATCAATTTTTATTGACCGACTTTCTGGTGAAGTTCTTTATGAGCTAAACCTTCTCTTTATTTCTAATTTAAAAATTGATTAACAAGCATGAAGTGTGGAAATCGATGCCTCTATAAAAAAAGGGTTTTCATTCAGAAGAATAAAAGTACAAAAGAACGGCTGCAAAAATAAAAGAATTCAAGACCACGTTAATTACAGAAATGGCTCAATTGTAGAAACCTTAAAAATATGTTTAGTCATTTCCAACTAAATATTTTTAAGGTTAGCAAATAAAGTTGCCTGCCAAAAATGGCGTCCTCTATCAGGGAAAGGTAGTACGAGAGCACCTCCTCCATGATCTCTCTTGATTAATAACTCTGATTATTAAATTTAGTAGTTTCAAAACAAGTAATTAATAATAGAAGAGGTAGTGTTTCTTTTTATTCCTTTTTATGGGTTGCAGTTGAGGAAATATCTTTAAGGATTAGAAATTGTGAAGCTATGTTGCTTAGCAACTCAATACTTTTGTTTCAGGTCCGGGATATCTTTTCTAAAGCAACTGCGGCAGCACCTTGCATTCTTTTCTTTGATGAGTTTGATTCAATTGCCCCAAAGAGAGGGCATGATAATACTGGAGTGACCGATCGTGTCGTAAATCAAGTGGGTTCCTATTTACTCAACCATGTATGGTATTTGGATTCAATGTTTTTCTGACTATTATATTCCCTGCTTGCAGTTTCTAACTGAATTGGATGGTGTTGAAGTTCTAACTGGTGTATTTGTTTTTGCTGCAACAAGGTTAGCACCTTTTTCATTTTTGTAACTATGTTGAATTAGATACTCAAACAGATTGTGATGCTTATTCATGTCCGCTTGCTTTCATTCTGACTCATGATGGAATTTTTCCTTTGTTTCATTACAAATAGATAATTGACTACTTTTCATCTTTCACTCGTCCCTCAGGCTTATTTGGTGTTTGTAAATTATATTTCTTTTCTCTCTCTCTTTTTTTTTTCATTTTGAGCAGTAGACCAGATTTGCTTGATGCTGCGCTGCTAAGACCTGGCAGACTTGATCGTCTTCTATTCTGTGATTTCCCTTCTCCTGTGGAACGGCTGAATATTCTTCAAGTCCTTTCTACAAAGGTTGGTGATGCTAATTAATCATTTGGTTTTGCACATTTGTCTGCTGTTGTGGGATCAACGTCACTTATCATTTTACCCACTTGGGATCAAATCTATTTACTTGTTTCCTTCAACTTCTATTCAGTTTATTTTCAAACTAAAGCAATTTCTGCATTAAGTTTGTTCCCATGTATGGTAGATGAAATTTCGATGCATATACATATGAATGAGAGCACACAGACTCCCTTTCATGCCACACATTATGGCTGAACTAAATTATTTGATTTTTTTTTTAACCATGGTGAAAATTGCAGGAGATTTTAATTTGAAATGTGCTTTTAAATTAACTGGATTTGCCAACATGCGCACAGTATTGGTTAGGCACATGCTTCCTTCCTATGAGGTTGAAGCTTCGAGTCTCCCCTTCCCCAATTTGATGTAATATCCGAAAAAAAACTGGATTTGCCTGATAAACTGTCACTAGAGAGCAAATCCTTCAAACATAAGGAATGCTGAGATTGTAGGATATGGAAATTAGGTAATTAGAATGGTGGCACAAATGCTTGAACTTTTTTCCCAAATCACATTATTTTTTTTGCGAATTGATGAATACATAAGTTGAAGGGTAATATTTTTAATTGATTAATGGATACTTACAGTTACCGTTAGCAAGTGATGTCGATTTGGAGACGATCGCTTGTATGACGGAAGGATTTAGTGGAGCCGACCTTCAAGCTTTACTGTCTGATGCTCAACTTGCAGCAGTTCATGAGCATCTGGAAAGCGCAAATGCTGATAACCCAGCCAAAAAGCCTATTATCAATGATGCTCTTTTGAAGGTAACTGCAGCCAAGGCAAGACCATCAGTCTCAGATGCTGAAAAGCAAAGACTATATGGTATTTACAGACAGTTTCTGGATTCTAAAAAATCTGTCTCGGTGCAGGTACCTATAACTTTTCTTTTCGTTTTTCCTCTTACAAATTTGATTGAGTAGGATAATCAATGAGAATATTAATTTTACCCGAAAATAATTTTTTAAAATAATTGGGTAAAAGTATGTCGGATAGAATTTCGATTCATGATTATTATCATAAATCAATCAAATCATTTGATTAATGCTAATCTTGATTGCGTTTTCCTTCCGATTTTGGTTATGATTCATTTGTCATTGATAATAGAGATGGTTAATATGACTGAATGAAATTAATTGATTGATTCAACTTCTGTTTTTGTTTTCCCGATTTTGATTTTAGTTCAATCTTAATCTTGTTTCGTAACCTAAATGTTAACTTTCTTTTCATAAGTCTATTGTGCAATGTCAATATTTTAAATCAAATTTGGTTTGTCTTTCAGACTAGAGATGCGAAAGGTAAGCGAGCAACATTGGCTTAAGAACAGCAAGCAATTAGCATTGCTCCCATTTTTGTTCTACAAATCATGCCATTTTTTTTTCTCTCGTGTTTCAGAAATAATGTAAGTTATCTTGATATGGTAGTTTAATGCTTATCAAAAAAAGATATGGTAGTTTAATGGGAAAATGTTGTATAATGTATGTAGCTAAATTAGGCATGAGATAATTTATGTACTCCCCATTGTATTAAAGCTTTTCCATACTCCTATTAATAGTATGTCACGTGTATTTATTACCAATACAAATAAATTGTGATGGTTTATTATGAATAAGAGTACCTAAAACTGGCACTCCGTTCCAAAAAAAAAAGGGTATCCACCTTTGCATTGCAAACTTCAAACCTAGTCTCCTTTTTCACGTTTCTATATATCTGCCTATCAAAATTATAATCTATAGGGTTCTTGATTATTTTTATTATTATAATAATACTAATAATTATTATTATTATTATTGTATTATATTACTGAGATATGATTTACAATTTTTTTATCATGTCATTATCATTTGCCTTCTACTTCTTCCTCCCTTCTTTAAGATCCAGTTTTCTCCCTTGACATATCTGAACCTCCGTCTTTGCTCCTCTTGAGGGAAAATATTTACTGTGTTTAAAAGTTTATTCAATATATAATACATTTAAAAAAATAAATGTGTTATATAATTTGTGGATAATTACCATTTTTGTGTTTATTGTCCTCTCCTTAATTTAGTTATTACGGTTGTATACTTATGTTTAATTTTAGATTAATACATATTTTATAAGGAAATTTTATGTAAAAAAATTTGTTTGTAAATATATCGCTGCTTAAAAATATTTTCAAATATAGAATATTTTTTAGGATCAATTACTGAAATAACATATTTTAACATATTAATTATTGAAATGTTAGATCTTTTTAAAAATTACTCAAATAGCACAAGTATGGTTCAATAATTTATTGAACTAAAAAAAAGTAAAAATTAACAAATTCATTGAAAATTATGATGAAAGATAATCAAATAGCTCGATAAATTATTGAATGTGAACTTAAAAAAGCAAAAATCAAATAAATTCATTGAAAATACCCCTGAAAAATAACAAAGTATAGTTCAATTATTTATTGAACTATAATTATGATATTTGAGTAATTTTTAAAAACTTCTGATATTTTAGTAATTAGTATGCAAATTTATGTTATTTGAGACAAATTCTATTTTTTTGGGTGTTAATCGGTGATTAGCATTGATTAGTGTTAATCGTTTATTCACACGCTAAGCCAATCACTGAAATATGTAAATTAGTGTTTATAATATATAGTGATTATCATGTATCATAGTGAATCTATTATTAATTTGTTTTAAAAATATAAATCAATGTCAATCAATAATTGATCCGCTCAAAATTTATTATATCTGTAAATATTTTAAAATGTTTAGTAGATGTGTAATTATTTTATAAAAAAATATCGTTTTAATAAATATTACACAAATTTTTGTTAGATTTGTAATTATCCCTATTTTATGTGTACTCAATTATAGTGCAATAATAATTATATTGTATAGATATAAATATTTTTAAGATATGATTATATTTTTGGGATAACTACTGAAATACCATATTTTTGCATACTAATTAATGAACTATCAAAACTTTTCAAAAATTACTCAAATAGCATAATTATAGTTCAATAAATTATTGAAACCACTTTCTAATAATTACTAAAGGGAAAACTTTTGATTTCCCTTTAAACCACTTTTTAATATAATACAGATAAGGTGAAATAATGCCACCCGTTAAGATTTTTCTTTTTATTTTTATACTTGGATGTATACGATTATTGTAGTTTTACAAAACCATTTTTCCATATGTTTGATTTTAAAGTCTATATATATTAGATGCTTTTAGGCGATTGAGTGTACTCTGATGCCTGCTTCAAACCTTTTTTGTGACGATGAAGTGTTTTTGTGGTTGAGGTAGGATGTTTTTATGGTTAAATTATAAATTTATTGGCTTGATTTTTTCCGTGGTTTTTTTTTTCCGATAATTTTATAGTTTTATATTGATGAGCGTATTAACTACACCAATTCTTAATGTTAGAAATTCAATTTGATGAGATTAAAAATTTAAGGTTATAATTGACACATCTGACTAATTACGTGTATAATAGTTTTTGTTTCCTATATAGTTTTGACAAATGTGTAATATTATTTTTGAGTAGATTGTAAGATTTACCATTCACCTACAAGATTTGTTACCAGCCATTTAAACTTCCAATTTTGAGCAATTACATTCTCAAATTTATAAAATACTTGCGATTATACCTGTTGTTATACTCTGTTGATGATATGGGTTTGAATGCAACAATTTTATAAATTTAAGGGTGTAATCTAATTGCTATAGTTTGAAGTTCACGACATAATAGCTCTCATAGTTTAAATCATCATAAATAAAAGGGTTTATGCCTTTAATCATACATAATATTTATGAAAGCAATTGCTTGATAGCAGTTATTGGAACTGCCCAAATGGCAATTCCATTCTACATCTTAAGAGATTTTTTTTTAGGAAAATGAATCAAGAATGTGAACGTAAGAAACAAAGAGAAAGAAAAAGACAAGAGAGTTAACCGAGAAGAACTCCCTCTCAAAGAAAAACATTCTCATTCTCTCTCAATCATTTGTTTATCTAAATTAACGAAATGAAAGGATCTAGGTTGTGAACACAATAAAGCCCGTCTGTCGATGTTTGGCTTTCAACGATCAATATTTTGCATATTCGGGTTTCGTCATTTCTGCTGCGTGTCTACAAGAGGTTAGTCCCATATTAACGATTCACAACATTGGTATCAGAGCATAGGTTTCAAAAAATATCAAACACAATTTTTTTTAACAAAAAAAATAATTTTTTTACAAGTATGTCAAGAATGATTTTTCGAATCTATCAACAAAATTTTAGAACATTTTAATATTTAAATCATGAGATATAAGATTTTAAAAGTCGATGTTCTACAAAAAACTTTTACAAAGTTCCATTGGTTGTGATTCTTGTATTTTAAGAAAAAAACATCAAAAGAGTTTTCTAACGATATATTATACGACCAATTTGATTGAAAAACGAAAAAGTTATGTTGATTAAAAGTTGTTTAATAAAAAAAATTATGGGATGTGTTGAGTGTCGAACCCCATAACAGGGTAAGAACTGGAATCATACTTGCCAACAAGCCACACGCCATTATTAGTTAAGAAAGAGCTTATTATAAAATTAATACATATATAAAAATCATGTGGATTTTAATTTTATACGGTTTATATTTTTAGAATAACAAACCATCAAATTTTTTAAATACTTAATTACTTCTCAACATAGACATATATGATTAAATTTGTTCTAATCATATATGTTACTTAATGTCATACTCATTTGTTGATTAATTTTTTTGTATTTGTTATAGAAAATATATTGAGAAAGATAATAATTAGGATGGTCTCAAGGATGGAGACTCAAAAGACAATCAAGAGAATAGTAATAGAATTGTATTATTTTTATGTGGGAATTTAAATAATGAATATGTTTCATTATTTTCTTATTAATATTAATGAATGTGTTTCATTATTATTTGTTTTAATAATGATTGTGTTTCATTATTATTTGAGTGCAATGTGATAAATTAATAATAATTAATTCATATATACGTAGATGATGATTTTGAGATTAGTGATATTTCGATTCTATGACATATGGATGGTTATTAATAATTTATCGTTTGTCATTGCAATAAAATAGTGTGTGATGCAAACAGTTAATCATGTGCAAATATATGTTTTGTAGAATTATGTGAGTAAAATGGCTTCTATTTTTAAGAACATAGTAACTAATTTGAATAAGGGTGAAAAGCTTAATGGGGATAATTATGAAATTTGGGGGATGAAAATTCAATATGTTCTAGAAGAGCAAGAGGCTCTAGAAGTACTAAATTATGTATTGACTGAGCCTGGAGAAGGCAATACTGCTCAACATAAAAGGGACCATGAGGCTTATAAGGCCTGGAAAAGAAAGAATTCACTTACTCACATTACATTGCTGAGTAGCATAGAAAATGATGTCATGCGTGAGTTTAAAGATTATAACGTTGCCATGGAGATGTGGGCAACTTTAAAGTCAAAGTTTGGTGGAACTTTTGTCACCAAACTGAGACAACTTACTATTAAGTTTTGACACTTATAAAAAACATCCTAATCATAATATAAGACAACACGAGGAAAATGTCTAATATGATTAGTGAGCTGAAAGAAGTTGGCCATGTTTAGACTGATGAGCAATATATTCAAGCTGACATTCGATCCCTTCCTCATAACTGGGAGCACATGAAGGTGCATCTTACCCATAATGACGGTATTAAGACTCTTAATGATGTTGCTCGGTCACCTGGAACTAGAGGGAGATCGCATTGAGGCAACAATACTGAAAATATTAATGGTAATGTGTATATGGCTGGTTCTATCTCTCATGAGAATGAGGGCCACAAGTGTAAACATCAAGGGGTCATAAAGAGAAAGATGGAAATAAGAAGAACCCAAGGTCAAAATGATAAAGGAAAAGGTCCCCAATTTTACCCAAATAAGAACAAAGCGATGGTTAAGTGCTATAACTGTAAGAAAATGGGTCATTATGCTCGTGAGTGTATTGAACCCAAGAAAGTACAAAAAAATTATTCACATAAGATTCGTTCTTTTAGTGAAAGTGATTCCTATATTTCTAGCTCTATTATAATTAACTAATTCTCATTCTTTGTGGACTGTAGACTCATAAACCACAGACCACATAGTCAAATTATATGCACTATACATGGAATTTCTTCGAATTCCACAAGATGCAAGATGGCTATATATTGGACACAATACAAATGTACCTGAAAGAGGGATTGGTTCCTGTAAGCTGAACATGTAGAATGAGATTTTACATAATGAGTTATATACACCTAATATTCGACATAATTTAGTTTATGTAATTGTTCGTTTAAGACTTGGTTTTACTTTAATTATGTTTGGTAGTAAACTATATATCTTAGTTTGAGAACAACGTACACTATGATTATGGTTATTTAATGAATGGTTTTAATTTTATTGGATGTTATTCATTTGATATCTAATAATTATGCAAGTTTTTCCCTTATTACATCATCTGTTGATGCTAATTTTGATATAACTATGTGTCATACTAGATTAGATCATATAGGTCAACATAGAATAGCTAGACTAACTAAAGAGGGTGTGTTAGGTCAGATTGATAAGGTCGAACTATCAATATGTGAGAGTTGTCTAGCGGGAAAAATAGCAAGAAAATCATTTGATAAAAGAACTAGGGCTGAAATTCCATTAAAATTAATTCATTTTAATATTTGTGGGCCTATGAAAATGAAGGCACGACATGAAGGTGAATATTTTATCATCTTTATAGATGGTTTCACACATTTTGTTCTTGTCTATTTGATTTTCCACAAGTCTAAAATATTAGTGTTTTAGAAAATTTGTTACCTTAGTGGAAAATCAATTAGATAAAAAGGTTAAGTCTTTAAGAACATACTGTGGATGTGAATATTTGTCTCATAAGTTTAAACAAATGTGTGAAGAAAAAGGAATACATAGGCAGCTAACCATTCCACGAACCCCACAATAGAATGAGGTTGCTGAAAGAATAAATATAATTTTTTTTAGAAATGGTTAGGTTAATAAAGGCGCAAGAAAAATTGCCAATCACCTTTTGGGGTGATTCCTTATTGACTGCTACTTATATTCTTAATTGTGTACCTTTAAAGTCTGTTGCTTCTACATCCTATGAGTTACGGACAGGCAGGAAACCAGACCTTGGTGGTTTGAGACCATGGAGATGTGCTGCTTATATTCATGAGTCATCAAATCAACATGGAAAACTAGGTCCAAGTGGCAAAACGAGTATTTTTATACAATACTCAAAAACCTCAAAAAAGTATATTTTCATCATAGAACAGGCAAGTGGGAGTATAACAGAATTCGAATCACGTAATGCTACGTTCTTGGAAAATAATTTACCATCAAGAGGTGAGATTAATCAGAAGATATCTCTTTATGAATTAAATACTCTGATCAAACAAATTGATAAATACCCCTGATCAGTTAACAACAGTATCTCATCCAAGTGGAAGAAATTTGAACACTCCGCGTGTTTCAGAAGAACCACAAATAACTCATGATTCAATATAATGATTGAGACATAAAAAAAATCGTTATACCCATAAATAAGGCGTAGTAATCGTGGTTGAATTACAAGACATCATTACAATGATGAAATATTCATGATTACACCTCAAGACAATGAAAAGTCAAATAATGTTCAATAAACTCTTTAAAGTTTTAATAAAGATAAATGAATAAATGAAATGGAAGAAGAGATGGAGTCAAATAGTGTTTGGGAACTAGTTGATCTTCCTAAAGGACACAAAGAAATTGATAACAAGTGGAGTCTTTAAATCAAACGTAAAGCTGATGGCTCTATCGAAAGATTAAGGCCAGACTTATAGCAAAAGATTACACACAACTGGAAGGAATTGACTATGAAGAATTGTTATCTCCTGTTGTGAGGTTTAACTTTCATGTCTCATCCTAACGATAGTTGCTTGTTTAGATTTTAAATTACATTAAATGGATGTCAAAACAATATTTCCAAACGGTGAATTGGAAGAAGAAATATACATGTGACAACCCATTGGTTTTTGTTACCAAAGGACAAGAACATAAAGTGTGTAGATAAATGAAGTTAGTTTATGGCTTCAAACATTCTTCCTAACAGTGGTATATCAGTTTTCATCAAGTTATCAGTTCATATGATTTTCATATGATTGATAAGGACCATTGTGTGTATGTCAAATCACATAAAGATAAGTTTTTGACTGTTTCATTATATGTGGATGACATTGAAGGGATGATTTACTAAACTAGCGGAATTTTATTTAGTAAAATTATTAACATTTAATAACGGATCTATTAATATCATGCAATTTGTGAAAAAAACATGTAGATTCATGCTTTAAATTTCGAAAATTAAAACCGTTACTTACATTGAGTAATTAATGGAGAATCGGTTGTGTAGACACCCATTTTCGTCCGATGTGTTTTTAATTGAATTTTAAGTATTAAAAAATAAAAGAAAAAAAAGAAAAAATAAATAAATAAAGAGAGAAGATTTTTTTTATTATTTTATGTTTATTTTAAAATTAGTAATTAGATTTTTAGGGTAAATATAATTACATTTTTGTGTTTTAGTGTTTTATTAGCAAGAGTAAAATAAAATGATAAAAATAATAATGTGTCAAATTTGTTTAATTTTATTTGAATTAATTTTGTTTAAAAATAAAAAGATTTGAAAAAAATAAGTTTTAAATGAGAATGAATTTAAATATGGAAAAGATGAGTAGGAATTTATTTTTGTGAGTTGTCAAATTAAATAAAAATAAAATAAAATTTATGCATGATTTTAGGGTAAATTAAAAATTGATTTGATTTTCATTTAATATTTTCCTATTATCAATTCTCCTCATTGGCTATAAAAAGACCCTTCTACAACCCTAAAAAAGATCATTCACGGCATCTCCTATTCACAGCTATTCAAATTCCTTTCCTCTCATCTACCTCACGTCCCAAATTCTATCAAGCAAAATTTTTGTTCTCGCCATCTCATAAACTGAACCAAATTCATATTCTTCCCCCCCCCCCTTCACTCTCACGTTTTCTTAAATATCCATACCGTCGAGAAATCCCTTCGAGGTGACTTCTTGGAATTTATCTCTCAAGCGGAAAAGGCGTGGAAATCGTGGGAACTTTTCGTCTGCCGTTATTTGTGAAACAAGGAAGAAAGAGCACCAGCATTGGGTAAAACACAAACTTTTTTTTTCTCTCTCTCTGTCTTGTCGTTCCTGTGGGTTTTCATTTATTTTTGTTATCAATGATGCAAGTTTTCAAACTTGACTTAGCAGACTTATTTGACTTTTTTTTTACATTTTTTCTTATATATATATATATATAATATAAGTATGGTGCAATACTATTGTCATCTTATAATGTGTGGATGTGCAGTATGAATTTTCTCTTACAATTGTGTCCATGCATGTTTTGGTATGATGTGTTTTCGTAAAATTATGTATTTATTATTATTATTTTTTTTTTATTAATAGGATTTAGTTCTTGGTTTTATATATTAACTAAATAGTCATATATTTTGTTACTGGATTCTATGTTTAGTTCAATTGTTTTTATTTATTTATTTATTTTGTGTATGTTTGATTTTGATAATGTTAAAGTTTAAATTTGGATCAATTAATATGATTGTTTTGATTTTTGCTATGTTTTGATTATTATGCTAGGTGTTTTACTTTTTATGTTTGAGCCCTCTACTATAAATTTTAAATAATTAAAAAAAAGATTGGAATTAATTAGGATACTAATTTTCCAAATCATAAAAATTAAAAATTTAAATATAGTAATTGGAATTAATTAGGATACTAATTTTCCAAAAGCATACAAATTAAATTTAAACATAGTAATTGGAATTAATTAGGATACTAATTTTCCAAAAAGCATAAAACTTAACAATTAAATTAAAATATAGTAATTGGAATTAATTAGAATACTAATTTTCCAAATCATTAAAATTAAAAATTTTAAATATAGTAATTGGAATTAATTAGGATACTAATTTTCCAAATCTTAAAATTAAAAATTTTAAATATAGAAATTGGAATTGATACTAATTTTCCAAATCATAAATATTAAAAATTGAAATTGTAAATATTAATTAGAATTTACTAGGTATAAATCTGCCAACTTTCCAAAACACAAAGATTAATAATATAAGCCTTAAATAAAAATTGAAATGTATTAGGATAATAATTGTCCATATATACCATAAATAAAAGATTTGTCAAATAAATTTTCCTATTTAAAACCTAAGAGGCTAAAAGTGAAACTTACCCTAAAACTAATATTTAAATAAAGTTTTTAATAACAAAGGTAAAAAATTTATAATTAATTAAAATATTCTTTAAAACTTAAACATAAAAAACAAACAAACAAATCGTTTTCGAAAACCCCGACGACGGAATATGGGGGCTTTGGGATACCATGCTCCTAAACATTCTTGAGGTAAGGAAGTTTTCTCGGGATACTGAGTTAAATTCCCGATAATATTTTTCCTAATGGCTTTACGCCACTCATACTTATTTAATCATGTTTTATTACTAAAGTATTGATTAATAAAACATGAGACATTTAAAAATAACCAAAAAAATAATTTTGTTTTATAGATAAAGGCTTTAATTAATAATACACCAAAATAAATAAAAAAAACAATAATCGTTTTACAACGAACATAATGGGGTGCTAATACCTTCCCTACGTGTGAATAAACTCCCGAACCCATTATCGAAAGTTAGTAGACCATCCTTATGTAATGAATAGGTGACTAATCACACCTAATTTATAAATCCAATGATTAGTGGCGACTCCCTTTTTATTTTTCCACGTCGCGTTTACGTAGCGACAGCATGGCGACTCCACTGGGGATATTTTTTGAGAGTCTTGTTGTTTTTTTTTTGGTGTAATATTGTTTGAGCCTTGTTTTGTTTATAATTTATGTATTGCATGATTGCACACACTTTCACAGCCCTCTACCCGAGCTTCACCTTTCAGAAATAGTTTGGGATGGTAGTGTTGCCTTCGTGGAGTTTACTCCCGTGTAGGCCCACGAAACTTCCCGCCCAAGTCAACCTGACCAGAATACTGGAAGGGCTACTTTGTTATGATTGGTTTAATTTTATCGGAATACTGATAAATAAATAAAAAATCTATCATGACAAAGAAATCTTGGGGGCCTTTTAAACCTTATATAGAGCTTAATACCACACTGAACCTCTGCATGCTTGTGATAATCCTTTGTTGTTAATTTCCATTTTTGTTTGAACTTTCCTTTTTGATAAATTTCGTACCTTACATAACTTTCTTCATCTCTTTCCAAAAAAATCATGACATAGAAAACCAGTTTTCAAATCATTGTGCAATAAAAATTGAAAATAATCCAACCATCATTTAAATCATGTGGCAGGCCTTTAGACATGGCTGAAATACAGACTTCAGTAGAGATCATTGAACAGAGGGAGGTTCGTCTTTGGTCTAAGAAAATCCAGGATACTTTTGGGAATCCTCCTGCAATAGAAGTTGCATCAACATTACTGTTGAATGATGTGTTTAGAGCGAACTTACGTGGAAAAGAAGACTTGAAGAGGATATGGAATGAATTTACTGAGGCTCGACATGTTAGGAATGGTGTCTTAGAACTTGTAATTATTTAATTATAATAATTTATTTCGAATAAATTAAATAAATAAACATAAGTTCTTTATATAATCTAGATTGATTCAATTGACGATATTAGGAATATATGGAAATATATAAATATCAAAACATTCAAATAGTAAACCCTAAGTTACTCTTATGAAATCACGACTTAGTATGTGAGTCATACAAGAGGATTAAAGTCGAGATGAGTAACTTAAAAGTGTCTACGATGAAATGGATAACGTTTGGGAACCTTATCCTGGTAACATTGTTGATAGCTTCGCATTTTGTTTATAGACAAATGATCTAATCCTGATCATTCATGTGGGAGACATGAATTGGAAGTATCATATGCAATGTTGATTGTATAAGACAGGACCACGATGTTCGATCAAATTTCTCATTAGTACCGTTTACGAGAAATAATCGAATATCAAACTAAGTTTATCAACCGTGATAGATCTCAATCCTGAGTGAAATGCGGACTCCTATTTGTGGAGTTATGTTCTTTGATTCACATAGTTGAGAGCGATCTGTAAGAACGCTCAATACACCTGTTTTGGGAACATGACTAGATAAGTAGCTGGGAACTCATTTTCACGAGATGGAATTCATAACTTTCCTATAAATTAACGGTATCGGTGCGATACCTAAACATTTTAGGAATTTTAGGAAACTCCTTGATGTCTTGATTCGGACATGAACAAGTGACGTCACGACTTCTATTGATCACGAAGTATCTTATCTCTAGTTCGACTAAAGATAAAGTTCATTGGAGAATCAGCGGGAACACAAGGATAAAGCGGTAATTACAGGGGCAAAACGGTAAATTTATCCTTTGTAATTATGAGGGTTCCACGTGAAGGATAATATCACAAATATAAATAAATGATAAAATGAATGGACATAACTCATCTATAGTGAGGGGAGTTGGCTATGAATCTATAGTGGAATTATTCATAGTTAGATAATAAGTAATTAACCGATTATGTGTTAATCACTTAATTGACTAATTATTAAGCCCATGATCTATAGGTCCATCGGGTCCCTATGCTAGCCCAAATATCGTAGTCGCGAAATCAAGTAGAAGAAATGGAAATTTTAAGTAAAGTGAATTACTTAAAATAGGCAATATTAATTGTTTAAATATTGAGTATATTTAAGCGGTAATTAATATAAACATTATTAATTGTTTAAATAATGAGTTTATTTAAACATGAAATTAATAATGAAATATTATTAATTAGATATTATTAATTATTTAAATATTGAGTATATTTAAATGGTAATTAATAATTTGAAATTAATTAACAATTATTAATTGTTTAAATAATTATATTTAAACGGAAATTAATAATTAAAATTAATTAATTAATAATAAAATATTGTCAATAAAATTGTTAATTAAATAATGAGTTTATTTAATGGAAATTAATAATTATAATATTTATTATTAATTATTTAAATAATGAAAATTATTTAAATGGAAATTAATAATTAAATATAAAGTTGATAATATTTAGTGGGAGAAAATATTAATTGTTTAAATAAAATATTTTATTTAAATGGTAATTAATAAATAAATTAATTAAGTTGGACTTATTAATTTAAGAGAGAATTTCTAGCCCAATTGGATTAATGAACCCAATTGGAATTGGTTGAAATAATTAATTAAATAAATTAGAATTTTTTTTAATTAATATATGCAATTTTCGGCCATATGATGTATTTTGGGAAGAGATAATTGTTTGAATTATATCCTAAAATAATTACATAGATTTATTTACCCAAGATAAATAAAATAAAAGAAAAGAAAATAATCTCTTATTTATCTATGCATTTTCGAAATTGCAAGATAAAAAGAAGAGATAATATTTTTTTCTTTTTGTATTTATCTCTATAGATTAATCCTAATGTGATTAGGATTCCTATTTTTCTATAAATAGGAGGGTTGGGTCATTCATAAATCACACAATAATATTCCATAGAAAGTTGGAACTCTCTCTTCCTCTTCTCCCTCCCTTGGCCGATTTTCTCATAGTGTTGGGAAGAAAAATATTTTTTTTCTTCTTCCCAATTTCTTCTAAAGTTCGATCCCACAATCGAATTTCGTTTGATCGATCGGGATATAGCGTAGAAGATCTGGTGTTGCTGAGGATTTGAAGCTGTAAAGAAACCTCCAACCGATTCTCCATTATTCAGTCAATGTAAGTTCCGGTTTTAATTTTCGAATATATAAGCATGAATCTACATGTTTTATCACAAATTGCATGATGTTAATAGATCCATTATTAAATGTTAATAAGTTTACTAAACAAAATTCCGCTAATTTAGTAAATCATCCCTTCACGACAGACACAGTTCAGAACTAGATATGGGCAATTGGCAGACTTGCTTTATATTCCAATCAATGTGCATGCTCTGAATGGTGCAGTTACATTCTGGGATCCTACTTATCGATGCTTCTCCTTTAATGCCATCGAATTGACTCCTACTATCGAAGAATACACTGAGCTGTTGAGGGTACCAATTAAAGCAGAGGGAAAAATTTATAATTATGAGGGAAGACATACTGGAAAAAGAGCGTTGGCAAAAATCCTGGGAGTTCAGGCATCAAGTTTAGATGAGGTTTTCATAAAGTATGCCAAATCTAAAGGGAAGAATGAAGCATTATCTAGAGATTATCTCTTCCAGCTTGTTAAGCAGAATATGAAGGAAGACAAAGGATTGGCATTATTTGCACTTTGCATATACGGCTTGATTGTGTTTCCGAACGTCCAAGGCTATGTGGATGTTAAAGTCATAAAATTATTCTTGCAAATTCAAAACGGTGCGAATCCCATCATTTCGATTCTAGCTGAAACATATCGCTCTTTAGATTTTGGAGAATTCAAGGAAAGGGAAAGTTTATTGGATGTACACCACCGCTTCATATATGGTTACATAGTCATCCGAAATGCCCAATAGAATACCAAGTTCCTCGGTCATTTTTACAAGATCTTACTTGTCATTCGAAATCCGATTTCGATTATTGTAGAGCAAAAGGAAATTTTGAGTTTCCAAAGCAAGATGTGTGGGAGTCTTTCTTCGCAACAATGGATACAAATTATGTAATTTGGAAAGCGTGTGGATGCCATCGAATGATATGACTTACCGTTGTGGAAATTATAATTGTGTTCCGCTTTAGGTCCCTGGGGATGTACCAGTTATGCTCCTCTCGGTGTTTTACGACGTTTTTGATCGAGCGGTTTCCTCCCTTTGTAAATGGTACGAAAGAGTTGGAGTTTGATTATGATCAAGAAAATTCGGAAAGAAGATTGCAAAAATGTTAGGAGCTTGGAAGACAATCAAGAAGATAAAAATGGAGAAATGGTGTGATGCAGCTATCAAGGAGTATGATACATGGTTGATAAACAAAAAGAAGTTGGAGTTTTCAAATAAAGTGAAAAGAAAGGTAGTTGAGCCAGAAAAAATCTTTCAAGTGGGAGAGACATCATTACAAAAGAGGATGATCTTATTAGAAGCCCGTGCCTCAGAAGCAGAAAGTGATTTGTTTGAAGCTCGAAAACTGTTGAAGAGTCAGGGGAAACGGTTAGAAGATCAGGTAAAGGAGAATCAAGAACTAGATCGAGAGAATCGTCGATTAAGTAAAGTGGCAAGAAGATGGAAAGAGAATAGTGATTATCTGCAAAGGAGAATGGAGGCTAGCGAAGAACATATCAAAGATTTAGAGGGTAGTATTGATGCCCTTCAACGAGTAATATCTGAGTTGAATGCTGCAGATGAGGAGAAAAGGGGACAAATCGTAGAAACTGAGGAAATTAATGACTCATTGCGATTGGCTAGGGATAACTTGCAATATCGAATGAATAAATGTCAGAGTTCGGCTGAGAAAATACTACAGGCATACGAGCATTTGAAAGGGGAACATAAAGATTTGTATGATGAGGTGGGGCACTTGCGTCATCAGAATGAAGCTCATCTTTTCTATATAAAAACCGCAACGCAGAACCTGAGGATGTTGTGTAGGAGGGCTAGTGTCTTTGCTGATTGGGGAGCAGATCTTCGAGGAGGCCTTCATTTCTTACAACCCAATGGAGAGGAGCTGATGGAGTTTTTATCTACTTTATGCAGAGAGCTTAGATATTTGAGTCGTTTTATGTAGACGTGGAGTTTATTATTATGTCTTTTACTTCAGTTTATGTCTTTCAGTTTGTTATTTTGATTTAAGTAATGTTTGAATTTCAAACTATTTTTATTGCACAATGAATAAAATTTCACGTTTCTTTGCTTCCATAGTTCCTTCTGAGTCATCTCTTTATAAAATTGCATTTCTCTTTTCTTTCAAATTAGCACGAGTTAAAGATTTCCACTTTCAAAATTGATCATCCAACTCAACATCATCATCATTATCAAACAAGGTAAAAAACGAGAACCATGAGCGAACAAGAAGGCACTCAAAATCATGAAATGCGTCAAGAGATCAACTCCATGAAGGAGCAAATAGCTGAAATGATGGGAATGATGAAAGAAATGTATAAGGCAAAAGGTGTCGTAGAGACCTCTCAATCTCACAATTCCACTCCTATACTATATAAGGAAGCTGCACTATGCCCCCCTGAAAACATTTCTATACTTCCAAATATCCAACCAAATTCATTCCCTGGACAAGAAGGCATGACCTCTTCTTGCATACCGCCAAGTTCTTCCTCCTACATTACCAATCCATCAAGTATTCCACCGAATGTTGATAATATGACCAAAAGCTCGAGGAAACTTCCAAAGGGAAAATGGAGTATTTTGAGGAAAGGTTAAGAGTCAGTAGAAGGAGCAGATGTATTTGGAAGCATTGATGCAAGCAAACTATGCTTGATCCCTGATATTGTCATTCCTGGAAATTCAAAGTACCGATTTTGAAAAGTATGATGGTACATCTTGTCCAAAGAGTCATTTTATCATGTCTTGTCGAAAGATGGTCGCTTACGTAAATGATGAAAAGATGTTAATTCATGTTTTCCAAGATAGTTTAACTGGGGTTGCTACTCCTGGTATATGCAGATAGATAGCTCACAAGTGAGCAAATGGAAAGATCTCATTGATTTGTTTCTCAAACAATACAAGCATAACCTAGACATGGCACCCGATCGTCTAGACTTACAGAGAATGGAGAAAAAGGCTTCGAAAGTTTTAAAGAGTATGCTCAGGAATGGAGAGAAACGACTTCACAAATTCACCACCTTTGACCAGATAAAGAAGCATTTGCAATGTTCATTAATACTCTTCGTTCCCCTTATTATGATCGAATGGTGGGTAATGCGTCCACTAACTTCTCAGACATTATCACAATTGGAGATCGAATTGATTTTGGGATTAAGAATGGCCGTATTTCTGACAATACAACTGATTCGAAAAAGGCTTTCATCCCTAAGAAAAAGGAAGGAGAAGTTCATCAGGTGGGGTATGGTCAGAGTCAGACAAACTATAGATACACTCCATTTCAACATCAGAATGTGAACAATGTGGGTCATTGTTGTGTGAAATCGTGATACGCAAGTGCACGCAGTCTAACAAGTAATAAAGTGATAAGAAGATATCGTTCCCACGAGGATTAGTGACTTAAAGTGGTGTTTAACAAATAGTTTAAAAGAAAATAAAAACAATGAAAAATTGGGGTGATTTGATTTATGAAACTAAACTAATAAAAATTGCGAAATTATGCAAAACTAAATAAATGAATTCTAAATTAATTATGGAAAGTGAATGTGATGGTCTAAAGTGGCTTAAATTACTCCTAAAATATGCAAGAATATTCAAATGATCAAACTATGAAGAGATGAATGGTTGGAAAATCAAGAATCCCCCTAAAAAGTCTTAGAATTCACAAATGCTGCAGCAGTGCTGTGGCTGTCCTGCAGCAAACTGCATTAATAAAGACACTTTTTATGCAAGCAAACCCTATTGTTCAAGTGACTTCGTCAAGCCTAAATGATTCTAATTCCTAATCCAATTTTAATACTATGTCTAGGTAAAATTAGATTAAGAAATATGTTTTCAATGTTCCGGTTTAAGCCTTAAGGTGTAAATACATATGTCTATGCATTACCAAAAACAATTTCTAGAATCGTTAACCCCTATCAATCAATACTTTTCCATTTAATTTCAACCTTTTCAGAATTAAAGTTAAACTAAACAATTTACTTAGGTTGATCAAGCATAAGCAAATAGATAGAAATTTCAAACTATTGATTGAACATAAAAACTGAATTTATTAAAGCTTGTGAAAACTAATCCCTTTTAGGGTTCATCTATCAATTCCAACCAAATAAAATTTAGTTCATAACAAAACCTAAATTAACAAAAGAGTTAAACAAAATCAAAACTAAACCTAACATAACTTGAGTTCAACAATGGAGTTCTAAAGAATGAAGAAGAAGAAGAAGAAGAAACTAATTAATGGAATAGCAAATGCAAACGAAATCTCCATCAAGAAGAAGAAGACTCCTCCTCTTGCGTTTCTGTCTCCTCTTCTTTCACGTTCAGCCTCTGTCTCTCCACGTTCAAGTCTCTCTCCAAAAGCTGCTGCCTTTTCTTTCTTTTCTAGGTTAATTTTCTCTTTTTCTTTTGTTTTGGGCTTGGGCTTTTCTTAAATCTCCTCAAAATTGCTCCTAAGATGGACCCCAAGTAGTGGGCTTATTTTATCTCAAGTGGATCTGCTGAAACGGGCCCAAAAATATGGCTTTTTGGGCCAAAAATCGTGATCCTGCTTGCTGTCCAGAATCTGCCCAGTGTGCTGCAACTGTGCTGCAGCACTGCCACAGCACTTTTCAAAAATCTGCACTTTTTTCCTATTTCCTGCATGAAATTTGCAATTCTTTTAGGACTTTCTTTCATTCAAATTGACAAAATTAAATACCAAGAGCCAAGAACAATCCTAAATATACTTTAACGTGCCAAAAACCCGAATTTTTCCAAAATAAGCTTATTTAAAGAATTATGCAAAATGAATTCAAAGTATGCAAAATATGAGCAAAGTTCAATCCAATAATTATCAAATAGGCATTAAAATAGGACCAAATAACTCTATTTTATAGAGTTATCAGTCATGGATACTATATGTGACAACCGATCCAAAATGGTGGTGTAAGGCCGAACAACTATCCTCAAAATAATTACCAGCAATATGTGAATAATTATCAGCAGTCTGCGAATAATTATCAGCAGAATAGTTATCCTCAAAGAAATTTTAAAAATAACCCCAGGCAAACCCACTTTGAGCCTATCCCTATGACCTATACTGAATTATACCCCCGCTTGTTACAAAGCCACCAGGTAGCCCCGATACATGTAGAACCTCTGAAACCACCCTATCCAAAATGGTATAATCCAAATGTTCGATGTGAATATCATTCTGGAAATCCAGGGCATTCGATTGAAGATTGTTTTGCTTTCAAATCTAAAGTAGACTCACTGAGGAAAGCTGGAGTTGTGAAGTTTGAAACAAAGAAAGCACCTGATGTCAATCAAAACCCTCTGCCCGACCATGGAATCAATGCTATAGAGGAGTACCTTGAGGATGAGGAGATGCTTAAGGATGAAGAGGCTGAAGAAGCATTTGAAATGCTGAGATGTAATAATGTGTTTATGATCACTGAATATTCTGCAATTCGACCTTTGATAATTCAGTATGAAGAAGTGACTGCAGAATCTCCCAAAATTCCTACTGTCATAACAATTCAAACACCAAGTCCTTTTAAATATCAGAGCACCAATGCAGTACCCTGGAATTATGATTGTCAGGTTACCATAGAAGGACAATCGGATGTGACCAATATCTCTGGATTAAGTGGAGTAACCAGAAGTGGAAGAATTTATAAACCGGAGGAAACACGAATTGAAAAAGCTGTAGCAGAAAGAAATAAAGGCAAAGGAATCATGAATGAAAAGGAAAAGCGTGAAGAAATATTTATTGAAGAATGTCCGATTACAAAAGAGAAGCCTTTAAAACCAGGTGGATCGATGAAGAAGCGGTGAGTTTCTAAAACTCATCAAACAAAGTGAATACAAGGTAGTAGAGCGACTTAATCGTACACCAGCGAATATCTATCTTGTCACTTTTGATGAGTTCAGAGCCGCATAGAAAGGTCTTGATGGATATATTGAGTCAAACGCATGTCACCCATGATATCACTGTTGAGAAGCTGAATGGTATTGTGGGAAACATCACTGCATCTAGTTTCATAGCTTTCAACGATGATGAGATCCCACCTGGAAGGAATAACGCATACAAAAGCTCTCTACATTTCGTTAGATACAAGGATCATGTGATTGCAAAAGTTCTAGTTGATAACGGATCCTCGTTGAACATCATGCCTAAATCAACACCGATGAAGCTTCCCATAGATCAAACACATATTAGGCGAAGTATGCAAGTACGAGCTTTTGATGGATCCCGTAGAGAAGTCATTGGGGATATTGAGTTGCCTATTCAGATCGGACCATGTACCTTCAACATAAAGTTTCAAATGATGGATATGGTCCCTGCATACAGTTTTCTATTGGGAAGACCATGGATTCATTCTGCTGGTGTGGTCCCTTCATCTTTGCATCAGAGGTTGAAGTTTATTTTTGAAAACAAGTTGATATGCATATTTGGTGAGGAAGACTACTTGATCTCAAAATCTGCAGCATTATCTTATGTAGATGCAGCAGAAGAGGCTTTCGAATGCTCATTTCGCTCCTTTGAAATTGCAAGCGCCTCCATCGTTGGCCTTGAACGGCCAATTGTAAAATCATTGTCAAAAGCTTCAATCATGGTTGCTAAAGTCATGATAAGAGGAGATTTTAAACCTGGAGAAGGACTTGGAAAGCAGAAGCAGGGAAGAAAACAAATAGTCAGTTTACCAAAGTATCCTGAACGATTTGGGTTAGGATATAAACCCTCAACGGCAGAAAAAAAAAGAAATGAGAGAAAAGAAGAAGAATGAAAAAGTTACTCAGATGAACAAGATATTAGACACCAAGAAGATGTACATCCCTTATCTTCATGAAACTTTTGTGAAAGGAGAAGTTCTTTATCCAGATATGAAGATTGAAGTGGTGATCAATCTAGATGAACATGAATCAAGTTTAATAGCTGGAATGTCTGACTTATCAATTCGTCGCGTTACAGAAGAGCGGTTTGAAGATGACCAATTTGTTTACCAGTTGTGCACCGATTTTGAGTGAATAACCTGGGAGTCCAAAGAATTTCAATCAATTTTCAATTTAATGCAAAAGTAATTTCTGTTTTCTTTAAGTTTATTCATTTAAAGTTTCAGTCATTTTTCATATCCTTTAGCTATGCCTAAGGCTATTGGATCTTTATTTTGTAATAAGGGTTGTTATCTTAATAAAAGTATTTTTCACTTTTAAAGCATATCTATCTAATATCTTCTTTTCTCTCCGAACCTTTTATTTACTAGCTTCTTTTTCTTTTCTCTCTTTCCTCCCACCATTTCTCCCAATCCCATACAGGACTGAAAATATTGAATTAAAAGATGAAACTTGTAATGATCCGGAAATTGATTTTAATATCCCGATATTTAATGTTGAGCTTGGTGAAACAAATGAGGATGAAGTAGTAGAAAATAATGACGAATTATCACCTGAGTTGTTGAGACTTATCAAAGAAGAGGAGAAAGTGACTTTACCGCATCAAGAGGCGTTAGAAACTATTAATTTAGGGACTAACGAGGAGGTTAAAGAAGTGAGAGTAGGAACTTTGATTGCGAAAGATGTACGTAAGAGGTTGATTGAGTTGTTGCATGAGTACCAAGATGTGTTTGCATGGTCTTATCAAGACATGCCAGGGCTGGATACAGACATTGTAGTACATCATTTACCGTTGAAAAAAGGTTTTTTGCCAGGTAAGGCGAAACTACGAAAGTTGAAGCCAGGATATGCTCATCAAGATCAAAGAAGAAGTCAAGAAGCAATTTGATGTTGGTTTTCTTGCTGTTTCTAAATACCCTGAATGGGTTGCCAATATAGTCCCAGTTCTGAAGAAGGATGGAAAAGTGAGAATGTGTGTGGATTATAGAAATCTAAATCAAGCAAGTCCAAAAGATAATTTTCCTTTACCTCATATTGATGTGCTTGTTGATAACACTGCGGGTTTTTCTACCTTTTCATTCATGGATGGATTCTCAGGATATAATCAAATCAAGATGGCTCCAGAAGATCAGGAGAAAACAACATTTATCACGTTGTGGGGAACCTTTTGTTATAAGGTCATGCCATTTGGTTTGAAGAATGCTGGAGCAACTTACCAACGGGCTATGGTTACTTTATTTCATGATATGATGCATAAAGAGATTGAAGTTTACGTTGATGACATGATAGCCAAATCTCGTTCTGAAAGTGAGCATGATGCTATTCTTCGTAAACTTTTTGAACGCCTGAGAAAATATCAGTTGAAGCTAAACCCTTCAAAGTGTATCTTTGGGGTATCCTCAGGAAAGTTGTTAGGATTTATTGTGAGTCGAGAAGGGATCAAAGTAGATCCAGATAAAGTCAAAGCAATTACAGACATGAAACCACCGCAAACAGGAGAGAAGTTAGAAGTTTCCTAGGGAGATTGAATTATATTTCACGATTCATCTCACATTTGACCGCCACTTGTGAGCCAATTTTGAAATTGCTTCGAAAGAGTAACACGAGCAAATGGAATGAA
The DNA here is from genome assembly GCA_028015215.1 of Gynostemma pentaphyllum. Classification (NCBI taxonomy): domain Eukaryota; kingdom Viridiplantae; phylum Streptophyta; class Magnoliopsida; order Cucurbitales; family Cucurbitaceae; genus Gynostemma; species Gynostemma pentaphyllum. Next base: position 37,104,546 of record CM051346.1, on the reverse strand, counting down.
GATTGTCAAAATGCTTTCGATAAGATAAAGCAATACTTACAGAATCCACCGGTTTTGGTTCCCCCGACACCTGGTCGGCCTCTTATCCTGTACTTAACAGTGCTAGAAGATTCTATGGGATGCATATTATGCCAACACGATGCATCTGAGAGGAAAGAGCAAGCAATTTACTATTTGAGTAAGAAGTTCACCATTTGTGAAATAAATTATTCATTGCTTGAGAAAACATGTTGTGCTTTAGCTTGGACCGCTCAGCGTCTCAGACAATACATGTTGTACTATACTACCTTGTTGGTGTCGAAAATGGATCCAATCAAATATATTTTTGAGAAGCCATCCCTATCAGGAAGAATTGCAAGGTGGCAGGTTTTATTGTCTGAATATGACATTGTTTATGTTACAAGAAAAGCGATTAAAGGAAGCATACTCGCAGACTATCTGGCAGATTTACCAATAGAGGATTATAAGTCAGTGAATTTTGATTTTCCTGATGAAAATATCATGGCAGTTGTTAAAGAAGAAAAAGATGAGTTCGTTGATCCAGAGTTGTGGACCATGCTGTTTGATGGAGCGTCAAATGAACTAGGGCATGGGATTGGAGCGATATTGATCTCCCCTGAAGGCAAGTTGTTCCCACTTTCAGCTAAGTTATACTTTGATTGTACTAATAATGTAGCTGAATATGAAGCATGTAGCATGGGAATTCAGGCTGCTAGACATATGAAGATCCAAAAAATACAAGTATACGGGGATTCCATGTTAGTTATTTTACAACTGAAAGGAGAATGGGAAACCAGAGATTCCAAGTTAATCCCGTATAAAGATTATATACTTGAATTATGTGAAGGTTTTGATGAGGTGGCCTTCAACCACATCCCACGAGAAAATAATCAGATAGCTGACGCACTAGCTACTCTATCAGCAATGTTCAAAATAGAAGCAAGTGAAGATGTACCACCAATACAGATTGAAAAGCGAGAATCACCAGCTTACTGTATGCACATTGAAGAAGAGTTAGATGGAAAACCATGGTACCATGATATAAAGAATTTCATCAAGAGTCGAGAATACCCTACAAGGATATCAGAAAATGATAAAAGAACACTTCGAAGACTTGCAATGAATTTCTTTCTAAATGGAGAAGTGTTATATAAAAGAAACCATGATATGGTTCTTTTAAGGTGTGTTGATGCGTTGGAAGCAAAGAAAACTATGGAGGAAGTACACGATGGAATTTGTGGGACCCATTGTAGTGGGCATATGATGGCAAGACAAATCCTTAGAGCGGGATATTACTGGTTGACTATGGAAACAGACTGTATTAAGTATGCCAGAGAATGTCACAAGTGTCAGATATATGCCAACAAGACCCATGCACCAGCTTCTGAATTGCATGTTTTATCATCACCGTGGCCATTCTCAATGTGGGGAATAGATGTGATTGGTCCGATAGAGCCAAAAGCTTCAAATGGTCATCGTTTCATTCTAGTGGCCATAGATTATTTTACTAAATGGGTGGAAGCTGCGTCATATCGAAATGTTACGAAGAATGTCGTCCAAAGATTCCTGAAAAGGGAAATAATATGTCGATATGGATTGCCTGAGCGGATTATCACTGATAACGCTAAGAATTTTAACAACAAGTTGATGGCAGAGTTCTGTGAAGAGATGAAAATAAAGCATTCAAACTCGACCGCCATCGGCCCAAAATGAATGGCGGCGTGGAAGCGGCTAATAAAAACATCAAGAAGATAGTGGGAAAAATGACGATTACATATAAAGACTGGCACGAGATGCTTCCTTATGCATTACATGGTTACCGCACAGCTATTCGTACATCTACTGGGGCAACGCCATTTTCCCTTGTGTATGGTATGGAGGTCGTTCTTCCAATTGAAGTAGAAATTCCATCTCTCGAGTTTTAATGGAAGCAGAATTAGAAGAAGCGAGAATGGATTCGGAATAGATATGATCAATTGAACTACATTGAAGAAAAAAGATTAAGCGCACTTTGTAGAGGTCAACTTTACCAAAGAAGGATGACACGGGCATATCGGAAGAAAGTACACCCCGAAATTTTCAAGAAGGAGATTTAGTTCTGAAAAGAATACTTCCTTTCATGAAAGATCACAGAGGAAAATGGACTCGAATTATGAAGGTCCATACGCGTAGTGAAGAAAGCTTTTTCAGGGGGAGCTCGATGTTGACTAATATGGATGGGGAAGACTTATCGAACCCAATCAATTCAGGATGTGGTCAAGAGATATTACGCATAATGATGAATTCACCAAGCAAGCATTATTGTCGGGATATAAGTTAATTTCTGGAAAGCTACAAGTCATGTTTTTATTTCTTTATTTAAAGTCTTTGTCTCATTGACTTTGTACTACCATTCTAGCCATAAATCTCAAACCCATATCATTAATAAAATGGCCTTTTTGAATCTCTGATCATCGATCTGTATCATTGTTCTTACTTGACCCAACTTTTGTTTACATGAGATTTCCATTACTTCTAACCTTATTGAAGGGATGATTTACTAAACTAGCGGAATTTGATTTAGTAAACTAATTAACATTTAATTATGGATCTATTAAAATCATGCAATTTGTGAAAAACATGTAGATTCATGCTTTAAATTTCGAAAATTAAAATCAAAACTTACATTGAGTAATAAATGGAGAATCGGTTGGAGGTTTCTTTCCGAAGATCAAATCCTCAAGAACACCGGGATCTTCTACGCTATATCCCGATCGATCAAACGAAACTCGATTGTGGGATCGAACTTTAGAAGAAATTGGGAAGAAGAAAAATATTTTCTTCCCAATTTTGAATAGGGAAAATCGGCACTCAAGGGGGGAGAGGAGGAAGAGAGAATTCCGAATTTCTAAGGAATTTAATTGTGTGATTTATGAATGACCCAACCCTCCTATTTATAGAAAAATAGGAATCCTAATCACATTAGGATTAATCTATAGAGATAAATACAAAAAGAAAAAAAGATTATCTCTTTCCTTTATCTTGCAATTTCGAAAATGCCATAGATAAATAGGAAAATATTTTCTTTTCTTTATTTTATTTATCTTGGGTAAATAAATCTATTTAATTATTATAGGATATAATTCAAACAATTATCTCCTACAAATTATCTCATATGGCCGATTTTATCATAATAAAATAATTAATAAATACAATTTATTTAATTAATTATTTTGGGCCAATTCCAATTGGGTTCATTAATCCAATTGGGCTTGAAATTCTCTCTTAAATTAATAAGTCCAACTTAATTAATTTATTTATTAATTACCATTTAAATAAAATATTTTATTTAAACAATTAATAATATTAATATTTTCTCCCGACTAAATATTATCCAATTTATATTTAATTATTAATTTCCATTTAAATAATTCTCATTATTTAAATAATTAATAATAATTTTATTGACAATATTTTATTATTAATTTAATTAATTTTAATTATTAATTTCGTTTAAATATAATTATTTAAACAATTAATAATTGTTAATTAATTTCAAATTATTAATTACCATTTAAATATACTCAATATTTAAATAATTAATAATGTATAATTAATAATATTTCATTATTAATTTCATGTTTAAATAAACTCATTATTTAAACAATTAATAATGTTTATATTAATTACCGTTTAAATATACTCAATATTTAAACAATTAATATTGCCTATTTTAAGTAATTCACTTTACTTAAAATTTCCATTTCTTCTACTTGATTTCGCGACTACGATATTTGGGCTAGCATAGGGACCCGATGGACCTATAGATCATGGGCTTAATAATTAGTCAATTAAGTGATTAACTCATAATCGTTAATTACTTATTATCTAACTATGAATAATTCCACTATAGATTCATATTGAACTCCCCTCACTATAGATGAGTTATGTCCATTTAGTTTATCTTTATTTATATCTCGTGATATAATCCTTCACGTGGAACCCTCATAATTACAGCGGATAAATTTACCGTTTTGCCCCCTGTAATTACCGCTTTATCCTTGTGTTCCCGCTGATTCTCCAATGAACATTATCTTTAGTCGAACTAGAGATAATATACTTCGTGATCAATAGAAGTCGTGGCGCCACTTGTTCATGTCTCGAATCAGGACATCAAGGAGTTTCCTAAAGTTCCTAAAATGTTTAGGTATCGCACCGATACCTGTTAATTTATAGGAAAGTTATGAATTCCATCTCGTGAAAATGAGTTCCCAGCTACTTATCTAGTCATGTTCCCAAAACAGAGTGTATTGAGCGTTCTTACAGATCGCTCTCAACCATGTGAATCAAAGAACATAACTCCACAAATAGGAGTCCGCATTTCACTCAGGATTGAGATCTATCACGGTTGATAAACTTAGTTTGATATTCGATCATTTTTCGTAAACGGTACTAATGAGAAATTTGATCGAACATCGTGGTCCTGTCTTATACAATCAACATTGCATATGATACTTCCATTTCATGTCTCCCACATGAATGATCAGGATTAGATCATTTGTCTATAAACAAAATGCGAAGCTATCAACAGTGTTACCAGGATAAGGTTCCCAAACGTTATCCATTTACTGTAGACACTTTTAAGTTACTCATCTCGACTTTAATCCTCTCTTATGACTCACATACTAAGTCGTGATTTCATAAGAGTAACTTAGGGTTTACTATTTGAATGTTTGATATTTATATATTTCCATATATTCCTAATATCTTTAATTGAATCAATCTAGATGATATAAAGAACTTATGTTTATTTATTTAATTTATTCTTAATAAATTATTATTATTAAATAATTACAAGTTCTAGGACACCATTCCTAACAATCTCCCACTTGTCCTAGATCTTTGGAGATTTGACTTGTAATTCCAGTCAAACTGGATGACTATCAACTACTTAGCCCTGGTAGTCATTTTAATGCTTTATCAGTAACGTTTTCATCTGTTTAGTATGTATTTCTTTTGTCTGATGTTAGTTTCATTAAGTGTAATAGATTCCATATTTTATCGCCATAAAATAAACTCTATTAACTATTGATTTGAAACCATCATGTTCAACCACCTTTCATTTACTAACAACTTAGTAATCACGCGAATCTAGAGTTTAGTTAGTGAAAACTTATTTTACTTATACTTAACTCATTTGATGTTTAATTCGCAAAGGTCTTTTGTCGAATTCTTACATGGAAGTAAATTCATGTTCGAATTTGAGCCCGTGCAACTCATAAAATCTCTCATTTTATCTATGTGCACTAACATACTATTTGTAAATTTTATTTTAGTCACATTGGTTCTAGGATTCTCGAAATTCTTAAGCTCCCACTACAAAGTAATTCTCCATTACTTTCATTTGTTTAATGATTACAATTTTATACTTGTTATTATTTCAAAAATAATGTATAAGTATAAGTGACTCTTTTCAACTCTACTATTGAAAATTCGTGTCGGTTTTATTTCATTTATTTTTGAACTTTATTTATTGATTTTGAAGTCTTTGAGTTTCACTTGGACTTCGAAAGTCCTTTGGTTCGTACTATGACGCTCCCACTCAAATAAAGTTCTACAAGTAGTTTTACCATTTAAACTTTTAAATGACTACTTGTTTTATTGTGAAATAAAATCATTGTAATTCTTTTCTATCTTAAGTATGGTTTAAACTTTTCAGTATCACTGATTTACTGAACTTTTCTTTTAATAATTTGTGAAACCAATTATTCACTAGTTATTGCTTTTCAATTTCTATTTTGTTTATTCCATATCAGTTTGTATCCTTTAAAACATCCTTTTAAATAACTGAATGTTTGGAATATAAGAAATTGATTTAATGTTTGCTTATCACTTAAGTTCTAACATCTAAATGTTCAACTTTAGTGATATTTAAGTCTAGTTATCTTTGATAAATCAAAGATGTTTGATTTTACTTATCCCATAAGTTCGTGGATTAATATGGTTATCATCTCAAATTCCTTGAGAACCATCTTTAAGAGATTAATCCCTCTAACTTATTTAAGTAATTTTAGACTTAAGTATTTAAACATTTTTAAACCTTATAACTCATTTAGATATACCGGAGTTTAGAATTTGGATTTGGAATTTATTTATTTTATACTAAGTATTTTGAATAACCATCCAATCACACTTTGGAACTTTGTAATATAATTGTAAAAGAATATCTACCTAAATAACTCTTATTTAAAATATTCCCAAACTTGGTTCATACGAAATGAGAACCAATAGTTATTACATAATTCAAAATAAAAACAATTTGATAACTAAATTAGAAAACTATGGTTTTGGGAAAAAATATTTTCTTCCCTTTTAGACTATTGTAAAATCGGTTATGAGGAAAATAGGAAGAAGAAGGGTCTTCAATTTCGAAAATTGAAATTAGAAGCTTTTGAATGAACAACCAAGACATTTGTATTTATACGCAAAATAGTTTTCCAATCGAATTAGGACATACTATCAAAATAAATACAAGATAAATGCCAAGAATAAAATCAAATTTTATTCCTTATTTATCTTACGTGCCGATTTTATGTGTATAAAATCAATAAGAAAAACTAATTTTTCATTGTTTAATTTGTCTTTGGTTGAACATTCTTTTATATATTTATTTTAGACAAAATAATTCAACAATTATTTCCTAAAATATTATATATGTGCTGATTTTGGTATTCAAATAATTTGAACCAAAATTCTATTGAATTCACTAATTCAATTCAAGATTCTTCCTTATTAATAAATCTTATTTATTAACTCTTGATATTTATTTCAATAAATCAATTATTAAAATATCATATTCCGATTTTGTATATTATTAATAGATATTTATTATTTTCTATTTAAATAATCGACATTATTTAAATTAATAATAAATATGTTATTTACTATTATCTTTTTAAATAATCACTGTTATTTAAAATTAATAATAAATGTTAATTATTAATTTCCATTCGGATAAACACATTACCTAAATAATTAATAATTATTTATCAATAATATTTTATTATTAATTACCATTTAAATAAACACATTATTTAAATAATTAATAACAATGATATTAATTTCCATTTAAATAAACTCATTATTTAAATAATTAATATTGTCAGTTTATTTAAGTAAACTATTTTACTTAAATTATTCATTTCCTTTTCTAGGAAACATAGTTCTCATCGTTCAGTTTGTTATTTCCAAGTATAGTGACTAAAGCAGATGTTGTATTACTGAAATTTAAATAAACTTTATCTTAACAATCTAACATGCATTCAACATTCAAATACTTAAAGTTTCGACATATAATTAAATATGATGCATGAATGCGAACATATTAATGAACAGAAAAGCCCTAAAACATGTTACTATGTCACGATATTTTAATGATACCGGTGAAGTGCCGTCGAATGATAGGTCAGTTACCATCATTAAAACGAGATGTCACTTCGAACAATTGACAACTCAAGAATAACTCATATTCCTATGTCATTGTTTAGTGTATTTGGTCCAGAGTTTTGATAACAAAATTTATCAAATTTCTTTTAAGTGTGACCCACTAATTTAGTCTTTTAAATAAAATTGAAGAGTGTCTACGAAGTGTAGATTCCATCTTCAATCAATCTCATTTAAAATTCTTTATCCCTTTCGGGAGACCCAACTTGATATTGATTTATACAATAAACCTTCCTATGGGAATGAACACTGCAGCGGTGTTACAGAGGCCATGTATAAATCTCACGTTTCGAGCCCATTAGTGGAGACCATAGGATACATTGACATGTTTCCTTCTCCCACTTAATATTTTGAGTTAGGGTTTCATAACTTAGACTAATTCAGGCTAACTCATTAATCCAAGTTTTAATTAACCTAATCAACTTTAACTCTTAAATTGGTTAGATTAATTTTATAAAGTGATTGTTCAAGTTTTCCTAATTAAAACTAATCACATTATGAGCCGTCTTAATAATTTTGATTTATTAATTTGAACTTTTCTCCCGGATCGCTCCCGGTTAGAGGCGCTCCGTGTTAGGGGAACTTTATGAAACCTCATCGCCAGGCGAGCTTTTCGCTGGAGATCCGTTCAATTTAATTAATCTCAATTATTAATTTTTAATTAACCCTTAATTAAAAGTTTCTACTTGTTTATCTTATATGGATTTTGGCCCAATTGTTTAAACAATAATTCCATATTACAAATAATTCATTTAGTTTCTATTCAACTTTTAAACTAGATTTAACTTTTGAATTTTAACTAAATAAGCATGCTTTTAATTCTAAAAGAATTAGAATATAATTTTCGATAATAACATTTATAAAATAAAATTATAGCATGCTTCACATACATTAGCATATAATAACACATATTATATCATGATGCATGTATGTACAATTAATTAAAATCATACAACCTATGGTGGGATTTTCTACATGACATACTCTTATGCATGAATATTATTTAAAAGCAATTATATCATACATATAAAAATTTAAATAATAAATAGCTAAATTGACCTAGGTATTCTTGGCACTATTTCTAAAACGGAAAATTAAATTACAACTTAATTTAAATCTTCCATTGTAGAATTTTGAGGCTTCAACTTTCTCTCTCCTCCATGGTGTAGGCGTGGGCATGGGTATTTATGGGGTAAATATTATCTCCTTAATATTTCCATAAATACTTGTTTTAAAATAATTATCTTTTAATTAAATGGAAAAAATAAAGAAAAATATTTTCCATGTAATCTTATATCAATTTCTAAATTCATAATTTAAGATAGGGATATAATCTTTAAAAAGATTTTATCCTTATCTTAAATATTTAAATTTTTAAATTGAGATAACAAGATAATTATGATAAAATATCTTACCATATCTTGAAAAAATCTCCTCCTTGGGCGTGGACCACATGGATTGTTGGAGATGAATTTTCTTCTCTTCCTCCCTTGGTGTAGCCGATTTTGCTCCTCTTTGGTATGGGAAAATTACAACCTTTTCCTATACCCTAAAATTAGGGTTTACAAATTTTCTACTAAAATTTAAAATCCTAAGTGCCTCAAGAATACCTAAACAGTCAATTAGCAAACCTCCACAATTTATATAGCACAATTTATATAAACATACATAAAACGATTTTTATGCAACCCACCAAAATTTTCGAAAACTCACAATTTTGCATGATAATTAAAACTAGCTCTGATACCAATTGAATGGATGATTTACTAAACTAGCGGAATTTGATTTAGTAAACTAATTAACATTTAATTATGGATCTATTAAAATCATGCAATTTGTGAAAAACATGTAGATTCATGCTTTAAATTTCGAAAATTAAAATCAAAACTTACATTGAGTAATAAATGGAGAATCGGTTGGAGGTTTCTTTACAAGATCAAATCCTCAAGAACACCTGGGATCTTCTACGCTATATCCCGATCGATCAAACGAAACTCGATTGTGGGATCGAACTTTAGAAGAAATTGGGAAGAAGAAAAATATTTTCTTCCCAATTTTGAATAGGGAAAATCGGCACTCAGGGGAGAGGAGGAAGAGAGAATTCGAATTTCTAAGGAATTTAATTGTGTGATTTATGAATGACCCAACCCTCCTATTTATAGAAAAATAGGAATCCTAATCACATTAGGATTAATCTATAGAGATAAATACAAAAAGAAAAAAAGATTATCTCTTTCCTTTATCTTGCAATTTCGAAAATGCCATAGATAAATAGGAAAATATTTTCTTTTCTTTATTTTATTTATCTTGGGTAAATAAATCTATTTAATTATTATAGGATATAATTCAAACAATTATCTCCTACAAATTATCTCATATGGCCGATTTTATCATAATAAAATAATTAATAAATACAATTTATTTAATTAATTATTTTGGGCCAATTCCAATTGGGTTCATTAATCCAATTGGGCTTGAAATTCTCTCTTAAATTAATAAGTCCAACTTAATTAATTTATTTATTAATTACCATTTAAATAAAATATTTTATTTAAACAATTAATAATATTAATATTTTCTCCCGACTAAATATTATCCAATTTATATTTAATTATTAATTTCCATTTAAATAATTCTCATTATTTAAATAATTAATAATAATTTTATTGACAATATTTTATTATTAATTTAATTAATTTTAATTATTAATTTCGTTTAAATATAATTATTTAAACAATTAATAATTGTTAATTAATTTCAAATTATTAATTACCATTTAAATATACTCAATATTTAAATAATTAATAATGTATAATTAATAATATTTCATTATTAATTTCATGTTTAAATAAACTCATTATTTAAACAATTAATAATGTTTATATTAATTACCGTTTAAATATACTCAATATTTAAACAATTAATATTGCCTATTTTAAGTAATTCACTTTACTTAAAATTTCCATTTCTTCTACTTGATTTCGCGACTACGATATTTGGGCTAGCATAGGGACCCGATGGACCTATAGATCATGGGCTTAATAATTAGTCAATTAAGTGATTAACTCATAATCGGTTAATTACTTATTATCTAACTATGAATAATTCCACTATAGATTCATAGTTGAACTCCCCTCACTATAGATGAGTTATGTCCATTTAGTTTATCTTTATTTATATCTGTGATATAATCCTTCACGTGGAACCCTCATAATTACAAAGGATAAATTTACCGTTTTGCCCCTGTAATTACCGCTTTATCCTTGTGTTCCCGCTGATTCTCCAATGAACATTATCTTTAGTCGAACTAGAGATAATATACTACGTGATCAATAGAAGTCGTGGCGCCACTTGTTCATGTCTCGAATCAGGACATCAAGGAGTTTCCTAAAGTTCCTAAAATGTTTAGGTATCGCACCGATACCGTTAATTTATAGGAAAGTTATGAATTCCATCTCGTGAAAATGAGTTCCCGACTACTTATCTAGTCATGTTCCCAAAACAGGAGTGTATTGAGCGTTCTTACAGACGCTTCTCAACCATGTGAATCAAAGAACATAACTCCACAAATAGGAGTCCGCATTTCACTCAGGATTGAGATCTATCACGGTTGATAAACTTAGTTTGATATTCGATCATTTCTCGTGAAACCGGTACTAATGAGAAATTTGATCGAACATCGTGGTCCTGTCTTATACAATCAACATTGCATATGATACTTCCATTTCATGTCTCCCACATGAATGATCAGGATTAGATCATTTGTCTATAAACAAAATGCGAAGCTATCAACGGTGTTACCAGGATAAGGTTCCCAAACGTTATCCATTTCTCGTAGACACTTTTAAGTTACTCATCTCGACTTTAATCCTCTCTTATGACTCACATACTAAGTCGTGATTTCATAAGAGTAACTTAGGGTTTACTATTTGAATGTTTGATATTTATATATTTCCATATATTCCTAATATCTTTAATTGAATCAATCTAGATGATATAAAGAACTTATGTTTATTTATTTAATTTATTCTTAATAAATTATTATTATTAAATAATTACAAGTTCTAGGACACCATTCCTAACACTTATTCACATGGATAGATATGTTTTTTTTTTTTTAAAAAAAATGTTAGTCAACGTGGATGGAAGGCTTAAAAAAAAAAAAAAAAAAAAAAGAGAGAGAGAGAGAGAGAGAGAGAGTGAGTGAGATGAGATAGGAATACAGGAATTATTGAATGCATTAAAATGAAAATATGTTTGAAATAACAGTTGTAATGTTCAAGTTAATAACACTGGGGCAAATTTTGCTATGAGCAAAATTTGATTTCAATTACTGAAGAAAGTTGATCATGATGTTCATCACTGAGCAAATGATAATTGTTACTTTGCAGATTGAGGAAGTATACTGGGGCAAATTTTGGGGCAAAATTTGTTTTTGGTCTAAAAAGCATCGTCACTTACGAATACTGGGGCAGTTTTGGATTCAGAATTTATTTTGAGCTGTGAGACACCGTCGCTTGAAAGGGTATAATGATATTCGACACCAAGACAATTTAAGAAGATTTGGACCATTAGAGTGTTTGTTAATGAATCGTTTTTATCACTTTCAATGATAAGGAAAATCATGTTGAGTTGACTCTTTTTTTTTTTTTTTTTTAAAAAAAAAAAAGGAATTATGCTGAGTTTAACTTTGTCAACATTTTAAGATTGGATGTCCACATATCACGATTTAATCGTCATGATTTTATAAGGATGCATACATTCATTTTTAAATGAGTCAAATCTGAATTATCATTTTTAATTTTCTGTCTCTGATCGTATCGAGGGTGAAGTGCCGATATGTATCATTTTAAATTTTCTGTCTCTGATCGTATCGAGGGTGAAGTGCCGATATGTATCATTTTTAATTTTCTGTCTCTGATCGTATCGAGGGTGAAGTGCCGATATGTATCATTTTTAATTTTCTGTCTCTGATCGTATCGAGGGTGAAGTGCCGATATGTATCATTTTAAATTTTCTGTCTCTGATCGTATCGAGGGTGAAGTGCCGATATGTATCATTTTAAATTTTCTGTCTCTGATCGTATCGAGGGTGAAGTGCCGATATGTATCATTTTATTTTCTGTCTCTGATCATATCGAGGATGAAGTGCCGATATGTATCATTTTATTTTCTGTCTCTGATCGTATCGAGGGTGAAGTGCCGATATGTATCATTTTTATTTTCTGTCTTTGATCGTATCGAGGGTGAAGTGCCCATATGTATCATTTTATTTTCTGTCTCTGATCATATCGAGGATAAAGTGCCGACATGTATCATTTTATTTTCTGTCTCTGATCGTATCGAGGGTGAAGTGCCGATATGTATCATTTTATTTTCTGTCTCTGATCGTATCGAGGGTGAAGTGCCGATATGTATCATTTTTATTTTCTGTCTCTGATCGTATCGAGGGTGAAGTGCCGATATGTATCATTTTTATTTTCTGTCTCTGATCGTATCGAGGGTGAAATGCCGATATGTATCATTTTTACTTTCTTGTTTCTGATCGTATCGAGGGTGAGGTGCCGATATGGATCGAAGTTCCTCCATTTAAATTTTCTTTAATTTTACATAATATCGAACGAAATAAGGTCTACGCGTTTGTCCACCTTCTACTTCTACAAGGATGAACAAACGGGGGCAAACTGTAGACACCCATTTTCGTCCGATGTGTTTTTAATTGAATTTTAAGTATTAAAAAATAAAAGTAAAAAAAGAAAAAATAAATAAATAAAAAAAAAAGAGAGAAGATTTTTTTTATTATTTTATGTTTATTTTAAAATTAGTAATTAGATTTTTAGGGTAAATATAATTACATTTTTGTGTTTTAGTGTTTTATTAGCAAGAGTAAAATAAAATGATAAAAATAATAATGTGTCAAATTTGTTTAATTTTATTTGAATTAATTTTGTTTAAAAATAAAAAGATTTGAAAAAAATAAGTTTTAAATGAGAATGAATTTAAATATGGAAAAGATGAGTAGGAATTTATTTTTGTGAGTTGTCAAATTAAATAAAAATAAAATAAAATTTATGCATGATTTTAGGGTAAATTAAAAATTGATTTGATTTTCATTTAATATTTTCCTATTATCAATTCTTCTCATTGGCTATAAAAAGACCCTTCTACAACCCTAAAAAAGATCATTCCCACGATCTCCTATTATGCAGCCTATTCAAATTCCTTTCCTCTCATCTACCTCACGTCCCAAATTCTATCAAGCAAAATTTTTGTTCTCGCCATCTCATAAACTGAACCAAATTCATATTCTTCCCCCCCCCCTTCTCTCTCACGTTTTCTTAAATATCCATACCGTCGAGAAATCCCTTCGAGGTGACTTCTTGGAATTTATCTCTCAAGCGGAAAAGGCGTGGAAATCGTGGGAACTTTTCGTCTCATGTTATTTGTGAAACAAGGAAGAAAGAGCACCAGGATTGGGTAAAACACAAACTTTTTTTTTTCTCTCTCTCTCTCTGTCTTGTCGTTCCTGTGGGTTTTCATTTATTTTTGTTATCAATGATGCAAGTTTTCAAACTTGACTTAGCAGACTTATTTGACTTTTTTTTTACATTTTTTCTTATATATATATATAATATAAGTATGGTGCAATACTATTGTCATCTTATAATGTGTGGATGTGCAGTATGAATTTTCTCTTACAATTGTGTCCATGCATGTTTTGGTATGATGTGTTTTCGTAAAATTATGTATTTATTATTATTATTTTTATTATTTTTTTTTTATTAATAGGATTTAGTTCTTGGTTTTATATATTAACTAAATAGTCATATATTTTGTTACTGGATTCTATGTTTAGTTCAATTGTTTTTATTTATTTATTTATTTTGTGTATGTTTGATTTTGATAATGTTAAAATTTAAATTTGGATCAATTAATATGATTGTTTTGATTTTTGCTATGTTTTGATTATTATGCTAGGTGTTTTACTTTTTATGTTTGAGCCCTCTACTATAAATTTTAAATAATTAAAAAAAAGATTGGAATTAATTAGGATACTAATTTTCCAAATCATAAAAATTAAAAATTTAAATATAGTAATTGGAATTAATTAGGATACTAATTTTCCAAAAGCATACAAATTAAATTTAAACATAGTAATTGGAATTAATTAGGATACTAATTTTCCAAAAAGCATAAAACTTAACAATTAAATTAAAATATAGTAATTGGAATTAATTAGAATACTAATTTTCCAAATCATTAAAATTAAAAATTTTAAATATAGTAATTGGAATTAATTAGGATACTAATTTTCCAAATCTTAAAATTAAAAATTTTAAATATAGAAATTGGAATTGATACTAATTTTCCAAATCATAAATATTAAAAATTGAAATTGTAAATATTAATTAGAATTTACTAGGTATAAATCGCCAACTTTCCAAAACACAAAGATTAATAATATAAGCCTTAAATAAAAATTGAAATGTATTAGGATAATAATTGTCCATATATACCATAAATAAAAGATTTGTCAAATAAATTTTCCTATTTAAAACCTAAGGGGCTAAAAGTGAAACTTACCCTAAAACTAATATTTAAATAAAGTTTTTAATAACAAAGGTAAAAAATTTATAATTAATTAAAATATTCTTTAAAACTTAAACATAAAAAACAAACAAACAAATCGTTTTCGAAAACCCCGACGACGGAATATGGGGGCGTTGGGATACCATGCTCCTAAACATTCTTGAGGTAAGGAAGTTTTCTCGGGATACTGAGTTAAATTCCCGATAATATTTTTCCTAATGGCTTTACGCCACTCATACTTATTTAATCATGTTTTATTACTAAAGTATTGATTAATAAAACATGAGACATTTAAAAATAACCAAAAAAATAATTTTGTTTTATAGATAAAGGCTTTAATTAATAATACACCAAAATAAATAAAAAAAACAATAATCGTTTTACAACGAACATAATGGGGTGCTAATACCTTCCCTACGTGTGAATAAACTCCCGAACCCATTATCGAAAGTTAGTAGACCATCCTTATGTAATGAATAGGTGACTAATCACACCTAATTTATAAATCCAATGATTAGTGGCGACTCCCTTTTTATTTTTCCACGTCGCGTTTACGTAGCGACAGGTTGGAGGTTTTTTTACAGCATCAAATCCTCAGCAACACCGGATCTTCTATGTTATATCCCGATCGATAAAACAAAACCCGATTGTGGGATCGAACTTAAGAAGAAATTGGGAAGAAGAAAAAAATATTTTTCCTCCCAATTTTGAATAGCAAAATCGGCAAAGGGAGAGAAAAGGAGGAAGAGAGATTTTTCAATTTCCAAAGAATTGAATTGTGTGATTTATGAATGACCCAACCGTCCTATTTATAGAAAAATAGGAATCCTAATAACATTAGGATTAATCTATAGAGATAAATACAAAAAGAAAAAAGATTATCTCTTTCCTTTATCTTGCTATTTCGAAAATGTCATCGATAAATAGGAGATTATTTTATTTTCTTTATTTTCTTTATCTTGGGTAAATAAATCTATGTAATTATTTTAGGATATAATTCAAATAATTATCTCCTACAAATTATCTCATATGGCCTAAATTAATAATAATTAATTAATAAATCAAATTTATTAAATTAATTATTTTGGGCCTATTTCAATTGGGTTCATTAATCCAATTGGGCTTGAAACTCTCTCTTAAATTAATAAGTCCAACTTAATTAATTTATTTACTAATTACCATTTAAATAAAATATTTTATTTAAAAAATTAATAATATTAATATTTTCTCCCGACTAAATATTATCAAATTATTATTAATTTCCATTTAAATAATTTTCATTATTTAAATAATTAATAATAAATATTTTAATTATTAATTTCCATTAAATAAACTCATTATTTAATTAATAACTTTATTGATAATATTTTATTATTAATTAATTAATTTTAATTATTAATTTCCGTTCAAATAAAATTAATTATTTAAACAATTAATAATTGTCAATTAATTTCAAATTATTAATTACCATTTAAATATACTCAATATTTAAATAATTAATAATTTCTAATTAATAATATTTCATTATTAATTTTCTGTTTAAATAAACTCATTATTTAAACAATTAATAATGTTTATATTAATTATCGTTTAAATATACTCAATATTTAAACAATTAATATTGCCTATTTAAGTAATTCACTTTACTTAAACTTTCCATTTCTTCTACTTGATTTCGCGACTACGATATTTGGGCTAGCATAAAGACCCGATGGACCTATAGATCATGGGCTTAATAATTAGTCAATTAAGTGATTAACTCATAATCAGTTAATTACTTATTATCTAACTATGAATAATTCCATTATAGATTCATAGCTGAACTCCCCTCACTATAGATGAGTTATGTCCATTTAGTTTATCTTTATTTATATCCGTGATATAATCCTTCACGTGGAACCCTCATAATTACAGGCGGATAAATTTACCGTTTTGCCCCTGTAATTACCGCTTTATCCTTGTGTTCCCGCTGATTCTCCAATGAACATTATCTTTAGTCGAACTAGAGATAATATACTTCTGTGATCAATAGAAGTCGTGACGCCACTTGTTCATGTCTCGAATCAGTACATCAAGGGAGTTTCCTAAAGTTCCTAAAATATTTAGGTATCGCACTGATACCGTTAATTTGTAGGAAAGTTATGAATTCCATCTCGTGAAAATGAGTTCCCAGCTACTTATCTAGTCATGTTCCCAAAACGGAAGTGTATTGAGCGTTCTTGCAGATCGATCTCAACCATGTGAATCAAAGAACATAACTCCATAAATATGAGTCCGCATTTCACTCAGGATTGAGATCTATCACGGTTGATAAACTTAGTTTGATATTCGATCATTTCTCGTAAACGGTACTAATGAGAAATTTGATCGAACATCGTGGTCCTGTCTTATACAATCAGCATTATATATGATACTTCCATTTCATGTCTCCCACATGAATGATCAGGATTAGATCATTTGTCTATAAACAAAATACGAAGCTATCAACAGTGTTACCAGGATAAGGTTCTCAAACGTTATCCGTTAACTTAGACACGTTTAAGTTACTCATCTCGACTTTAATCCTCTCGTATGACTCACATACTAAGTCATGATTTCATAAGAGTAACTTAAGGTTTACTATTTGAATGTTTGATATTAATATATTTCCATATATTCCTAATATCGTCAATTGAATCAATCTAGACAATATAAAGAACTTATGTTTATTTATTTAATTTATTCGAAATAAATTATTATAATTAAATAATTACAAGTTCTAGGACACCATTCCTAACAGACATACTGTTGGTTGGGAAAGAGAAGGAGTATATATATTAGCCATTAAAGAATGGTTATCATCAAACTTTCAAATGAAAGATATGGGTGAAACAACTTATATATTTGGATTAAAGATTGAAAGATATCACTCCAAAAGGATGTTAGCCTTGTCACAAGGGAGTATATCAAGAAAATCCTTGAGAAATTTAAAATGCAAGACTTCAAACCAATTGATACTCTCATCGCAAAAAGCGAAAGCTTAAGTCAAAGATTGTGTCCAAAGACTCCAGGAAAATAGTGTAAATGAGAAAAGTTCCTTACTCGAGTGCTATTAGTAGCCTCGTGTATGTCGTGATGTATACAAAACCAGACATATGTTTTATCGTGAGTATGGTAAGTAAATACCAGTCAAACCCTGAACAGGCCCATTGGAATGTTGTAAAAGAAATATCCAAGTAGCTTGTGAGAAACATGGATTATTCATTGTGCCCTCCAAGAAAAAAATATTAAAGAGAATCTATCTCAATCAGTGTGGATTAAGAGGCTCTTATATCACTTGGGATTCAATGAAAATAAGTCTAACTCTGTGTTAGTAAACAGTGATAGTCATGTTGCTATTACATTTACAAAATGATTCCAAATATCACTCTAATACAAAACACATTGATACTGAATACAATTTTGTGATAGACTTGGTTGCACAGAAACAAGTGAATATGCAATATATATCTACACGGGATATGGTTGTTCATACCCTAGAGATATTTTTAATGGCCATGTTAAATCTCTAGGCCTACGTAGATTTTGATTTTCACATGAAATGAAAATTGTATTTCTATTTTTTAGTTATGAATAAAGTTTTGTATTTTTAAATTGCATACACACAATAATATTTAGTACATTAAATTAAAAGTATATTAGACAATAGATTGACCTTCTCACATAGGTAATCACTTATATGACTTAGTGTTGAATATAAATGAGATATTTTAAGTAATATTGTTATTAATTGATAACAACACTAAGAGAACATATGCTTAATCTAAATATCGCCTTGATAAAGAATCAAGATGAGGTTATATTTATAATCGAAAGTGAATAGATCTCACTATTTGCTCGACTGTCTATGAGTCTGATGGAAGTCGTACAGTCATAAGTTGATAAAGTAGAGTTATGGACTCAAGTTAGATATTAAGTGTATCTGAACTATCATCTGTACAATATAAATTGAGGAATACGCTCTAATGATTATGGAGAATAATACTGTAATATATGCTTCATACCACATGTGCTAAAATTGACCTAAATGTGTAACAGAAGTTAGATCTCTACTTCTTGATAATGTGAGACCCATTAGACTAAGAAGTCTTCAAGTACCCTTAAGATCTTTGACTAAAATCTTGAAGTTTCACTCTGATTTAGTTATCTTGGAAAGTTACAATGGTCATGAAAGATTCAATCTAATAGGACTTATCTAGAGAGCGGTCGTTTTGGGATGAAACGTTTTTAGGAAAAGACAAGGTTATTTTAAGTGTCACATCGCATTGTATTCACTGGTCGACCAATTATATTTTTGTAATATAATTGTGAATACAAAGGTAATATTTTAAAAGAGATTTGGAATTACAAATGTGACTAAATGATCTAGGGAACTACATCATACACTCTACTTAAACACACAATTAAGTTACCTTACATACTTAACCGTTGTAAAGTAACAAGCTCTCGAATTGAAAGTATAATGGTCGCACGACCTATTTTCTTGTATGAATTTTGATGCTGATGAAAGAAAATATGTTTCTCCTTGATTGATGAGTGAAAGATTTCTACGTTTTAAAAGTAAACAATGTAGAAAGTACGCCCATGATGGATTACCCATTATGTGCGAGTGAAGGCAACTGCTTGATTGCAGTTATTGGAACTGCTGTGGCAGTTCCATTCTATATCTTAAGATATTTCCTTTTGTAGGAAAATTAATTAAGAATGTGAACGTAAGAAACAGAGAGAAAGAAAAAGACAGAGAAGAGAGTTAACAGAGAAGAACTCTCTCTCAAAGAAAACATTCTCATTCTCTCTCAATCATTTGATCATCTAAATTAACGAAAGGATCTAGGCTATGAACACAATAAAGCTCGTCCATCGGTGATTGACTTTCAACGATCGATACTTTGCATATTCGAGTTTCGTCATTTCCGCTACATGTCTACAAGAGGTTCGTCCCATATTAACGATTCCCAACAATTTATATGATAATAAACTCTTTTATTTATTGATGATTTGAATTTTTGAAGTGATCATAACGTATAACTCGAAACTAGGATTTGAAAACATTTTCAATCATCCAAATCAGAGTTCAAATGAATAAATTATGATTATAACAAAGTTAATGACGTTGGAAATGAGGGTCTTACTGACATAATTTGAAACTACATGAGTTTAATTGGTCATTTTCAAATTACATGAGGTGTGTTATACACTTGACTGAAACCGCGAGGTCTTATTTATATTTACCAATATTTAGTTCAAGAGTGTCAATATGGTGAGATGAGGTCAAATTGGTGAGGATTGGGTTTTTTTTTTTAGGATCGAGATCGAGTGTAGGTGTGGGTTTATGAACAAAGATGAATGTATTCCTTGTCCCTATCCCGAAATTGTAATGAAACTAAATTATCCTTCCTCTATCTGGGCCATCAATGATCTTTTCTTAGGTACTATTTCACTTAAAGAAAAAAAATATATGAGAGATATATAATATATATTCTCTAGTCATCAATATTAACAATATTATGTCTTACCGACTTTAAAGGCTCATCCTTCAAAGAGGGTGGTAAGTCGAATCTCCTCGATCACAATTCCCTAATATTAGAAAGAAAGAAAAAATTCATCCAAGCATGACAATCCCTGACTCGGTTTAGAGTCCTTTTAGTATAACTTCTCTTAAAAATGTTTTGAGTTAAACATTTTAAAATAAATATTAATTAAGAGTTTCATCTAAAAACACATGAGAGAAGTATTTTAAGTGAAATAATTGTTTATGAACACTTTTGAAATAATTACAAATCAAGTATTTTCTCCAAAAAAAACCTTTTAGTATACTCAGGTGTTTTTAGATAAAATACTTGATTAATATTTATTTTAAAATGTTTCACTCAAAACACTTTTAGGAGAAGTTGTTTCAAATGGACCTTTAAATGTTCATCCATCATTATGATATTTTTTTTATTTTTCATTAGTTTAAAATTTTAATAATTTAGAGTTGGTTTGGGCATTTTAAAACTTCATAACCAATTATAAATTGGTGTAATTACAATTTTGATCCCTTTTGTTTGATGTTTGTGTCAATTTAGTCCAAGTAGTTTTAAAATTTTCAATTTAGTTCATATAGTTTGAGTTCATGTTAATTTAATCGTTGAGGTTTTAAAAGTTTTAATTTAGTTCATATAGTTAAAAAAAAAATTCAAAACATCTACGTCAATATCTCAAGTCAACTTAATTGCATATATGATCGTCACATTCATAAAATGTGGCTACATAAGTGATTTGATAACTCATAGTAACAACATAACGTTTTGTAATTTTTTTTTATCAAATTATAGGAATTAAAATGAATTTTTAAAAACTTTAATGATTAAAATGAAATAGATCAAAGAATAAATTTATAATTAAATGGCTATATTATACATATTGTCTCTATCCTTTCGGGTTTGTGTCAATTTTGTGCATAAGCTTTTGCAAGTGTCACAATCGTTCCTATTGTTTGATATTATAAGTCTGTATCGTCATAAATGAAACGAGTTAAATGTAATGAAATTGTCCACTTATATTACATTTTTTGTTTTGTATTTGCCATGTAGATAAAAACATCACAATTCTCATTGCCCCCATTTTTTTTTTCATAAACACTAATTATATACAAACTAATTTCCCCTTATTTTCTATGTTTGTCTTCCAATTTCGCATCATAATGTGATGTTTTTATTTACATGATAAATACAAAACAAAAATATAATCAAAGTAGAAGGTTATGGTACATTTAACTTGTTTCTTTCCCAATAGAGACATCAAATTTACAATGTCAAACGATAGAGACATTTGTGATACTTTTGAAAGTATAGGGTTGGAATTGACACAAACCCAAAAGAATATAGACGAAAGGTATAATTTAGCCTAATTAAATCCTAGGGAAAAGACACTTTTGATCCTTTAGTTTTGCAAAAAATCATTAAGCAAACAATATCATCTTTATAAAAAGAAACTTTACATCATATTTGAAGATTTCTTTACATATATGGCAAAAAAACTCAAAACAAGAAGTACAATTTTGGAAAAAAAAAACTAAAAAAAAACTCATCCTTACATTATATTACAATAAAAATCATTTCACGTAACGTCCCATGTTTTCGGTAAGTTTTAAATTAAATAAGTATTATTTAATTTTTATTATAATATTTATTGGATTAAAGGTAAATGATGATAATTATTATTTAAATTCATTTTTCAGGAATTTAATATAATTATTTTCATTAATTGGAGATAAAGGAAAAAAAAAGCAAGAAACGTAAAAAGGAGGAGATGAAAAAGAAAAAAAAAGGGGGGGGGGGTTTCCATCTTCTCATCTTCACGTGAAAAGACAGTACAAAGACTTCAAGGTAGGGTTTTCTCCCTTTTTCATCTTCTTCATTTTGCCATCAATCTTTATGATCCCGGTTTGATCGTTTCACGTATTCCTTGTGTTCTTAAGTGTAGATTGTGGTAGTTCTCCTTCGGTAAGAGATTGGTAGAGATCGGATTAGTTTCCATCACACATCGGATTCAAGGTAATGATCTTTTCCCTTTTTAATTTATGAAATTAAGGGTATTTGATTCAAAACCCATTGATTATTAATTTTTCTTTCATTCTTGATTCCAAAATCCACTTTCTTTTCAAACCCTAGAAACCCTATAATTTGATTCTTCTTGAAATTTTACCCCTTTCAATCTAAAACCAAAAGGGAAGTCGGTAAAACACATCACGCCAAGCCGCCGCCGCCGTGACGAGGGGCAACAACGGCCCTTAAAGGCTGCTGTTACCCGACGGTACAGCCACCAAAGGGGGGCTGTTTTCGGCTCCCCTTTGTGTCTCGTCTCATCCCGTGTCATTTGTTGTAATTTTTGGTAATTTTGTTTAGTTATTTTAGATGTTTTTAAGTAGGTTAGATGTTGTTTCAGGTGTTGGAAATCTTGGGGAAAAGAAGTTCAATTTTGGAAATTCTTAGTTAGAAAAGGTGAGTAGAATTGTGTTAAACTTTAAATTGTGCATGTTTGTATTTTCTTTTTTCTTTAATAGTTAAACCTCTAAAATTTAAGTATGTTAGTTGGGTGATTTTTATGCATATTAAGAGGTTTATGGGGCCGTTCTTAACGAAAATAAAGTATGAATTAGAGAAGTTAAAAATTGGAACTAAGCATGCTTAAAGTGACTATCGATATCAGGTTTTGCCTAAATTACTTCCTTATGATTTTTTTGACTTTGAAATTGGATGTTTGAGCTTGTTTTGGATGTTTAAAAGTGTTCTAATGTTGCTGGTTATTAATACCATAATGAAGGATTAGTGCACATTAAGTCGAAAATTAAGCCTAGGTGGTTAGTTACTTTTAATTACTGCGTTCTGGATCATTGGTAGTTATTATCTTATGTGTATGGGCTATTTTGGGAGTGATTTTATAGCCATTATGCCACTGGTTTTTAATTAGAATTATGGTAGAATTAGAGTGTTCGAAAAAGGAGCGAAACTACACTAGTTTAGGTTAGTTTCCCTTCTAGATTTGACAGTTGTTGGGAGTTGTTGGGAGTGAACCCAAAATGGTATTATGGGTGATTTTGGGATATTTTAGAACGATTTAAAGGTGAATTTTCCAGAAATTAAGTTTAGGAAAGTTCGGCCAAAAAAGTGAGTTGTTTCGAGAATTTTGAGTTTAGACTTAATTTGAGCATCATGGTAGTGATGAGTGAAATCATATTACTTAAATACCTCGGGTAATACAGTAGTAGGTTCGCTTTAAGCAAAGGCCTTGCTTAAGGAAGAATATTGTCGTTAAGGGAGATTATACGGTTGTGCACAACTCTATAGCACTTAACGGGGCAGGTTCATTCCATCCGTACAATGGAAAAGAATATTTTCTCGTAAGGATTTAAATTGAGAAAAGAGTGAATAAATTCCTTATTGAGCGAAGTCTCTCTTTGTTCGCGGGCAAAGAGGAGATTAGAGGTATTAATGGAAATTTTAAATCGAAAAGTTTTAAATTGAGAAAAGAGTGTTTAAAACTGTTTCGAGTATGTTACCTTGTTATTTTGAGGTTTAAGAGATATACTTATGTATTGGAATGATGGGTTAGACTCCGAGTGTTTTGGTGTATGTGAACTTTCGGAAGTCGGTGAGGCCGATTATGGACTTAAAGTCTTAGAAAAATCTCTCATGGCATGATTTTTATTTTAACATTTTTCTACTCATTGGGCGTAGCCTCATGATGCTACAACTATTTTTTCTTTCAGGTAAACGAAAGAAGAAACTCGGTGGCTGATGTGGTGTTTGGTTGGCATGGATTTGCACGCCGACGAGATTTATCTTTCTTTTTAT
The DNA here is from genome assembly GCA_028015215.1 of Gynostemma pentaphyllum. NCBI lineage: Eukaryota > Viridiplantae > Streptophyta > Magnoliopsida > Cucurbitales > Cucurbitaceae > Gynostemma > Gynostemma pentaphyllum. The sequence continues at coordinate 37,080,098 of CM051346.1, read as the reverse complement.
TTGTTTTGGAATTTGATTTGGATCATGTTTCTTTTTTTTTTTAATAAGTATGTTGATCATACTTTTGTTTTATAATTTTCTAAACACTGAGTTGAGGTTGTTTTATTTTGATGTTTTAAGTTTTGAAGTAAAACTGATTGGTTTGAATTGTGTTGAACTTGATTTTAAATAAAAAAAGTGGATGTGATTTGCTTTCAATGCTTCCACTGTTAATTATTGGTTTATATGTATTTTGGGATTTTTGGGCTGTTACATTTCATCTTCGCTCATCTTCGCTTTATCCCATAAGCCAGATAAACATCACTGGGCAAATTCATTCAACTTTGAAAAATCAAACCATTGCCCGTTGAACAAGTCTTGGCCAACTAAAAACAATTCAAAAATCACCTTTGTGTAAGGCAAATTATATTGATGCTACATGTATCAATTTGTTTCTAATGGCCATAACAAAAAACTAAGTTCAAAATCTCATTAAAGATTGATTAACATATCTGGGAAAAACTCAAACATCTCAAATTTAAAACCACAAAAACCCCATCTCATACATGAACAAGAACACTAATTTTCAAACATGAAATATCTCTGAAAAACGATTACAAATTCGTTTTCATTTCAAATTTTAAGAAAACCCAATCACCCTCTTCTGCCTTTGCTCTCACATCATACCAATTTTTAAAAATAACCTTTTTAATGCTTTAAAACTCAAGAACAATTCCCCAAAGGTTTTTTTAATGTACAAATCTACAACGATGAGATGATAGGGAGATATCTGAGATTATAGATGAAGAAGAAGTTTTTTTTTTCTTTTTTTCTTGAGCCTTGTGATTCTGGCAATGGGAGAAGAAGAGAATACGATTAGAGAACTTTGGGCTGATATGGTTTTTTTTTTTTAATGTTTTTGGGAGAAAATAAAAAAGATTTAACATAAGATGATAACATGTTTAAATTAATATTTAATCATAAAATTTGGTTTATTTCAAAATTTGCCACATCAACAACATATAATTGTATTAATAATGATTAATTAATGCCATGTCTACTTTAAAATTAATAAAATAAAACCCAGTCATCATCAAAATTAATATAAAATCGACATGTCAGTTTCGTGTTAAATACTTAACAGATTTTTTACCGTAAGGATGAGTTTGACAAAAAAACGAAAACTCAAGATATAAATACTAGTTTTGAAAATTTAAAGACTAAATTATCAATAAACTCAAAACGGAAACACAAAAATGTATTTTTTTCCCCTTAAATCTTATAAATTTGAAGTACTATTTACTCAAATTAAAAGAGTTCTTTTATCTCTTAATCTATCATTCATATTAATTGGATAAGGAAGACTAACTTTCATTATTTAGAAACCCGTCTCGGCAAAAAATACAATATAGTGGTCGAGAGGATTCATCGCAGTTACTCAAAAACTATTGATCAAAACCCGTTCAGTCAAGTCTAGTTCAAAGTTCCACTTCCATCTTCTTCTTCAATGGCGATTCAGAGCTAGCATCCGGGGTTAGGTTACCCAATGGCAAAGCCCGAAACCAGGGTTCGTGCTGTTCTTGAACCACTCGATGAGTTTGATATATCCAATCATTCTCTTACTTCAATTCGATCTCTCTCCATTTCCACCATTTCTGATTCCCAAACCCTAATTTACATCGGAACTCAATCTGGAGCTCTTATTTTACTATCTATATCGCCGAGCAATTCGAATTCCTGCAATGTCAGTTCTCAAACTGTCTCTTCATCGCAGAGGTTTTCGCTTGTGCGGAGCGTCGCAGTTAGCGTTTCCGCTGTGGTTCTAGTGCACGTGCTTCGTGGAATTGAAAAAGTCCTTGTGCTTTGTTCAGATGGGTTTTTGTATATTGTTGATTCGCTTCTTTTACTTCCAGTTAAGAGATTGACGAAATTGAAAGGAGTTTCTTTGATTGTGAAACGAATACGGAGTAGTGAATCCGAATGTTCTAACTTGTATGAGAAGGTGCATAATGTTTCTGAATTTACGAGCCCAAGTCAAAGACTTTTGCAGAGATTGGGAGGTGGGATTCGAGCTAATGGATTGAAAATCAAAGAATCAGAACGGCCACGTGAAGAAGGGGATTATGTTTTTGTAGCTCTAATTGGTAAAAGGTTAGTTCTATTAGAAATTGCTTTAAGTGATCGGGATATAGATGATGCCCATGAGTCCTTTGTGATTTTAAAGGAGATGCAATGTAATGATGGGGTTTCAACAATGGTGTGGCTCAATGATTCAATTATTGTTGGAACATCTAATGGCTATTATTGTGTTTCGTGCATTACGGGAGAGAGTAGTCTGATATTTAAATTACCAGATTCATCGAGTCCTCCATGCCTTAAATTGTTGCGGAAAGAGTGGAAGGTTCTATTGTTGGTGGATAGTGTAGGGATTACCGTAAACGCTTATGGTCAACCTATTGGTGGGAGCCTTTTGTTTCATGATATCCCAAGTTCAGTTGCAGAGATCTCTTCATATGTGGTTGTTGTAAGTGATGGACGAATGAAATTATATCACAGGAAAACTGGTAGTTGTGTTCAAACAATTACTTTTAATGGAAATGGAATTGGACCTTGCATTGTTTCAGATGAGGAAGATGGTAGTGGGGAAATTATTGCTGTTGCTATGACTAATAAGGTATACTGATTTTTAAGTCAAAACAAATTTTATCTTGCCTTGAAATGCAAATACTTGCAAATATAGGATCTATGAAGCATAGATACTTCAACTTGGGTGACATATCCGTATTTGATGCATATCGGATAGTTGGACACTACGATGCTTCTTGGATACGTCTCGGAGAAAAGTAATTAGAGTTGAGTTTGAAAAACATCAAAATCTTTATTTATTTTGATAATTTCTTTCTTATTGTCTTTCTAATATAAATTTCGCCGACATAAGCATAGCTCAAGTGGTTAGACATCTACTCCCTTCCCATGAGGTCGAGAAGGTTCGAGTCTCCCCTCCCCCAATTTGATGTAATATCTAAAAAAAAATATATATATATACCATAAAATAAAGCAAACAAATTTTAATGTGAAAATCATTGTAATGTATAAAAACAATCTAATTAATCGAAAGATTGTATATTGTAATCAACGTTTTCTTGCCCTACTCGTATCCTAGTTATTTAGAAAATGGTGTGTCACCGTATCCTCGTATCGTGTATGTGCTTCTTTTTTTTTTGATAATAAACAGTGCTTTTCATTGATGTATGAAAGAGCCAAAAAAAAAGGCCAAAAAGATTACAAAAAGGCCTTCCAATTGGAGGCAATAGTAGAGGAAGTATAATTACAAAAAGATTTACAACTAGCACTCCAAGTGGAGGCATGAAGGACACAAAACTCCCACACCTCACTCCAATGTCTATCCTTGCCCTAAAAAATTCTCTTGTTTCTTTCTAACCAAACGTTCCATACAATCGCTCTCACCCCGTTATCCCAAAGGACTCTCTTTTTATCTAAAAGCGTAGGACCACCGAGGAGGGCTAAAGTGTTCAACTTTGGGTTCTTGTGGAACACCCAAGCCATGTCAAAAGTCTGTAAGAACCGCTTCCATATAGAGTGGGAGAAAGTACAATCAAACAAGATGTGCTCCGTTGTCTCCGAATTCTTTCTACATAAGCTGCACCAATTCAGTTGGAGGGAGATCCAGGGCCTTTTCCGTTGAATGTGTATGTGCTTCTTAGCTTAGGATACGCTTCAATTTTTTTTTTTGATACAGTGCAACTTTTTTTTTGGCATAGAATAAATGGTTGCCACCATTCATGCCTTTTGAATCCCGGAGGAAATCTTTCATTTTTTTTCCAATAGCTTCCACAACTTTTTGGGGGATTTTGAAGAGAGAGGTAATTGGTAAGAAGGAAGGAGAGGGAGGCTTCAATCATGGTTAGGCGGCCTCCTTTAGAGAATTTGAAGTTAATCCATTTTGAGAGCTTTTTATCAATTTTCTCAATGATTGGGGGTCTGAAAGTTGAGATGCTTTGGATTACCACCAATAGGCAGACCAAGGTAAGTAATCAGGAGATGGTTGGCTTAGCAACCAATGTGAGAAGCTTTGGCTTGAACCTCATTGTAGTTAATGTCGATACCCACAAGGGAAGTCTTGCTCAGATTCATATTAGGACTAGTGTGGTTGGAGAAGGTAGAGACAATGTTCAGAATGTTGGGTAGGGAATCAACTTCATTGGGGAAAAGGTTCTCTTTCATTATATCAATGAATTAGCCGTTTGAGGTGCTTTATTAAAAAAAAAAACTTCATTGGGGAAAAGGAGGAGAATGTCATTGGCAAAAAGGAGATGGCCGATCTACAAATTCCATAATGAAAATAAAGAGGCAAAGAGATAGGGGCCACCCTTGTCAAAGACCTTTAGTTGCTTTGACACTGCCTCTAGGCTTTCTTTTTTTTTTTTTGATAATAAACAAAGCTATTTCATTGATGAATGAAAGAGCCCAAAAAGGCCAAGGATTACAAAAAAGCCTTTCAATTAAAGGCAATGGTGGAGGGATTATAATTACAAAGAAACTTTACAATTTGCACTCCAAATGGAGGCATTGAGAACACTAGTATCCCAAATATCTACCCAAGTTTTACTAACATCCACAAAAATATGCCTATTGCGCTCCAACCAAATATTCCATAGAATGGATCTCACCGCATTGGCCCAAAGTTCTCTACTTTTATCCTTAAGTCTTGAGCCTTCCAATAAAGTGATAATATTGACTTTAGGGTCTCTATGAAAAACCCAATGCATATTGAAGATATCCAAGAGGGTGTTCTAGATGGAAGATGAAAAAACACACTAGAACAGAAGATGGTTGGAGGATTCCGAACACTGTTTTTTTTTTTTTTAATAAAGCACCTCAAAAGGCCATTTCATTGATATAATGAAAGAGAAAATAAAACAAATAAAACAAAAAGGTGGTACAAACAAACCAAAAGCCACGAAAAAAAAAAAAAAAATACCCCCAACCCACTATGCCTGCAGTGCCACCTAATTACAAGTATGCAACAATTAATAATTGATCCTAAACGATAATTACAAAAAAGTTTGGAAGTTGACACCCAAAAAGAAGCATTTATGTAAGCCAACTCCTCTAGGCTTTCCATTGATAAAAGCAGAGAAGCTAGTATTCGTGCAACTAGTGATCCCTCTATCCAATTTTCACAAAAATCTTTTCTTTCAAGAATGAAAGAGACCGTTTCTCAGTTGGTTTTGTTGAAAGCCTTCTCATGGTCAATCTTAATGATCCAAGCTCTGATTTTCTTCCTGTGGCATTTCTCAATGATCTCATTGGCTAGATTGGGTCTAAAATTTGTCTATCATTGACAAAAGAAAATTGGTTTTGCGAGAGGGTGGAAACAAGGACCTCTTTTAGGCGATTGTACGGAGTCTTGGCAATAATTTTGTGACGCTTGAAATCTTTGATGCGCTCAGATTTCTCTGATAAGGCAAATGAAGGTTTCTTTAAGGCAGACATTACTGTTTCATTCTAAGAAAAATCATGGGATACCATGAATCAATCAGTCTTTATGATGTTCCAAGCCTTTTTGAAAATTTCGTTGGGTAACCATTGAGGTTTGAGCATTTTTTCAAGCCAAGCTCAAAAATAGCCAACCAGATTTCCTGTTCAAGAAAAGGGGCTTCAATGGAAGCCTACTGGGAGGTGGTTAGGGGGTTCCATGGGAGGTTTAAGAGAAGGTTTATAGGAGATAAGTGGGTTTTTCTATAGAGGGTGTTAAAGAAGCCTATGATCTTTTCAATGTCCTCAGTAGTGATAAGACTTCTGTTTGTGGAACTGATTAGTTCTGAGATATAACTTTCCTCCTTTGTTGGTTCACAATTTGGTAGAAAAATCTGGTATTTTTATCCCCTTTCTTAAGCCATTTACCTTTCATTTTTTGCCCATTGAGCTGATCCTCCTTAGCAATAATATCCTCTAGTTGAAGTTTTAGCTGCCGTTTCGTTCTTCTTTAGTAAGACTCATGATTTTCTCTGTGATGTCAATGTTGTTCATACAAAGAGTGATCCTCTGTTTTATTTTTTGGGCTGTTTTGTGGTTTCTCCATTGGTAGGAGTGGAGCCACTATTTCTCATCTCCAATTTGCTGATGATACCCTCGTCTTCTCTACTTTCGAGAGGGTTAATATTTGCTAACTTACTGGATATCAAAAAAAAAAATATTTGCTAACTTACTTGCTTCGGGTCTTTGAGCGTATGTCTGGCCTTAAATTTAATCTTGAGAAATCAGTGGTGGTGGGAATCAATTTGGATGACTCCATTGTGAAAGAGGTGGCTGATTCTTTTCTATGTAAGGCTTTCCAGCTGCCCCTCGTCTACCTTGGTCTCCCCCTAGGTGGCAACACCCGGTCTAAGTCTTTCTGAACCCAGTCTTGGAAAAACTCTACAAGAGAATTGTTAGGTGGAAGAATGTGATGCTTTCCAAACGGGTCAGACTTACTTTGGCACAATCCATCCTTAACAACCTCCCTATCTATTATCTCTCGGTGTTGTCCATTGCCAAAATTTTAGAGAAGGTGCTTAGAGTTTTCTTTTGGAAAGGGGTGAATGATAATGGAGGCTCTAATCTTGTGAAGTGGGACATTGCTTCTAACCCTTTGGATTTGGGAGGTTTGGCTTTTGGGAATATCATCAAGAAAAACAAATCCCTCCTCATCAAATGGCTTTGGAGACTCCCTCTGGAGGGGGATTCCTTATGGGCTGTTACTGTTAAAGCCCTTCACTACGTTTCAGAATGGAGCACTACCACCAACCCTTCTTCTTCTTGTCATAGTCCTTGGAAGGCTACTAAGCTTGATTATCACTAAATTTCAGCTTGGCAATGGTTCAAGATTCAGATTTTGGAGGGATGTGTGGACTCCTTTGAACAGACCCTTTGCTGATGATGCTTTCCCCGAAGTGTTCAGACTTGATGATTCTCCCGATGCCTCTGTTTTGATCTTTGGGATGTTGATTCCTTTTCTTGGAATGTTACTTTAAGGAGAAACCTCAAGGATGAGGAGATCGAGGAGTTTGTTTTCCTTATGAATTTTCTTAATGGTTTCAAACCAGGTAATTCGCATTTCACACGACATCAGACTTTGGAAGGGTGGTGGAGGCGATAATTTCTTTTGTAAAAAGGCATTTGGTTCCTTCTTCACAGCTACCTCTCCCTTTCCCACTGATGATATGTAGGTGATTTGGAAGGATTGTTATCCGAAGAAAGTTAGTCCTTTTATGGATTGTTCTATCCTCCTTGTTTATTATAAAAAAAAAGAAACTATCATTTTCAACCCAAGTCACACCGAAGATCTGATTTTTTTTTTGCCATATAAAGCCTCAAGAACTTACACTTCCACATGATGTGATTATAGTCTTCTGACCTAAGGTTGCACAAACTACACCAGTGAGGGTTGAGAGTGTAGGAAGAAGATCGCTTAAGAAACTCGAGGGTATTTATTTTACCAAGTGCCACAGACCAAATAAAAAACCTGACTTTCTTCGGGATCTTCATCTTCCACAAAGTGGAGAAGAAGAAAGAGGAACCACTCAGAGGAATTGGCTTTCAGTAATAAAAAAAGATTTGCAAGAGAATGTATAAGTGTGGCTAAGGGACCAAGGCTTGATCCCATTCTTGTTAGTTTTTGATCCCATTCTTGTTGCGAATGAACCAAGGTTTCACATTCAAACTTGACTTTAAAAAGCCTATGATTGTGTGGATTGGGACTTTCTCAATGAAATTCTCAAACGTAAAGGCTTCAATAATAAACGGCGTAGATGGATGGATGGTTTCCTATGGAAAAAACGGCCGAACCGAACCGTGCACACCCCTAGATATGTGTGTTCTTTTGTTTATGTTGCTTTTGGTATTTCTTTGCCACTTTTTGTTTATTATCAAAAAAAAAAATTTCTTTGCCACTTTATTTGTATTTGTTTTATTTTCTCTTTCTTTCATTATATCAATGAAATGACCTTGTAAGGTTTCTTTTAATAAAAAAAATTATGGGATCAAGAACTAACAAGGATGGGATCAAGAATCTGTTCTACCCCTAACAAAAGCGTTCTGAAATTGAGATACCGTAGTATGAAGGAACCCCTTCAAATCTATCTGCCAGAACCTAAGCCTATATTTTATATATGCTGGTAGTCAAGCTAATGGCCCGAAAATCCTTCACCTCTCTAGCATCCACCTTTTTTGGTATAATGGTAATATGGGTCTTGTTAACACTAGCATTCCCACTTTGGTGCTCTTAAAAACAACCTACGCAACCTTGCTACCTATCCTTCTTGTTTTAAGCTTCTGTGGAGAGCTAAAGCTCCTAAAAAGGTGTGATTTTTTGGTTGGACCAACTTCATAATGGGTTAAATACTGCTGATGTTATTCTGAGATGCCATCCTTACTATGCTCTTTTTCCTAGCTTGGCACTCTTTGCAAAAATCATGAGAAAAACAGCAGCCACACTTTTGTTCATTCTTCATTGCGAGTTCCGTTGCGTCATCCTCTCTCAGCTTCTTCAAGCCTTCAACCTTCATTGGTGCATTCCATGAGCTTCAACGGAGGCTTTCTCCCCGTTTGTCAATTGTCCTTTCTTTAAAGGAAAGGCTCAAATCCTTTGGATCAACGCCGTTTGCTCTTCTTTTTAGAAATAATGGCTGGATAGGAATGCTAGAACCTTCTACAACTCCCCTCTTCCACTTTTGAAACTTGGGAATCAAATAAATTTATTTGCTCTCTTTGGTGGCTCGGGCTTTTCGGCCCTCTTTTGTACTTTTCAATGATCGATGAACAGCTAGTCATTTATATATTAAGAAAAAAACTGGCACACAATTCCTTGCTTAAAAAAGTCTTGGAACATCAGCATAAAGTTATGCTTAATGTGTTCCAATAATTTTTAAAGGCCCCGAGGCTTTTTTGTTACCCATATTGGATATAGCATTAAAAATCTTTTGCTCAGTAAAATGGGCTATGAGAATGCTATTGTATCCTACTGCCTACTGGGATGGGATTATCCATCACAAATCTCTTATCCCTTTTCATTTGAAAGAGATGGGAGAAGTATTTAACAAACTCATCTTCAATACCTTTACCAGTAATAATTAATTTCATTGATATAATGAAAGAAAAAGAGACAATAAAGTATAGTTTTTTAATAGTCACAAGTTATGGAATGAAATTTGGGAATTTTGTGTTCTTAAAGCCTCTATTTGGAGTGCAAATCTTTTATTAATTATTCTACTTCGGTTATAGCGGCCAATTGGACTGCGTTTTTAACATTGTTTGGTTGGACTTTTTAGGCCTTTTCATATATAAATGAAAAGTGCAGTTTATCATTAAAATAAATAAATTTGTCTCCGACTCTTTATATGGGTGGATAGTTCTAAATTGTTATTTATTAGTGATTGATTGCTGCTAATTTTGTCTGGTTTGAGCATCTTCAGGTTACATGCTATCAGAAATTGCCTTGTGATGAGCAAATTAAAGATTTACTAAGAAGGAAGAATTTTAAGGAAGCAATCTCTTTATCAGAGGACCTAGAGTGTGCAGGTGAAATGTCCGAGGATATGCTATATTTTGTTCACGCTCAAATTGGATTTCTCTTGCTTTTTGACTTACAATTTGAGGAAGCAGTAAATCACTTTTTGCAATCTGAGACAATGCAGCCTTCTGAAATATTTCCATTTGTAATGAAAGATCCAAATCGCTGGTCCCTACTGGTACTCTCTCTTAGTGTTAATTATTAATTTCTTGGGATAATCTGAGTTCAATGATCTGCGTTTTTTGTTGATAAATTAGTTCAATTATTTCAGGTAGATCGTTGAATTAATTTCTTCTCTTCTTAGTCTTATCTCTCATATTTTCCCTTCTTCCTCTCATGATTGTATTTCTTGGACCCTTCATCCTACGGGCTTATTTACTTGCAAATCTTTCTTTTCTTCTCTCCCATTCTCTTCCTACTGTTTTTTTCCCTTCTAATTCAATTTGGTTTTCGAGTTTTCAACCGAAAAATCCAATTCTTTCTTTGAACTTTGTATTGGGGAAAACTTGTCACTGGGATGTTTTGCAATCTCACTTGCCCAATTTCTCTTTATCTCTACATATTTGTTTCTTGTGTTATAGGAGTTGTGAATCGGCTTCTCACTTTTTTCTTCATTGTAACTACTCTAGCAACCTTTGATTCAAACTTCTTTCACAATTTGACTTGAGTTGGGTTCCTCCAAAGGATGCTCGAGATCTTTTGGTTATGGACCTATTCGGTTCAAAGATTGCAAAAAGAAGAAATTTTTTTCTTAAATGTGCATTGGCTGCTTTACTATGGTCTATTTGGTTGGAACATAATTCTCGAATATTTTCGGGAGAATCCAAATCTTTGCGTCTTTTATCGGATTATTTTATTTCAAGAACTTTTAGTTGGGCAAGAAGTCTAAATAGTATAGATTTTTATTTTCCTACACATTCCATGTTGTATAAATGGAATTCTTTTTTGTAGTCTTTATTTTTACTTTTGTTTTTCTAAGGATTCCTCATCCTCTTGTAATTTGGTTTATTCTTATTTGATCAATGAAAGTTTAACTTTCCATAAATAAAAAAAATGAAAAAAAAGAAGAAAAAACAATACAATAAAGTGGCAAAACAAACCAAAAGCCACAAAAGCATGGTATACCGTATATCCCACAATCCCACACGCCACACTGCCACCTAATTACAAGTATGCGGGCCAACTATTTATAATTAAACCTAAAGGGGGGTAATTACAGTTTTTTTTTTGAAATGGACACCAAAAGGATACAATTACACGTGCCTTACGTTTCGAAGGAACCTTAAGGACAGTGAAGGCGATGACTTTATTTCAATGATGATGCTGCTTAGTAGGGTCAAACCTGATTCTTCTATGGACAGTAGAGTGTGGCTGGGTGGAGGGGATAATTTCTCTTGCAAGAACACTTTTGGTGCTCTTTTTAAAACGGTTTCTTCTCCCCCGATTGATTTTATCCAAGCTATTTGGAGGGATAACTACCCTAAGAAGGTGAAGGTTTTTTTGTGGACTTTCCTCAATGGCGGGCTGAATACGAATGACAAAATTCAGAGACGATACCCTTCCTTCACTCTCTATCCGGACAGATGTATTTTATGTAAAAACAGTGGCGAGAATGCGATGCATCTGTTTTGGGATTGCAGGTTTACCTCCCAGATTTGGTCCAAGCTGTTTGATTTCTTTCCTCTCCATGGGCCAAGGCCTTCTTAGATTCATTCTATCATTTATGGGTTCTTATGTGGGGTGGATCTCAAGAAGAAAGCGTACGTGATTTGGCGTCACGCGGTTCGAGCGATTCTCTGGCTTGTTTGGTGGGAGAGGAACAAAAGAGTATTTCAAGATGAAAGTTTGGAGACGAATGAGTTATGGGACCTAGTTGTCAGATTTACGTCTCTTTGGGCTTCTAAATCTAAATTATTTTGTAATTACCCCCCCTCGTCCATTGCCCCCAACTGGAGCGTTTTTTTGTAATCCAGGGGGCCTTTTGTTCTTGTTTTTTGATTTTCATTTATCAATGAAATGTCTATTATACAAAAAAAAAATTACATGTGCCAACTCCCAAACATAGCCCAAGATCTCATTGCACTAAAACCCGCTACCCAAAGACTCTCTCTTTATCTTTGAAAGGGGGAATAATGTTTGGCAAAAAGTTTTATTATCCACCCATGTTATCCCGAAAGTCTGGAAAAACTTTTGCCAAATTAGCCTAAAAAATTTGCAATTCCACATGATGTGGTTAAGATCTTCTGAATCATGCTTACATAAACTGTACCAATAGGGGTTAAGGGTGTAGGATGAAGATTGCGAAGCAACTCAAAATGTTAATTTTACCAGGGGCCACAAACTAGATAAAGAACCTGACTTTTTTCGGGATCTTCACCTTCCATAATTTTGAAAAGAAAAGGGGGGATGAGCTCATAGAAGGTGCTTTACTAAGCTCAAAAAAGGATTTACATAAAAAATGTTAGAAGAGTTTAGGGACCATAATCTAATATCACATGAACCCTCTTTCAGTGAAAAGCCCTCAAGGTTTAAGATGATGGAATTCAGTCAATTCCCTATCCTGGATCAGTCTTCGAAAATGAAAATCAATATTCACTATTAATCCCTCGTTTTTAATAAAGGTTCAGATTGGTGCCTTATTTGCTAGGGTTAAGGAGTACAACAAAAGATATAGGTCTTGAAAAGCAATTTCTCCTAGCCAAGTGTCCTCCCAAAAGCACATTCATTTTCCGTCTCCAACCTTCCATTTTACTTAAGGAAGAGAGGGTAGCATTTGGATATCGCCTTCCACGGATTCCTAACAATACCTCTGATCACTACATGCATATCCCATCCATTTGGTCGACAACCATATTTAATCACGATCACTTTTTTCCATAAAGTAAGAGGTTTCAATAGGGAATCTCCACAACCACTTCACAAGTAAAGCCAAGTTCTTTTTGTCCAAGTTTTCAATTCCCAGTCCACCCTCATTCAATGAACATGAAATCTACTTCCAATTGACAAGGTGGGCACACTTACCTTCACCAGAACCTTCCCATAGGAAGTTTCTCATGAGCCTCTCTAAATCCTCTTTAATACTTGTTGGAATTCGAAATATGGACGAGTAAAAGTTAGAATTCCTGATAGAACTGGTTGGATAAGCGTGAGCTTCCCACCTTTGGAAAAATGCCCTTTTTTTCCAAGAAGCTAGTCTTTTCTTGACCTTTTCAATCATAGGTTCCCAGAAGCTTTTTCTTTTTGGATTGTTTTCTATTTTGTTTCTATGAGGTTGCTGTTTCCTCTTTTACACTTTTATTTTTTTTTTATTTTCAATTTATTTTTTCAATGTTGTGGTTCTAATGTTTGAATGTTGATTTTTTTTTTGATAAATAACAAACTTTTCATTTGAATGTTGAATTCTCAGGTTCCCAGAAACCGGTATTGGGCGTTGCATCCTCCCCCTACTCCTTTTGAAGATGTTATAGATGATGGCTTGCTTGCCATCCAAAGAGCCATATTTCTTAAAAAAGCAGGCGTTGAAACTACAGTAAATGATGATTTTCTCTTGAATCCACCTGGTAGATCTGATTTGTTGGAGTCAGCAGTTAAGCATACTATCAGGTATTTTTATTTATTTAGTTATTTTTAGATGAAAGACAAAATTTGTTGGTTTTTTTTTTTGATAAAGAAGCTGTCCATTTTTCAATAATTCCTTTTATTTTATAAGCAAATTGAAAAGAAACCCGACTTGCTATTTTTGGGTCAAATATTAATTGAAGTAATTCATGTATTTTTCATCTTTTTAAAGGTCATACGAGATTGAGTTTCTTGTTTGTTGTAGTTAGTAGAGTTTTTGCTGAGGTCGTCTTCTTTCCCCATGTTTGTACATTCCTTTTCAAATGACAAAGATCAACATTATTACCCAATAAAGAGTTCCTTTTAAGATTGCTTTTGAAACCTGACATTAAACCAAAAAGAGTAATTATTGAGGACAATTTTGCAATAATGTATCCTATAAAAAGTATTGGGAATAAAAAAACTTGTATAATCCGCAAGTTGAAGATGAGAGAAATTAATTTTATTCCTACCAATTTGAAATCCTTCATTATAAATAATTTCCAATTTAAAGATAATTTCTTCTTCTTGACTTACCGTTTCTTAGAAAAAAATTGTGCTCTTCATTAAAATAATCAACAAGACCAAGGAAAACCTCTTCTTCCATCTTCCTCTTGTATTTTGTATCTACTTCTTCCATCTTATTTAACCATGTTTGAGAATTTTCTTTGTTCCAATGCAATATACTTCCTTTTTCTTGACCGATCAATGACCTTTGAATATTTTTCTGGGTAGTATAAACTTTAGGCAATGAATATGAATATTTGGGATAATTTCATTTTTGTTGCCTCCCTTTGGAATGCGATTTGGAAAGTTTTTTGTAATTATTGTATGTGATCTTCATTTGTCGGCAACTTCTGAATATTAGTTTCAATCACAAGTCTGCAAATCAGTTGTTCATTTGCTAGTCTTTACTTTTGATGGAAAGATAAACTTTCATTAATCAATAAGGGTTAAAACAAAATACAAGAGGATGAGAAATCCTCCAAAAAAACAGAAATAAAGTAAAAAATAAATTTGCAAAAAAGAATTCCATGCCTAGGCATATTAGCACTTTTGTCCATGTCTCCTTTAGGAAAAGGGGGAGACGGAGGAGCTCTTTTTGAAATATTGTTGTGGTGGCGCTTTTCTTGGTCATTTGGAAGCAACGAAACAACCGCATTTTAAATGATTTGTTTCATTTATGATTATCAACATCTTTGGGATTGTCTCTTGTATTATATTTATTGTGCACATTTATATTTTGGGTTAACTTTTTCACTTTCTTGTCTTAGTGAATCTTGTAATTTGAGGATTACCCATCCTCTTGTACATTATTTTTAATAAATTGTTGTGAATTTTTCTAAGAAAATATATTTTTCAAAACTAAGAAAAACATTTAACAGAAGAAATTACAATTTTTTTTGGGAAAAAAGCAAAAATCACCCCTAAACTATGCAACTTGTGACAAATACCCCTTGAAGTATTGATTTAAGCAAATACCCCTCTGAATTATGTGAGTTGTGACAAATAACCCCCTGGACCATTCTTTTTGTAACCAATAACCCCCTAAACTTTTATAAGTGTTTAAAATAAACCTTTTTGTTTACATCGGTTTAATTTGATTACATAATAAATAAAAGTTTTGGTTTAACATTAAAAATTTATCTTTAGAAGACGAGTAACACAAGTGGTAAGAGAAACAAAAAAAATTTAACGGGTGTAAATAAAATAGTTTATAACACTTAGAAAAGTTCAGGGGGCTATTTGCTTAAAAAGATAAGTTCAGGGGGTTATTTGTCACAACGTACATAGTTTAGGGGGTATTTGCTTAAGTCAATAGTTCAGGGGGGTATTTATCACAACTTACATACTTCAGGGAGGTATTTGCTTAAAAAAATAGTTCATGGGTGTATTTGTTTCAAGTTGCATAGTTCAGGGTGGTTTTTGCTTTTTTCCCTTTTTTTTTTTAATAATAACAATGCTATTTCATTGAAGTATGAAAGAGCCAAAAGGCAAGAACAAAAACAAATTACATAAAAGCCTTCCAATTAGAGGCAATGATAAAAGGGGCATAATTAAAAAAAAATTACAAACTTATGACTCACTCTATATTCTATATATATTTCATGAATAGTTCACAACAATATTATTTTTGTATAATAGACATTTCATTGATAAATGAAAATCAAAATACAAAAGCAAAAGACAAAAAGACATTCCAGTTAGGGGCAATGATCGAGGGGGGATAATTACAAAAAAGAATAGACTTAGAAGACCAAAGCGAAGTAAATCTGACGACTAAATCCCAGCCCACAACTCGTTGAGCTCCAAGCATTCGTCTTGAAAGATCCTTTTGTTCCTCTCCCACCAAACGAGCCAAAGGATCGCACGAACTGCATTGCGCCAAATCACAAGAGCTTTCCTATTAAGCTTCATCCCACACAAGAAACCATAAATGATTGAAAGAAGCCGTAAAGGCCTGGGGCCGTGGAAAGGAAAGACATCTAGCAGCTTGGACCAAATCCGAGAAGTAAATTGGCAATCCCAAAAAAGGTGCTTCGCACTCTCGCCACTATTATTACATAAAACGCACCTATCCGAACTTAGAGTGATGGAAGGATACTGTCTCTGGATCTTGTCATTCGTGTTCAGCCCACCATAAAGGAAGGTCCACAAAAAAACTTTAACCTTCTTGGGGTACTTATCTTTCCAAATTGCCTGAAGTAAATCCGTAGGGGGGGAAGATGCTTCCTTAAAAAGAGCTTCAAAAGCATTCTTGCAAGTGAAATTGTCCCTTCCCCCCATCCACACTCTGCAATCCATGGAGGAATCTGGTTTGACCCGAGTAAGCAGTTCCAACAGAGAAACACAATCATCCCCTTCACTGTTCTTGAGATTTCTACGAAACCTGATATTCCAAGCATTACAACAAGGATACCAACAATCATGGACTGTGGCTTGGGAGTCAATAGCAAGACTGAACAGGGAGGGAAAGATTTTCTTTAGGGGTTTATCCAGATTTAGCCATGTATCAGCCCAGAAATTGATCCTTGTTCCTTTACCAAGTTTAAGGGAAGACATGGAGGCTAAACAGTCATCCAAATTAGCAATAGCCTTCCACGGGCTTCGATAAGAGCAATGAGGATTAGCCTTTGTTCTCCAACCGCTTTCAGACACCTATGACCAGCCCTGATAACAACTACCCACAACGAGTCTTCCTCCATGGGTAATCGCCAAAGCCATTTTAGAAGAAAGGATTTGTTCCTTTTAATAATACTACCAAAAGCCAGGCCACCCTTATTCAAAGGTTTTGAGACTTTATCCCACTGAACCAGGTTAATTCCACCATCCTTGTTCACCCTTTTCCAGAAAAAATCCCTGAGGAGCCTTTCCACATTTTTAGCAACTAACACAGGGATAGAGAAAATAGAGAGATAGTAGGTGGGAAGATTGTTGAGAACAACTTGCACGAGAGTTAACCTACCTCCTTTAGACACCAACACATTCCTCCATCTATCGATCCTTTTGAAGATTTTTTCCACCATCGTATCCCAAAAAACTTTGCTGCGTGGGTTACCTCCCAAAGGAAGTCCGAGGTAGGACAAAGGAAGCTTAGCATCCTTGCAATGAAAGGTAGCAGCCACCTTCTTAACAAAAGCATCATCAAAGTTGATACCAGCCACCATAGTTTTGTCCAGATTGAATTTTAGCCCTGAAATCTTCTCAAACACTTGAAGGACAGCAAGAAGATTTTCAATTTTATTTTCCTCAGCCGTAGAGAATATAAGGGTGTCGTCGGCAAACTGGAGGTGACAGATGGAGTCAACACCATCCCCCGGGGAGAAACCTGTGAAAAGACCAAAGGCTTCAGCACTAGTAAGGAGTCTCCTTAGAGCATCTGCTACCAAAGTGAAAAGGAAAGGGGAGAGGGGGTCCCCTTGTCGCAAGCCTCTGCTAGCTTTAAATTTTTTCCTTGGCTTACCATTGATAATAATAGAATAATTGACAGAAGAGAGGCAACCCATAATCCACTTCCTCCACCTTGGACCAAAACCTTTAACCTTCATCACTTCATCCAGAAAGTCCCAATCAACTCGATCATAAGCCTTCTCCAGGTCAAGTTTAAAGATCAAGCCTGTCCTCTTCGAAGTCCTCCTGGTTTCCACCAACTCATTCGCGATCAGAATGGAGTCCACTATTTGTCTGTTGCCTATAAACGCTGGAACTTAAAGATAGTTTTAGGCAGTACCCCTTTTAGTCTACAAGCACTTTAGCCAAAATCTTGTAAGGCCCAGTAGTGAGGCTAATAGGTCTAAAATCTTTCACAGCTTTAGCATCCACCTATTTCGGGATAATGGCAATATAAGTTTCGTTAGTGATCTCATTAACCACCCTATTTTGAAAAAACTCTTGGAACATTCTTATAAAATCATGTTTAAGAATGTTCCAAGTGTTTTTAAAAAATTCAGTAGTGTAACCATCAGGCCTCGGGGCTTTCGAACACCCAAGACTAGAAATGACATTCCAGATTTCCTCCTCAGTAAATGGTCTTTCCAGCAAGCCCACATCATTCTCATCAAGGGGACACCAATTCAGATTAGCTGGAACATTCTTGGGACTAGAGTCTTTAGTGTAGAGAAAATTAAAGAAAGTATAAAACTCCGACTCAATATGAGGAGGCAAGTTCCTTGAGAAGAAAGAATTTCAGAGATAAAAGTTTTCTTCTTTCTACCCGTCATAATCCTATGGAAAAAGCCCGTGTTTTCATCACCTTCTTTTAGCCATCGCTGCTTGATCTTTTGCCCCCAGAAAATATCCTCTTTAACTACAATGTCAAGAAGGGCGAGGCGAGCCTGCATCCTCTCAACTACTTGTAGGGAAGAGAGACCTTGAGATTCATCGAGACAGTCAAGCGAACATATAAGGGAGGTGTCACACCCATGTCTATAAGCACACATGGCCTTGGCATGGACTTGGACCTTGGGCCATGCGCAAGGTAAATCAGTAGTGCAAACCAAGAAATTGCACTAAGACTGAGGACAAGGTCACCCCACAAGGCGATAGGCAGAGCCTTGATGGGCAATCAACGTGGGATACGTTGGGCGAGTAGTGAACGGGAACCGACGTTCATGCGGAGGCGCCATTGGCATGGAGATCGCCTTGACCACATGCCGTAAGAGTAACGGGGGTGTGCGTGGAGTGTACATCGAGACCCTGAGTTCGAGGCAAACTCACTAGTTCGGGGACGGGGGCTAGAATGAGGCGCAATGCGCATTTAGCTTGGTGAGCGTAGGTGGGCGCTCATAGCATCACTAGCACGGGCATTACTGGGTGCATCGTGAGCATCAACAGGCAGATGGGTGTGCAACGAACCAAGCTGCAAGTATGTGTAGGTGGACACATACGAAGCATTTACCAGTTAGCGTAGAGGCGCTATTAGGCACGCATATGAGGAAACGTGCCTGGCCAGCATGTCGACACCAAGGTGTTGGGCGTTTAGCGATGGGCGCAAACACGACACGCGTTGGAGAAGGACGCGTAAGGCGGGTAAGCCAAGACATGGGAAAATGGCATTGATGTGCGTAGATAGACGCACATGGGCAGCAGGCTGCAGTAGTTCGTGACGCTGGGCGTTGAGTGGTCGACGCAGACAGGCGTGTGCGAGGGAGCACGCGAGGCGAACGACATAGGCAGCATGCTGGGCAGCGTGCTAGGCAGGACGCTGGGAGCGAGACAGCGCGCGGAGCGCATGACGCCGGACAGGACGCTGGGGGCGAGACAACGCGCGGAGCGCATGACGCAAGCAGACGCTGGCGCGAGCGCAGCGAGGAGCGCTGGTGCTAGACAGGACGCTGGGCGTGAGACAGCGCGAGACAGCGCGAGGAGCGCTGGCGCTAGACAGGACGCTGGGCGTGAGACAGCGCGAGGAGCGCTGGCGCTAGACAGGCGCACGGCCTAGGCCCACGATGGGCATGGCCGAAGACATGGTGGTGGTTACATGCGGTTACCAAGCACTTTCCTAAAATTAAGGGAGATCATGGGTGGTTACTTTACAAAGATAACTACCATGTACCCATGATCTATATAGTTACCTAAAATCAAGGAAGTAGTGGGTGGTTACTAATTATGGGTGGTTAGCACTACCCATGATCTACACTCTTCCTAGAATTATGGTAACTCCCTGTAACTACCTCCCCACTACATGGAAGTTACCTATGAGTGGGTAGTTACTTCCTAAAGTTATGGATAGTGGGGGAGGGGCGAAATGGAAAGTGGAAGGCTTGGTTAGTGGGTAGTTATGAGAGATAACTCCCACGTAAATGTTAACCACATGTCTTAGTGGGTAGTTACGAAAACTACCCTGGCTTCTCTATAAAAAGGAAGCCAATGCTTCATTCGGAAAAAGAGGACAAGAGGCGTAGGCATCACACTTGATTAGAGAGAATCGAGTAGTGTAAAGCACTTAGAGTGTCTTTGTGTTGTGAGGCCGAGAGAAACATTGTATTGAGAGCTTGTCTATTGTGAATGAAGCTAGTTGCCAAGGTTGTGGCAAACGCTTATGTCTTGTATTTGCTTTATGCTTTTGTAAATATAATGAAGATGCTTTCATTTGGCACGTCCTTGTGTTCATTGGTGAATGCTTAGTGTGATTACGTACTCTGTTTATTAAAAAGACTTCCGCTGGTTACTCGAGTCGCCGAGGATTTGAGTAAGGGGCTGACTAGGAGGACCTCCTAGTGCCATCACGGTGCAACGAAAAATTTACCTGGGAATTGTACCCGTGACAGGAGGTGAGGTTGTTTTTCTGAGAATTAATGTTGCCAAAAACCTCTGCATTCCATGATCGCAATTTACCTTTAAGAAATTTCAGTCTTGAAAGAAGTGAATAGCCAGCCCACCCTTTAATCTCAAAAGCCTTCCACCAGCCATCAATAGAAGAGTAGAAACTGAGATGCGAGATCCACATATTCTCAAAGCGGAACGGGGTTGGGCCCCAAGAGAAACAACCAGAATGGAGCATGATAGGGTAATGATCAGACACCAATCTTTCCAACCTAGTGACTCTGGCCTCAGAAAACAAACTAAGCCAGCTAGAGTTGAGGAGGAATCTATCAATAAGTGAGTGGGTGCCGGAATCATTCATTCTAGACCACGTGAAAACACCATTAATCATAGGAGGGTCTTGTAACGAAAAATTCTCAATGAAAGCGTTAAAGTCTCTCATGCTTCTAGTTACAGGACGAGAAGACTTCTCCGATGACCATCTGCAAACATTAAAATCCCCACCTAGGACCCAAGGCCCTTCACAAACACCTCCCAAAGCGGAGATTTCATCCCAGAATTGCTCAATTTCTCCCGTAGTGGGAGGGCCATAAATACCAGTCAGCCAAAAAGAAGAGGAATGAGGGCCATAAATACCAGTCAGCCAAAAAGAAGAGGAGTGTGTGTGTGTGTGTGTGTGTGAGAGAGAGAGAGAGAGGGAGGGAGGGAGGGAGGGAGGGAGGGAGGGAGGGAGGGAGGGAGGGAGGGAGGGAGAGGGAGGGAGAGGGAGGGAGGGAGGAGGGAGGGAGGGAGAGAGAGAGAGAGAGAGAGAGAGAGAGAGAGAGAGAGAGAGAGAGCGACATTCCTCGAACTCCAAATGGATTTAACCAAACTTCTATCGATACTCTTCAGCTTTGTCTCTTGAAGGATGACAATATCGGGACTATGCTTACGAATCACCTCCTTAATAACGCTCCGCTTCTCTGGAGCCCCCAAACTTCTAACATTCCAGGAGACAATTATCATCAACAACCTGATGGCCTGTTATCCTCTCCGTGTGACTTCTATCATAGTTAACAGAAGATACAAGATTCTTTAGTTCCCGTTGCCCAATTGTGTTTCTGTTGGAGCCTCCTCACTTTTTAGCTTTCTGCCCTGATGGTTTGCCTCTTGGTGATAACCCAAAAAAAGAAATGGCTTTTGGTAACCCGTGATTGAAAAAACTGTAAAAAACTAGCATCGTGCTAGAGAGGTTATTTCTCGAAAGGTGGGAGATTGACACTCTTAACGTCAATGTTAAGTGGTATTCCTTCCTACTACATGTCCTTGTTCAGATTGCCGGGAAGTGTTAAAAGACACTTTGGGAGAAGACTGAGAGCGATTTTTTCTCGGAAGGATTAGGTGAGTGGAAAGGCTCACATCTCATCAACTGAAATGCGGTTTCGAGATCGCTAGAAAATGGGGGTTTGGGAATTGGAAATTTGGAAAAAAAAGATTATGACTTTGCGTGTAAAGTAGCTTTGGAGATTCCCAATTGAACTTGAGTGTCTTTGGCATAGCATAGGTGATTGGAAGTAAGCACGGGATTCATCCAAATGGTTGGCACACCAAAGTGGTTACTCGGGGAACGGGTAGAAGCCCATGGAAGGAGATGTCTAACCGCTACCCTCTTTTCCTTAATCACTTTTGGTAGGACATATGGATAGTGGACAATGTCTTTCAAGACCTGTTTCCCCTTCTCTATTCTCTTACTTTAGCTAAAAACCACTCGATTTTGTATTTCATTCATGGCGAGAGGTTAGGTGTAAACTTTAATTTTCATTTTGACAGCCATATAACGGATAGAGAAATGGTCTAGCTTTGAGCGGAGGGGCCCATGATATTAGATTGTGGACTCTAAATACATCTTATATATTCTCGTGCAAATATTTTTTTGACTTCCTCCGCTCCCCTCCCGCAAATTGCTCTTCACTATTCTTTTCTAAATTGTGTCGAGTGAAGATCCCAAAGAAAGTTAGGTTCTTTATGAGGTTAGTGACACTTGGATAAATTAATACTTATGAGTTTCTTCAATGATCTTCGTCTTATTTTTCTAAACTCGTGTAGTCTATGTAATCATGACTTCGAAAATCTTGCAACTTTTCTAGACTTTTTTGGCAAAGGTTTTGAGGTTTCTTGGGTTCATAGAAACTTTTTAGGGCAGAGTTTGGAGGAAGTCTTTTTATGTCCTCCTTTAAGAGAAAAAGGGAGGAGCCTTTGGCTTGTGGGTTCATGGGGTTATGATTGGAAAGAAATGGGAGATTTTTTTTAGAGATGCGACGAGATCGTGGGATTATGTTTGGGAATTGGCACATGTAAATGTGTCTTTTGGGTGTCAATGACTAAACTTTTTTCCTAACTACCCACTTAGGATGATTATTAATTATCAAATACTTGTAATTAGGTGGTGGGTTCTTTTTTGGGTATATGGGGTATATGCCTAGTTTTTGTGGCTTCTTTTTTGTTTCTTTTATTATATCAATGAATTTGGCTTGTGAGCCGTCTTTTGGAAAAAAAAGGGAATACAAAAAAAATTCCTCTAGTTGTACAGATCATAGTTAAATTATAATTACAAAATCTGTCATTAAGAGAGCTCCAACTCTAGAGGAAACGAAAATGATATTTTCTCAAACCACAGTACTATCCTTTTTTTTAGTTGAATTCACAAAAATCATCCTTTTCCACTCTTGGAAAACAAAAATCCATCTGTTTCTCTCTTTATAAACGCCACAAAAATCAGCCTTCCTTCCTTTCTTTCTTTGGTTAAAGAGTGGTGGGATTCTTTTGTAGTGCAAGGCTGGCCGGGTTACTCTTTTATGGGTAAGTTAAAACTTTTGAAGGCGGAGCTGAAAGGCTGGAATATTGGAGTGTTTGGCCATGTTCAAACTAAGAAACGTCAGATTTTAAATTGATCTGTCTGCTCTAGATGGTTTGGAGGAACGTTCAGGTTTATCTGAAGAACAATGCGCAGCTAGAGTCTCGTTGAGAATGGAGCTTCTGGACATCAGTGCGAAGGAGGAGGCTTTGTGGCGTCAAAAATGCAAAGCGCAGTGGTTGAGAGAGGGTGACTTAAACTCAACTTTCTTCCATAATTATATGAATGGGAGGAGAAATAAGTCTCTCATTTCTGTAGTTTGTTCTTTTGAGGGTAGAAGCTTGGTGTCAGATGATGATATAGAGAAGGAATTTCTGTCTTTCTATCAGCGGCTGTATTCTAAAAAAGGGGGAGAAAAACTGATTCCTGACAACCTGTGTTGGGATCCCATTGATGTTGCTGATAAAGAGTGGCTGGAACGTCCCTTCTCCGAGGAGGAAATTTTGGGAGCCATTAATGCTTTGGGTTGTAATAAAGCTCCGTGGCCTGATGGGTTTACGGCTGAGTTCTTTAAAAACTCTTGGAACATAATTTAGTCGGATGTTTTGGCTATGTTCCATGAGTTTTTTCGGAAGGGTATTGTTAACTCCATCACTAATAGCACTTTTATTTCCTTGATTCCAAAGAAAGTGGACGCTCGGGAAGTCAAGGATTTCCGTCCGATCAGCTTAACGACTGGACCTTACAAGATTATAAGCAAGGTACTGGCTGATAGGTTAAAAACTGTTCTTCATAAAACTACTTCCATCTTTCAAAATGCATTCATTGGTGGTAGACAAATTGCAGATTCTATTTTGGTTGCTAATGAAATTATTATTTTTTGAATAAAAACACCTCATAAGGCCATTTCATTGATATAATGAAAGAAAAACAATACAAGCAAGAAAAATGAATAAGTGGCAAAAACAACCAAAAGCCACACCAAACGCTATACCATATCCCCCACAAAACAACCCACCCGCACCGCCACCTAATTACAAGTATGCGGGCCAACTATTTATAATCAAACCTAAAGGGTAATTACAAAAAACTTTAGACGTTGACACCCAAAAGGATGCATTTACATGTGCCAACTCCCATATGTACTCCCATGATCTACTTTCATCCCTAAATATCCTTCTATTTCTTTCCAACCATATCCCCCATGATATGGCACAAAATCCGGCTATCCAAAGGCATTTCCCCTTGGAAATTATTGAAGACTGGAGGATTAAGAAGGTTAAAGGTGTGGTCATTAAGTTGGATGTTGAGAAAGCTTATGATTGTGTAGATTGGGCTTACTTGGATGCTATTATGTCCAGTAAAGGGTTTGGGCAGAGATGGAGAAAATGGATTCGAGGTTGTCTTTCTTATGTTAATTTTTCTATTATCATTAACGGCAAGCCTCGTGGTAAATTCTTCGCGTCTCGTGGTATTCGGCAAGGAGATCCTCTCTCCCCCTTTTTGTTTATCATGGTGGCTGATTCCCTTAGTAGATTATTGTCTAGTGCTCAGGACGCTGGGGTTATTGAAGGTCTTGTGTTAGGTAGGAGCAGTTAAAGGTGAATCATCTTTTGTTTGCGGATGACACTCTGCTTTTTTCGCCGTTTGAAGAAGGAAAGATCTTTAACCTCCTTTCTGTGATTCATCTGTTTGAGAAGATGTCCGGGCTGAATTTCAATCTTGAAAAGTCTTTTCTTGCTGGTGTCAATCTGAATTCGGGTGAGTCTTCTTGTGCTGCTTCTTGGCTGAATTGTAAGGTTTCAACCCTCCCTCTCTTTTATTTGGGGCTTCCTCTTGGGGGTAATCCCCGGCTTAGAGGTTTTTGGGAACCTGTTATGGAGCGTATTCAGAGACGACTTTGTAAATGGAAGAAGCTGGCGGTGTCTAAAGGAGGGAGATTGACTCTTGTTCAATCCGTTCTTAGTTGTATGCCGATCTATTACCTTTCGGTTTTCACTATTCTGAAGGGTATTGCCAAAGAGATTGATAAAATGTTGCGGGATTTTTTTTGGAAGGGCACTGAGGGGAACGGTGGATCTAATATGATAAAATGGGAGGAGGTGGCCAATCCGCTGTTGTGCGGGGGTCTTGCTTTTGGAATTATCGTGAATCGCAACATCTCTCTTCTCCTGAAATGGCTGTGGAGATTTCCGAAGGAGGAAGGGGCTTTGTGGCACAAAGTGATAGTGGTTTTACATGGTGATGTTGCCTTAGGTTGGAGAGTTGGCACTAATATTTACTGCTCCAACTGCAGCCCGTGGAAACAGATAGCGAAGCTTGATGGGCTTATGACTGCGTTTACGTCCTTTGCTTTGGGGAATGGGAGGATGATTTCTTTTTGGGATCATCTGTGGATTACTAATGTCCCTCTTCGTGCCGTTTTTCCAAGATTACATAGACTGTCTAATTCTAAGGAGAGTTCTGTTGTTGAAGTGTGGGACTCCAACTCTAATTCTTGGATTTTGTTGTTTAGGAGGAACTTAAAGGATGAGGAGGTGGATGAGTTTGTTAGTCTGATATCCACTCTAAATGGTTGTGTTGTGGGATCTTCACCGGATTCAAGGTTGTGGAAAGGGGTTGGCAGTGAGTTTTCCTGCAAAAATGCTTTGTTGTCTCTGTCTTCTAATGATTTTGCTTTCTCGGAGGACCTCCATAAAGCTCTTTGGTGCGCAAGGTACCCAATTAAGGTGAAAGTTATGTTATGGACCCTTTTTAAGGGAGGTTTAAATACCATTGATAAGTTGCAAAGAAGATATCCTTCTATGGCTCTTTCCCCGAATGTTTGTGCCCTTTGCTTAAATGATAGGGAGAACGCGGCCCACGTTTTTGTGCATTGCTCCTTTGCTTCTGGGTTGTGGTACAAGCTCTTTAAAATTTTCAATATGCACGGGCCTCTCCATAACTCCGCTGGTGATGCTATCCACGGGCTGCTGTGTGGTCAGAATCTTAAAGGGAAGCCTAATATTATTTGGTGCAATGCCATTCGTGCCATTTGCTGGTTGATTTGGTGGGAACGCAATAGCCGTATTTTTAATTCTAATTTCATCTCTTCTTCTGTGAATAGTTTGTGGGAGAAAGTGGTGTGGTTTGCTTCCCTTTGGAGTTCCCTTGTAAAGGATTTTTGTAATTATAGTCCTTCTCATATTGCCCTCAATTGGTCTAGTTTTTTGTAATCTCTTGAGGATGCTCTTTTGTACATTTCATGATATCAATGAAATTGTTTCTTAGTTAAAAAAAACATATAAACTTCCCATATGTTTGACCCGACCATTTTAAAGAACACTTTATTTTTGAGATTGTGACCAAAAAAGGCTGAAAATAGGAAAGTCCTCATATCTCTGGGGAATGGAATAGCTTGATTAAAGATGTTGAGCAGTCTGGTTTTCAGGCTGATCTTGTGAGAAACACCTTTGTGTATTGTTTAATTTCCCGATCTTGTGTATTGTTTTTCATATTTTTGGTATTTATTCTGTGTCTGTCAATGTAGGTACTTGGAGACTTCACGCCAAAAGAACTTGACATCAGCTGTTAGTGAGGGAGTTGACACTCTTTTAATGTACCTCTATAGAACTTTAAATTCTGTTGACAAGATGGAAAAACTGGCATCTTCAACGAACAGTTGTGTTGTGGTATGTAGTTTTTTTTTCTTTTGTTTGCATCAGTCCGAACATGTTTGTTCTTCCTTAATTCTACTTGTGCCTTGCATTTCAGAAAAATCCAAAATGGTCTCTCTCTTTTTTTTTGTATTTTTTTTAATATTATTGATAGTTATTTTTTTACAGGATGGAAATGTGGATAAGAGGTTCACTAACTGGGTGGTTCATTGTTACCATTTATTTTATGGATACTTCTTATCTTTCACTATTTTTTTTAACCAGAAAAAACAATCACCTGACCGCCTCTTTCCACCCACCACCTCTTGACTCCACCATATCACGCTTTCTTCTTTTGATTTTTTTTTTAAATTAAAAGAACACCTCAAAAAGCCATTTCATTGATATAATGAAAGAAAAAGAAGAAAAATAAAACATTACAACAATCCAAAAGCCACATAAAATTGGTATACCATATACCCATACCTCTACTAACCCGCACCGCCGCCTAATTAAAAGTATGCGGGCCAGCTATTTATACTTAAACCTAAAATGTAATTAAAAAAAAAATTGGTATTTGACACCCAAAAAGATGCATTTACATGAGCCAACTTCCAAACATAGTCCCAAGACAAGATCTCATCTCCTCCCTAAATATTCTCCTATTCCTTTCCAACCATATACCCCATGCTATTGTGCAAACTCACGTTACCCAAAGGTTCTTCCCCCTTCGTTGAATGAGGGGATAAAATCATCTCCTCCAAGGTTTGGTGAAAAGTCTCATTTTCTACCCATGTTATCCCAAATGTTTGGAAAAATCATTGGCAAATAAGCCTCGAAAATTTGCACTTCCACATGATGTGATTAAGATTTTCTGAATCAAGATTGCATAAATAACACCAGTGGGGATTAAGGGTGGCCTTCTTCTTTTGATAGGAAACAAGAAACTTATCATTGGCCTCCCAAATGGATTTGAAAGAGGGGAGGAATTCTTTGAAAATGTGGAACAAGGAGTCTTTAGGTAATGTCGCGAATGAAAAGAAATTGACCCTTGAAAAGTTGCAAAAGCTGGATGATTCCGATTCCCTCTCTAATACTAACTTTCAATCTGAGAGTCTCTCTTCTTGCTCATTTAGTTTCTTTAGATCAAAAAGAAAAATCTCTTGGAATCAAAAAGTCTAAACTTTTCCATAGAATTGCAAATTCTAGAAAGGGAAATAGTGGCTAAACAAACTCATCACCAAGGATGGGTTTGATTCTTGATTCTCAAACTGAAATCTCAAATGAGGTTATATTTCATTTCCAATAGCTTTATACTTGAGAAGGCAAGGGCTCTTTTTCTTTAGATGGAATTGCTTGGGATCCAGTCTCTTCTAATCAAGCCTTCTTCTTAGAGAGACCTTTAAGCTTGGATGAAATTAAGAAAGTTGTTTTTTTATTGTGATGGTAGTATAGTTTTGATTGGAATTCTTTGATGGTGCATTATGGATCTCTTCGTAGCCCTTGGAAATCTATTTCCAAATGTGTTCCCACTTTCTCCAAGGGTACAAAAATCATTCTAGGTAACGGTCTTGGAATTCGTTTTTGGGAAGATATTTGGATTTCTGATTCCCCTCTTTCTTTATCTTTTCCTCTTCTGTATCGAATTACTAAAAATCGTTTTGCTACCATTTTCTCTCTTTTTAACTTGCTTTCTAAGTCTTAGGATCCTCTTTTTTTTAGAAATTTTAAAGATGAGGAAATTCTGGAATTTTCTTCTCTTCTTTGTCTTATCTCTCATATTTCCCCTTCTTCCTCTCATGATCGTATTTCTTGGACCCTTCATCCTTCGGGTTCTTTTACTTGCAAATCTTTATTTTCTTTTCTCTCCCATCTTTTTCCTTCGGATTTTTTCCCTTCCAACTCCATTTGGTTTTCGGGTTTTCAACCCAAAATCCAATTTTTTCTTTGGACTTTTTATTTGGGTAAATTTGTCACGGGGGACATTTTGCAATCTCGGATGCCCACTTTCTCTTTATCTCCACATATTTGTTTCTTGTGTTATAGGAGTTGTGAATCGGCTTCTCACCTCTTTCTTCATTGTAACTACACTAGCAACCTTTGGTTCAAACTTCTTTCACAATTTGACCTGAGTTGGGTTTCTCCAAAGGATGCTCGGGATCTTTTGATTATGGACTTTTTTGGTTCAAGGATTGCAATAAGGAGGAGAATTTTTCTTAAATGTGCAGTGGCTGCTCTTTTATAGATTGTTTGGTTGGAACGCAATGCTCGGATTTTTTCTGGAGAATCCAAATCTTGGCATCTTTTATGGGATTCTTTTACTTCAAGAACTTTTAGTTGGGCCAAATTTG
Source organism: Gynostemma pentaphyllum (assembly GCA_028015215.1). Lineage (NCBI taxonomy): Eukaryota > Viridiplantae > Streptophyta > Magnoliopsida > Cucurbitales > Cucurbitaceae > Gynostemma > Gynostemma pentaphyllum. The sequence goes on along the minus strand of CM051346.1, from coordinate 37,051,364 downwards.
TAAATAGTATAGATTTTGATTTTCCTACACATTCCATGTTCTATCAATGGAATTCTTTTATGTAATTTTTTTACTTTTGTTTCATTGGAGGATTTCCCATCCTCTTGTATTTAGTTTTTATTCTTATTTGATCAATGAAAGTTCATCTTTCTATCAAAAAATAAAATAAAATAAAAATTGTGATAGTAGTATAGTAAATCTCCGGCTCTGAATGACTTTTCCATGGAATTATTTAAATCTTGGGATCTTATCTAAGTTGACCCCTTAATGTGTTATCAGATTTTCATAGGTTTTGGATTTGAGAACCACCTAGCATTTAGGTTTCTTTATCTTTGCCTAGTTCACAAGGTTGCTACCTCCCTCGTAACCTTTTGGGGCCCACAAAAAATTTCTCATTTTCTCAATGATGTTGGCAGCCTTGGTGGGGATTTTCAAAAGGGAGAAGTAATAAATGGGAAGTGAGGAGAGGACAGCTTCCACCATAATGGAGAAGGTGAAGGTACTCCACTTTGAAAGCTTCCTATCAATCTTTTCAATGATCGAGGACCAAAAGTTTAGAGAGTTTTGATTCCCCCAAGAGGCATTCAAAGGTAGGTATTAGGTAAAGAGCTAGCCTGGCAGCCAAAAGAGGAGGCTAAAGAGCTCTCATCAAAATGATCAATATTTTGACCAATGAGGGAGGTTTTGTTGAGGTTCATACAAAGCCCTGTGTGATTGGAGAAGAGGGAGAGAGTTTTGAAGATTTTTGTAATGTATAAAAATATTCTAATTTATTATTATTATTTTTAATAAAACACCTCAAAAGACCATTTCATTGATGTAATGAAAGAAGAAAAATAAAGACATTACAATAAAGTGGCACAAACTATCCAAAAGCCACATAAATTTGGTATACCATATACCCATTACCGCTACTAACCCGCACCGCCACCTAATTACAAGTATGCATGCCACCTATTTATAATGAATCTTAAAGTGTAATTACAAAAATATTTGGTAGTTGAGATCCAAAGAGATGCATTTACATGAGCGAACTCCCACGATCTCTTTTCCTCAAATATTCTCCTATTCCTTTTAATTAATTTTTTTTTATCTTGTTATTAACCTACTAAAATGCTCCAAATATTTATTTTACTCTATTAGAAATAACAAAGAGTACGAAATTGGAGAGAATTTAATTAAATGTCAATGCCAAAGCCCAAAGCTAAATATAGGAGGGATTTGGATGGGAATTGAATGTCAATGCCAATGGTAATTGAGATTGAACCAAACAATGGAATGGGTATTAAAAACCCATTCCCATGGCCAATTCCCGCAATCCAAACGCCCCCTTAAGGGTTGAGATAATGGATGATAATTCTGTCATTCCCCTATCCTGATGAGCCTTCGAAATGGAAATTATAATTCACTTTTAAACCCTCATTCTGAATAAAGACTGAGATTGGTTCATTTTTGGCTAGGGTTAGAGAATATAACAAAGGATATAGGTCTTGAAATGCAATATCCTCAATCCAAGTGTCCACCCAAAAGCGAATTCGGTTCTCGTCCCCAACCACCCATTTTAGACAATCAAGGAAAAGAGGGTAGCATTTGGATATGTCCTTCCACGGGTTCCTAGTGGTAGCTCTAACCACTACGTTTGTGTCCCATCCATTTGAATGAAGACCATGTTTACTCGCAATCACTTTATGCCATAGGCTGAAAGGTTCTGTAGGGAATCTCCACAGCACTTTACTAGTAGAGCCAAGTTTTTCCTATCCAGATTTCCAATTCCTAGTCCACCCTCACCCATTGGGCACGTAACCTTCTTTCAGTTGACAAGGTGAGCACCCTTGCCTTCTCCGGTGCCCTCTCAAAGAAAGTTTCTCATAATCCTCTCTAATACTTACCGGTATCCGTGAAATGGCTTGTCATCATGTCCGTTTCCCTTATCCGTTTTTGTGCTTCTTAGCTCACAATTATGATAAATAAAGTAACTTAGTCTCTAATGAATTCTTTTCTGGAGGAAAAAATGTTCATCATCACACAACAATGTCTTCTCCTTGTCATCGTTAGGTTGATTCCAGTCTATGCCGACTCATATTAATGCTTCAAAGATAAAGCTTAACTCCGATTATATTAGTTCAAACTATTCAACTTATGTTCCGTGATTTTTTATTTCACCGAAACCACATTGGGTAATATTTCAGGCTTCTTTTCGGCAATAGTATCTAGGTGTATCCGTGTATGGAACATTTTGGCACACAAATAAAATATAACCAGATTTGGTTAATATGTTCCACACCTGAGCGAATTCTGTTTTTACCGAGCACACAAACAAGACGTCATCACCAAACGAGACAATAACCAGCAAGAAACAAAAGGAATGGCTCACACGCCCACATGCACTGGTGTGTGGGATTGACGTCAGAACTTTGTAAAGGCGTGTATATAATTTTTTTTATAATAAACGATTTCATAGATGAAAAAAGAAGTATACAAAAGGCCACCCAAGGATTACAAAAAATTCCTCCAAGAGGACCTTCACCTTCTTCGGGTAACCATCCTTCCAAATGACATTAGAAATTTCTCCAGGAAGAGAGTAAACAAGAGCAAACAAAGATCTAAAGAAATTCTTGCACGAGAATTGCCTTTCCAAACCTTCCAATCCTGGTTCAGACTAGGATGACAAGTATTAACAACGGTCATGAGGGAGATAAGTGCCTCAATCTCATCATCCTTTAGGTTCCTTCTGAATTGAAAATTCTAGGGATGGCAAACAGGATCCCACAACTCAGACACCATAGCCATAGGAGAAGAAGAAATTCTAAAGAGAGGGAAAGGTTCAGTGAGAGGTTTAGAAACAGGGGACCAAATGTCCTAAAAACTGATAGTAGAACCTGAACCCAGTTGAATGGGCTTCGGGAAGAGTAGAAGCGATTCGCCTTGAAAGTCCAGCCATAATCAGTCATACATGGATCAAACTAACTACTTCAGCCTAGAGAGTCACGTTCCAGGGGAGCCTCCACAGCCATTTGCTAAGAAGCGCCTTGTTTCTTTTCAGCACATTCCCAATACCCAGACCTTCCAAAATCATAGGCTTCACAACAAGTCTCCCTTTTGACCAGGTTAGAGCCACCATCATGATTAGCCCCTTTACAAAGGAAATCCCGAATCATCGTGTCAACAACCAAATAAAATAAATGGTCATTTCTTAGGGAAGAAGCGATCAAGAAATTTTATTTTTTGTTCTTTCATAACCATTTAAATCAAACCATCAACTAATGAGGGAGGAGTGGTATTATAAACCCACCTCATCTCTTTCAAGCAAGAAAGTTGTGTATAATTTGAATATCTTGAAAATTACCATATAGAACACTAAATTTCTCCACTCATTCTCTGTAGTCGAGCTTCTTGAGTTGAGATTCACGTGCGAATCCTTCTAGAGAATGGTAGTGGGGCTTCGGCTGGTCAACTGATATTGGCTCATGGTGTTACTATTGGTGGTGTCGTTAAATGGTCACTCCAAAGGATATTTTTTCTCTTTTTCTGTACATTTTTTATTTATTTTTATTTTTTTGAGATATCTCATCCTCATTTTGTAGTCTTTTTCAATTTTTAATAAAACTTTTTGTGAATTCGTCTAAAAATAATGGTCACTCCAAAGTGATGACCTTAATTTTAGACGCTATGCCATGTTAGAAGGGAAAACCTCAATGGCCTAAATAAATCTTAAGGCTTTGATACCATGTTAGTTTACAGAATATGAGAGAATAATATGTATTTGTATGATTTACTAGTGTCATAAATAATATATACACACACACATGCAAAGCCCTTGTGTTAGGGGGAGTAAATTACTATAAATGACGAAGAAGTAATAGGCTATTTATGATGGCCTCCTAGTCCTAGTAACTAAGATGCACAATATTATACGCTACTATACAACCCATGACAATGGGTTGTTTATTACGTTTGCTTCGATGGAAGAATTTATAATTTAATTTTCAACAGTGCAGTGTGAAGCCAAAACATGGACGTTATTGTAAAAAAACAAACTCTGAACTTGAAATCTTATAGGTAGGAAAATTTTAGAGGATAAAAGTTGATATCAAGCTAGATGACGTTGCTAGAAACTTTTAATTTATTTTTCATTTGTTTGGTTATGGTTGTATGATAGATATGGTTTGAGGTCTCGAGAAAATGCTCTATTGTAGGATGTGGTAATTACAGAACCTTAGTATTCCTATGCATTGTAAAACAGACAACTTCAATCGGCGGTGCAGGAGGAATTGGAAACTCTGTTAGAAAACTCTGGGCATTTGCGTACACTTGCTTTCCTTTATGCAAGCAAAGGGATGAGCTCGGAAGCTCTTGGTATCTGGCGTATCTTAGGAAGAAATTACTCATCTCGCCTTTTGAAGGACACCTCTTTAAATGAAGGTGCTCTAGATATCACTGTTGTAGACATATCTGGTATGGAAACAGCTGCAGCAGAGGCATCAAAGATTCTTGAGGAGTCACCTGATCAAGCATTGGTTCTTCAGCATCTTGGATGGGTATATACCATTTCTTCTAGTGCGTTGACTTTGAAAATTCCAAAGAATGGTGATGCATTAGGAAATATTTTGCTAATTTAATCTGTAATGTCTTTTCTATTAGATTGCGGATATCAACCAGCATTTTGCTGTTCGGATTTTGACATCAGAAAAAAGATTGTATCAGCTATCACCAGGTATTTATTGTGAAATCGTATTCTTCATATTTTCCCTTCCATTTTTGTGGGATACTTTTGTATGTAGATCCTGCAATGTTAGATACATGGCAGGCTGAAGAAATCCCTTCTTTCTCCTCTCCTTCCATGTTAATGTGACTTCCCCCCCCTAAATTTCAGATGACGTGATAGGGGCCATTGATCCCAAGAAGGTAGAAATTCTCCAAAGGTGTGTCTCGTAAAATTATTTTGTTTTGCTCCAATAATTCTGAATCGCTTTTTTCTCTTCTCCATTTGATTTCGATTTAGGGAGGTATATGGGATATTTCATCCAGGAAAGGGTTGTCGAGGATGGAAAAACATCTAGTAAAGTGCAATATAATAACTAAGCAAGGTTGTGGATGTAATATTGTAAACTTTTTAGGAAGGAATTTTTTTTATAGGAGATGATGTGATTTTGATAGAGGAAGAAACTACAAAAAGGATGGAATAAGAGATCTAATTCTCATTTTTATAACCCATAGTCATCATTTTTTTTTTTTATAATAAACCGAACTCTTTCATTGATAAGTGAAAGAGCCCCAAAAAAAGAAGCACTAGCAATTACAAAAAACATGCCAGTTGGAGGCGATAATGGAGGGGGTATAACTATTAAAAAATTTACAATTTGCACTCCAAATGGAGGCATTAAGCACAAAATTAGATCTCTCCTTAATGATTTCGGTTTATTATAAAAAATGATGACTATAGGTATTAAGCACACAATTAGATCTCTCCTTTTGATAATTCATGGTGCCTTCTCCTTAATGATTTCAACCTCTCTTGTCCTCTTTAATTTTTTATGTATTATCTTTCATTATATCAATGAAATGGGTTTTTGAGCAATCTTTAAAAAAAATGATTTCAACCTCTTTGTTGTTTCTCCCGTACCTCCATTGCTACTGTTGAAGAATTATTAACAGCCCACCCTTTCAATTTGGAAGCTAGGATTATTGGGAGAATGCCATCAAATTCTATAGGAGATTTGGATGGAAAGGAACAATAGAATCTTCAACAACATTGCAAAAAATGCTAATGACCTGTGGGAGGTCCTTCAATTTAAAGTTTCTCTTTGGAGCACTACTTTCCTTTTTTTTTTTTGTAACTACAATTCCTTTTTGATCAATGGCAATTGGAGGAACCTTATGTAATACCTTTGGCGCTTGAGTTGAACCCCTCTTGTGTCTCTTTGGGGTGTCATTAATACAATGTCGGTTTCCTTTAAAAAAACATCTTTCTCTTAATAATGATATTTTGTTTTGTACGAAATCTTTTCTTATTTATAATATCTTGATTCTCACGTGAAAATCGTTTCTTGTTGATTTTCCATATTCTATACAGGTATCTTCAATGGTTGATTGAAGATAGAGAATCTTGTGAACCTCAGTTTCACACGCTATATTCTCTCTCATTAGCCAGATCAGCTATTGAAGCAGAAAATACTACTCAAACCCTTGATGCAGGGGAAAGAGAGGCTTTGACAGTTTCTGCTCTAAACTCAATGTTTGAACAACCGATTCGGGAAAGGTTACAGACCTTTTTACAGTCTTCAGATTTGTATGATCCGGAAGAGGTTTTGGACTTGATTGAAGGGTCAGAATTGTGGTTGGAAAAGGTCTCTTGGAACTACTACTATTCAATTGATATCCTGTATATTAATTTTTTATGAGGTTTTATTTTCCACTCATGCAAGTCCTGGTTCTCTTTGTGTGATGCCACGAAAGGCTTTGTTGGATGCCTGACTTTCCCAGTATTTCAGATCATATCTGGTTGGCACATTTATTTTCTGGTCCGTGTTTCTTTCTAATATTCATTTCTGAATGACTGGACAGGCTATTCTATACCGTAAATTAGGGCAGGAGGGATTGGTACTCCAGATTTTAGCCTTGTAAGTTTCATATGAGATTTTAACAGTTCATTTAAATTGTAAAAGCTGTTAGTATGAATCATTAATCAGAAAACTTTACTATATTTTGGAGCACTGGGTTGCTGTTCTTATAAATCACCTGAAGACTAAACTATTTACATTAAATTTTTTTTTAATAGAAAGATGAACTTTCCTAAACCAAGAGAAAGATGAAAAGGAAATAACAAGTACCAAGAGGAAATCCTCAAAATAAAAAAACAAAAAGAGCTAAAACTAAATAAAAGAATTTCAGAACATGAAATGTATAGGGAAAATTAAAATCCAAAGAATTAACAATTTTAACCTAACTAAAAGTGCGAAATACAAATGAATCCCAAGTATTGGCAATGTCGTGGAAGCTTCGGGAATTGTGTTCAATCCAAATGGCTCTAAAAGAGATGAAATTAAGATTATCACCTCAAGGAAGACCTGCCCCTTCCCATGGACAGAACCAATAACATTAGCCAATTGAGAGATTCTAGCATCAAGAACATTAATTCCAAGAATAGAACTCTTAGTAAGATTGACTTTTAAACCCATAACCCCCCAAAAGCTTAACCAATTCCAAAAGATTGAAAATAAAAGAAAAAAATGATAGTATCATTAGCAAACTGGAGCTGAGATAAATCCAAGTTTTGATGTCCAATGTGAAAACAATTAATAATTCTGCCCGAAACAGGTTGGTCAATCAAACGATATAATGCATCACTCACTAAATTAAAAAGAAAAAGAGAGAGGATCTTTACAAACTCCTTAGGATTCCCATTAACAAAGATTGAGAAATTTGCCATTTTTAAACAACCCAAAATCCAATTTCTCCATTTTGATTTGAAACCTTTAGCTTTGAAAACATCTAAGAAACCCCATTCCTCATGATCAAAAGCCTTCTCAAAATTTTTTTTTTGATTATAAACACTTGCTATTTCATTGATAGATGAAAAAGCCAAAAGAGGCTGGACATTACAAAAAAGCCTTCCAATTGGAGGCTATAGTGGACGGAGCATAATTACTAAAATCTTTACAACTTGCACTCCAAATGGAGGCATTAAGCACACTAAGCTCCCAAATATCCTTCCAATGTTTTTCCTTCTCCACAAAAATTCTTCTATTGCGTTCAAGCCAAATGTTCCAAGCTATAGCACGCACCACATTAACCCAAATAATGTTCTTCCTGCCATGAAAAGAGGGACCTCCCAAGAGAGCAATCAGATTGGCTTTCGGGTCCTTGTTGAAAACCCACTCCAAATTAAAGGTTAACAAAAGAGAAAGCCAGAGGTTAAGAGCAAAACTGCACTCAAACAAGAGGTGTTCTGTGGTCTCAACACTATTTTTGCACAAACAGCACCAATTTGGTTGGAGCGAAATCCAAGGCTTCCTGTGCTGCAACTTTTGATTGGAATTAATCCCATCTTTAAAAACAAGCCACAAGAAAACTTTGATTTTCTTCGGATATTTTCCACCCCAAATAAGCTTGTAATCTTCATTCACTCTGTTGCTAGTGCTACTGATGTTCCAAAGAAGCTGATGTGCTGATTTGCTTGAGACCCCATTAGCCTTATCCGGAGCCCACAATCTAACATCCTCCCTATCATTAAGACTTACAGATTCCATTAGCTCCAGAAACTTAATCCATTCCTCCACCTCCACCTCATTCAAGTTTCTTCTAAAGTCTATCACCCAAGCACGAACCTCTTCTTTCCAGAATTTGTTGACAGGCTGCTGCTTGATTTTGGAAAGATTAAACAAGTGTGGAAATTTATTAGAAAGAGCTTCCTCACCAACCCAAATGTGTTCCCAAAACAGAGTATTAGTACCTTTTCCTACCAGAAACACACTATTTTCCTCCACAATGGACTTAAGTTTAAAAATGTGTTTCCAAGGGCTTCTATTAATGCTGTTCGCCTTGATCTTGGAACACCAATTCAAGTTTTCTATGCCATGGATACCACTAATCACCTTATGCCAAAGAAGATGAGAATCCAAGGGAAACCTCCACAACCATTTCAGGAGAAGACTATCATTTCTTTTTCTCAACCCACCGAAAGCCAAACCGCCACTGCTCAAAGGAGGGGGGATTAAATCCCAGTTCACCAAATGACTACCACCTTCCCCATTGGCCCCTTCCCAAAAGAAATTTCTGAGAAGTTTATCAATAGATTTAGTAACTTTCACAGGGGCTTTAAAAACCGAGAAGAAGTAAGTAGGAAGAGCATTTAGAATAGAGTGTAAGAGTGTCAATCTACCTCCTCTAGAAATGATAACATTCTTCCACTTACTTATTCTTTTTTGAATTTTGTCTACAACCGGGTCCCAAAAAGCTTTAGACGAGGGATTACCCCCTAAAGGAAGGCCAAGATAACACAGCGGAAGACCTCCAATTTCAAAGGGCAGATTCACTTCGAGCCACTGCAACTCTTCATCCTCTAAGTTTATGCCAGCCACTGAAGACTTCAAGATTGTTAATAAGGAGACCAGAACCTTCTTCAAACATCCTCACGGAATCAATAAGATTCAACAAATTTTCCTTATTGAAACGAGAGAAAAGGAGCGTATCGTCAGCAAATTGTAAATGAGTAACTTCAAAAGTGCCTGCATTGAAGCCTCTAATCCACTGTCTCGCTTGATTTCTCAGCAAAAGACGGCTAAAACTATCAGCCACAAGAAGAAAGAGAAAGGGTGACAAAGGATCCCCTTGTCTAATACCTCTTGAGGCTTTAATTTTCCCTTTGGCTTTTCCATTTATAAGGATAGAAAAGTTTGCACTACTAAGGCACCCTTTCATCCACTTACACCACTGCAAATTAAACCCTTTCTTGAAGAAAATGTTGAGAAGAAAAGACCAATCCACACAATCATAAGCCTTCTCAAAATTAAACCCTTTCTTGAAGAAAATGTTGAGAAGAAAAGCCTTCTCAAAATCAATCTTAAAAATAAACCCCTCCCTTTTCTTTCGATTGTATAGCTTCATTTGCAATTAGGATTGGTTCTAAGATTTTGATGACCATGCACAAGAGCTGGCTGACTTCTGGCAATAGTGAAACCTAGAACTTATTTAAGGCGAGAAGCAAGGACCTTGGCAATGATTTTATAAAACTAGTTACAAGAGAGGTAGGCTGAAACTTAGATAGAGAAGCAACACTAGATTTCTTAGGAATGAGACAAATATGGGTGGCATTTGTCCTCAAATTGATGACCCAATCCTTGTGAAAGTCTGAGAATAAATTACGAAGTTCAACTTTAATCAAATCCTAGAATTTTTTAAAGAAGAGCAAGGAGAAACTGTCCGGACCAGGTGATCAATTTCCATCACAGTCAAAGACTGGTCTTTTAATTTCATCCAAACTAAAAGGTCTCTCTAATAAAGAAGAATGCTCTGTTGAAATAGGATTCCAAGCAATACCACTTAGAGAAAAAGAACCTTTAGCTTCTGAAGTATAAAGTTTCTTAAAGTGATTTATGACCTCATTAAAAATTTCTGATTGAGAATCAAGAATTAGACCATCCTTATTAACAAGTTTATTCAGTCACTTTTTCCCTTTTCTAGAATTTGCAATTCTACGGAAATTTTTTGAATTGTTTTCCCAATCTTTGAACAATTTGGGCTTGACTTTTTTATGCTAAGAGATTTGTTCCTTTTATCCTAAAGAGTCAAATTGGGCTAGAAATTAGCCCTCTCGGATTGAAAAGAAACATGAGAGAATGGATCAGAATCGTCCAACTGCTTTAATTTTCCAAAAATCAGATTCTTCCCCTTTGTTATCTAGAATTAGAAGAATAATCTCACTCAAGGCAACTGCCTGTTTAGCTGCAATTGTTGCATGTTGAATATCTTCTCATGTGAATTTACATAAAAAAATTTGGTATGATTATCTATTACTCACAGAATATAGGTTGACCTGTCAGGAAACTTCAAGACAGTGAAGCTGCTGAGCAGTACTGTGCTGAAATTGGGAGACCAGATGCCTACATGCAGTTAATTCCCTTCTTTTGTCAGTCTATTTGTCATTGTTTCACATTTTCCCTAAGGCTTGATTTTCCATCACGTCCTTGACGTGTGAGATCTAAGTGCATTTGTTTAAGTTACTGTGTTGTATTGTAATACGATTACTGCAGGTTACTTGATATGTATTTGGATCCTCAAAATGGTAAGGAGCCTATGTTTAAAGCTGCTGTTCGCCTTCTCCACAACCATGGAGAATCACTGGACCCTTTGCAAGTCTTAAAGGTATAATCAGATACTCCATCCTTCAAGCATGCATTACTTCGTTCCCTTTTTTTATTTTTATTGGAAAAAATTTCTTCTGCTTATTTTAAAAGAGTACAAAAAGCATAGATGAGGAATCCACCCAAGCCACCTGGAAAAAAAATAATTGGACAAAATAAGAGAGAATAATTAAACAAGTCCTTAGAGAGAAGACACAAATTAGAAGAGTTAAAAAGAATAGTATTTTATCAGTCCTCCCATTTTTTCTCTCGAGTTTGTGTGACAAATTTGAAAATTGTTGGCTTCTCACCATTCTTTCTTCCCTAGCTTTAAATCCTGTTGGAAATGTCTCTGTTTTTTTTTTCTAAGCTAAGGACTTCTCATTGATCATTGAAAAGTCTGTTTGTTTTGGAAATGTCTCTGTCAAAGGTTGGCCCAACTTTGATTTCAATCAGAAACTTAAAATCATCAAAGACCCCATTAAGCTCTGGAATAAATTGACCTTTGGACATCTGGGACAGGAAAATCAAAGGCTTATTAATCAAATTTTCAAAATTGATAGATTCAAAGTACTCGGGTCTATTTCTCCTGAGAAAATAGTTCTCAAGATCTTTGTGGAAAATTCAGTGGCCTGATATTATTGTTCAAGAAGAGCGAAATGACTCACTAATCGGAAAGAGAATTCCAGCTTTTTTTTCAAAATATTGTTAATTATATTTATAGGAAGAAGAAGAGTATTGTACCTGAAATTGTTGACTCCAATGGGCTTAGTCTGGTTGAGGAACTTGAGATTGAGTCAGAAATTACCTCTTTTTTACGGGTGCTTTAGACAAAAACTGCCTGGAAATCCACTCTCCCTTTGGATCTTGACTGGAATCCCATATCCTGTAGTGACATCTTCGCTTTAGCTTCCCTTCACTTATAAAGAAGGTTGAGAAACCATTAGCAGTGTGGGTAGTTTATTGTTTCCATTTGATTTCTCCTTTGATTGTAAATGTCCTGGTCTGATGGTTTATTATATCCACAGTTTTCTATTTTCTTATTAAAAATAATTTGGTCTCTAAGTGCAGACTTTGTCCCCAGATATGCCTCTACAAATTGCTTCAGAAACAATATTAAGACTGTTGAGAGCTAGATTTCATCATCATTGTCAAGGACAGGTTCTCTCCATTATTGTTTTAAATTACCAGTACTAATTTCTCATTGTTAGAATATATATTTATGTTATTCCTTATTTAGATTAGGGATATTTTCCTTATCTTTTAGTTTACTTGTTTAAGTTAGTTTCCTACTCTAGCTAGGTTTACTTTTCTATATAAGTTGATGTAGTCTCCATACAATTTAACCTAATTCAATATATCATTAGTCTTTCCGTTTATATGGTATCAGAGCTTCGGTTTTAAATTTTCATACCGTCTCTATTTCGATCCCGTTTTGTTCCCTCGCCGGGGGTAAGCTTTTCCGGCGAGGGAGCACCTTCATCCGACCTTCTAAATTTTTTATCAACCCCTCAATTTAGGGTTTGTTTTGTTCATAATACCTTGGTAAAACTAGGGTTCGGTTCTTGGAATACAACCTTTGACTGGTTGTTTGTTGTCACCACCCCATAGGATGAACCACTGCCCACCGGATTCCGCCCCTACCACTTCCTGCCGGAGTCTGTTGCCTCCCTCTGGTCACCGGAACTTTGCCGGAATCCCGATTTTCACCGGAACCTTAATTTTCGTCTAAATCAGGTGGTTTTGGAAGTAAACAGTGCACGATTGTGACATAAACGGAGTTTTTATTTGCTGTCCAGATTTGCTTCTTTGGCTTGTTGTCAAAATCTGAATTTTAGGGTTTTGTTTTGTTTGCTATCCGGATCAGGTTGTCAGATTTTCCCATCAGTTTGATATTTTGAGACTCTTTATTAGTCGTTTTGTTGGGTTTTGATAGCCCCAGTTGGGTATCGTCTTTGGTCGTGGAATATACATATGAAATATGGCTTTGAGGGCAGTTAGAATCAGCATTTGGGTTTTGTGGACCTTGGTGTGCCGTTAGGGTTTCTTCCTCCATTATACCTAGATAAATCTAGGGTTTGGATTTTGTGTTAACATTATGCTGGTTATTTATTGACACATCTCCACATCAGAGGGAAGAGAAACCGCCTGTGATACCGTTTGTCCAAAAGCCATTAGTCTTTTCGTTTCAAATTTGTTTTGTCTTCGCTGTCATTTTCCCGGGCATGTTTCCATCAATTCCACTTTCGCTCTGCTTTCGATGTCGGTTGTGCTGGACATCTTTGTTCGACGTCAGTTTTGTCTGATGGTTCGCTCTGCTTTTGATGTCGGTTCTTCCGGACATTTTTGTTTGACATCAGTTTCAATTGATCGTTGTTTCCGCATTGTGATGATGATTGCTCCGGGCATCTCTCATAGCTTCCGCTCAACGAAAACATTGATTCATGAAGTCATATTTGGGTCACATGTTTAGCAAACTCAAGTTGGTCTATGTTATGTCATCTTGAGTTTGAGGGGGGATGTTAGAATATATATTTATGTTATTCCTTATTTAGATTAGGGATATTTTCCTTATCTTTTAGTTTACTTGTTTAAGTTAGTTTCCTACTCTAGCTAGGTTTACTTTTCTATATAAGTTGATGTAGTCTCCATACAATTTAACTTAATTCAATATATCATTAGTCTTTCCGTTTACACTCATATTTGTTAACTCATCCTTTTCTGCGCTTGTGTCCTATGGGCAAAAAAAATTTGAAAATAAGATTGCACAATTCTTTAGACACCAAATGAACATTTTTGGACCCGGTCAAATAGACATCAAATGCAAATTACCCGTTATTTTATATGAAGGAAAAAAGAAAACAGAAAGATATACACCTTATGGTGACAAATTTTACCTAATGAAATAACTGTTGTTGATAAAAGCATTTACCTTGGAACTCTTTTTTATCTTTGTAACTTTCTTTTGGAGGTTTTTTCAACCTTTTTTACATATTTTATTTTAATAATATTGTTGTGAATTCTTTAAAAAAAAAAAACATTTCCTCGATATGATTCTTTTTATATGTATATTTTCAAATTCACAATTATTATGATTTTTTGGAGTGGTGGCTTTTTTTCCTTCTGTCCTCCCGTAGTCTCATTTACTTTATTTTAGTGAAAATCTCATTTCCAATTCTCACCTCGCCTTTTTTTAAAAATGACGCTCCCATTATATTGTTGTTTTACGTTTTTTTGTCACATAGGATACCCCATTATTTTCTATATGGCATATGATTGGGAGCCTAATTTACTTCTTACATTTTCCAGATTGTACATAATGTCTCCCGTGCTCTAGACCTTGATGCGAGGTTGGCCAGGTTAGAAGAGAGATCAAGAAACGTCCAGATCAATGATGAGAGCCTCTGTGATTCTTGTCATGCACGCCTCGGAACTAAATTGTTTGCAATGTACCCAGATGACACTATTGTCTGTTACAAGGTTGGTAACATGACATTTCCACCACCCGTTAAAAGTGTTTTTTTTCCCATATAATTTGAAATGTTCACAAGCCTATTTAATCTTTAATCCTAGGTAAAAGGTTGCTAAGTTATAAGCTTAGTATCCCACCTTATAAGATATTGTTAAATATGTTAAATTACTACTAGACTAGGGCAAATTTAATCATATATCTCAACACCCCTCACATGTGGGTTTGGATATTTTGCACAAGAGACAAGACCCAAATATGTTGGAATGAATATTAATAAATAAATGGGAGGAAACGTCATTAAAAGGATTAGAACTCGGGACTTCTGATACCATATTAAATGTGTTAAATTACCACTAGATCCGAAAGCTTAAGCTTATGGGTAAGGACAAATTTAATCTTTTATCTCAACAGATATGGTTTGCCCCAAAAGGTACCAACTGTCCCCACCTCCACAAAGTTTGTCCCCTCATTTTTCAAATCTGGAGATCAGAGGGTTGAATTGGTTTTCCCATGTTTCTTATGCAACTTATATTTTATAACAACTTTTGTCTTCACATTTTCCCTGATGGTTTGTTGAAACGTACTTTTTTTAATGAATGAGATAAGATCCAAGTCATGGAATTATTAGAAGCAAGATTTCAGTTTTTGAAAGCTTTCTTAACCCTCAAGCTGCAAACTATTAATAATCATGGGCATCCATCTCAAAACCAATTGGTAATGAGGAGTGACCCTTAGACTTTATAAATGTTGTTAGTTCCTTTCATCTTTCCGATGTGGGATTCTTAACATGCCCCCTCAAGATGGTGCCTCTTTTGGGCTCACTAATCTTGGGCCGGATCCCATTTTTAGACCGGATGCTCGTTTGAGCTTTGTTAAGCTCTGATACCATCTTAGATATCATAGGGTTTCATCTCAAAACTAATTGGTAATGAGAGGAGTGACCCTTAGACTTTATAAATGTTGTTAATTTCCTTCATCTTTCCGATGTGGGATTCTTAACACAAACAATTGGTTATTCTTTAGCATCTTCAATTTTTAAATAGGACCTACTTTATTTTTTAATTTAGATCTATAGAACCGGTATTATTTAGCATATTTATACAGTTTTCTTTCCTTGTGAAGTGCTACCGTCGGCAGGGCGAGTCCACTTCAGTCACAGGCCGTAACTTCAAACAAGACGTCCTAATTAAACCCGGTTGGCTTGTTACTGAATGATTTGGAAAAGAGAGGGTGTAATTCGCAAGCTTTGAGGCAGTCGAATATTTTCAGCCCTAGCCTGAGAGGCTGGAATTGTAAATTAATTTTTTGATGAGTTTGAGCTGAAGAGAATACGAGGCCTATGTATGTATGAAGCTTGTCGAAGTAAAAGTTATTTCCCTGCAACTTTAGGGCCTGATATCTGTACTCTATGCTTATGAAAGATGTTTGTGGTTACTCTTGTAATTGTGATCTTAATGACATGATGTATATTTTCAGGAAAAGTTTTAATTTAGGTAATTTTTTACCTGGGTTGATTATGAACCACTTATTCATAATGGAGAATATAGAGGTTTGAATCTCACTCTCCCTCATCCTTTTTCATGTTTATTAAAAAAAATCCTGGGTTGAGTATTTTTTTATTTTTATTTTGGGTCATATAAACCCAGTTTTGAGTTGAATTGGTCTGATCAAATCGGGTTTGGTTGCAGTGGCGGAGCCAGGATTTACGTCGAGGGGGGCACGCAGTTAAGTTGCAACTTAAAATTTTCAAGCCAATAAAGATTGAATCGAAATCGATTAAAATCTATTGAAATTCAATAACCTGATAATAATATATTTTTTTTCAAACCTATTGCTTATTTTTTAAAACTGATTCACATGTCAATTTCAATCTTGACACATAACTAGTTCATTTTCAGTTGTCTTTTTTTTTAAAATTTTTGATCGGTTTTGTGTCGATTTTAATCAAAACTGACATAAACCGTACTAAAAACACCAGCCATAACCTGCAATACATGCAATTATATTATTATTGATTAAAATATTACTAACTATGAAAATAAAATCCATATATTCATTAGTGGTATTTAATTTCTTGAAATTTAAATCAAGTAAATATTAATAATTTTTTTAATGAATTTTAATCTATTTTACTTTTTTGTGTTCAAAGCCATTCTATTTATATTATTAATTATATGGATTTATGGATAGTAAAAAATGAAATTTTTTATTGGTAATAATATTTATAATATAAAAGAAATAAAATTATATTTAATTATATTATGATTTCTAAAATTTGAAATTAGAGATATTTTGTTTATATGAAATTAAAATATAAAAAATGAAAGGTTTTTTTATTCTAATTAATAAAGCAAATAAATATATATATGGATTCGAACGAGGAAATTATGCATTCTGAGGTGTGGCTAAGCCAACACGCTAGTCGCTACAATGTTTTTATTAGTAATAGTTAATGAATGTATATATTTATTTACAAATGAAGGGCTCAAATCAATTTTAATTTAAAAATCATATATATTTTTAATTAATCTAAAAATCGAGGGGGGCACGTGCCCTTGGCCCCTATGTAGATCTGCCCCTGGTTTGGTGGGTTTCTAAGCAAGTAATATAACTTTCAATTAGACTTATGGGGTTTGTAAGTGTAATAATTTAAAAAGTTAATTAAAAGAAGTGAATAAAGCAATTATAAAATGTCGATGAAGTTTCTAAATAGAGTATAAATTATTGATTGACTGACTTCATCATCATTGTGAACAATAATTAGGGATATTCGCAGTCTTACTTATTTCGAAGTTTAGGATAAAATATTATAAAAATAGCCGTTTAAAAAAATAATAAATATGACAAGTTATAGGACTTCAAATCAATTATTATTATAAGTTAGTATTTTGGTTAGTTCCATTATTATTTGATTATCATTTATCAAAGACAATTGATGATCATGATATATAGTTTTTTTTTTTTAAATGATTATATTTACAACGATTTCTATCAAACATTTATGAATATTTTAGAAAATAAAGTAACCTATTGAATTTTTTTGAAAAATAAAACATTTGCAAAAGCAGTTAATAGTAAAATTTGATTGACTATCAATTATTAATAAGAGTACATTATTGATTTACCTAGCATAAATTATTGATTACCTAATTATAAATCATTGATTAACAAAAAAAATTTATTATTAAATTAATAAAAATAATTATTTTGTTATTTTGAAGGTAACTAAACTTTTTATTCATGAGTTTGAGGTAAATATTTATTTGGTTTATGAGTGTTCAAATGTGGTATCTTATACTTCAATTATTGGAAATAGTTTAGGATTAAGATCAAAAGAACTTGTCACATATAGCATATTTCTACATTTTACTTAATGAAACATCTGAACATTTTAAAAATTATCCAAAGAGCAGTTCAATTATTTTATTGAACCATTATTTGTTGGTTTTTTTTTACCCTATATTAGTTCAATACATTTATCGAGTCTCCATTTTTATTCAAACCGTAGGTTCAATAAAATTATTGAATTATTGTTTGTTAGTTTTTTGTCCTTTTATTAGTTTAATAAATTTATTGAATGCTATTTAAGTAATTTTTTAAAAGTTATGACATTGAAGTAATTAGTATACAAAATCTGCAATTTCAATAATTGTCCCTAAGATCAAATTATAAAGGATCAATATGGTGATATATTTATCTCTCTCTTAACCTCATAGAGAAATAATAAATATATTGCGGTTTATTCATGTCATAAAGATGAGGCATTCAACCTCATTCATACGCTTCATATTCTTTTAGTTATGTCTTGACTATATCCTCTTCTATGTCAACTACATACTGCTTCATGATAACTTATAAGTTCACAAAGCAATGAATAGATCGTGAAATAAAAGACAACGGGGTCTAAATTCCCTCCCCCCGATTACACCCTTAAATGGGGCGGGGTAGTGGGGTGTATGTTCATCCCAACTTTCTACTCAGTTTAGAGGTATAAATTGAACTTCCCCTTTTATTTTAATGAGTATAAATTGAAGGTTTGATTGATAAATTTAGTCCATAGTTTAGGGTCGGTGTCAATTTAGACCTCATGATTTTAAAAGTTTAGTCCTTATATTTTGATAAAAATGACAAAGCATTCTATCGTTATCACAAATTATCAGATTACTCACGTGTTTGTTTTTTTTTTTGAACGTAACGACCATATAAGAATTTTGTTAACTCGTGGTTATGTCATATTATTGAGAACTTTTTAAATCATGAACTAGACCTCAAACCATAATTTTAAATTTAATTCTTAATCAAGCTATTTATTAAAATTCATGTACAAATTGAATTTTTCCCCTTTTTTTTCTTTTTAAAATAATAAAAAAAAAAGAATTAGAAGAATACTTGCCTCCTGACAAATGAGAAGGATCTCCTCCTGATCTCCATTTCTATTGGTTAAACAATAATAAGGGATGATTAATATATATTTTTATTAATTATATGAGACTCATTGATTAACTTTTAACCAACTGAAAATAAACACGTATGAAAATAAAAAGGAGATCATCCTAATTTGTCATGAAGCAAATATTTTCGAAAGAATTATATCATAGCATAGAAGTCATGATTCCACACTCGTCAAACCCATTCCCATCCATAACATAACCATTAGTATGTATCACGCCCGCATGCTGGAATATTGAATTCCATCGAACCCCCTTTCGTTAGCCCCTTAGGGCATACGCCATAGCAGTGTTCCTCTTCCTTCCTTCCTTCCATCCTTCAACGATTCAACCTCTTCTTCTTCTTCTTCTTTCTCTCTCACGAACTTACGGATTCAAGGTATTGTATAATCTCTCTCGTCTCTTCATCTTTCATTTTTCTCTCAACCTCTCACGTAATTTTCCGCTTTCAGCCTCTCTCTCACGATCTCACAGATGGTATTGTTCTTTCATGTGGTCGGGGAGGAAGAGAAACTCTTTTGAGTTTGAGAATTCTGAGCTTATTTTGGGGATGAGCATCTGAGCGAAGAGTAAATAGTCAAAGGTAAAGATCGAAAATTTATCCCATCTTGTTTCTTCTTTTTCTGGGATTTATATGCTCTCTTTGTTATGCCCTTGGAGACAGAATTTTGAGTCTTAAGTTGGCAACAAATTGTTGAATTCAGTGTAGGATAATAACTTATGGAGCGGGATTCTAAGAAGGATAAGGAGCATATTAGGTTACATTTGTTGTTATTTCTGCAAGTAAATTTGCTTAAGCGACTTTGGAGATTTACATGATTCTCCAAAGTCAAACCTGGGTTACGGGAATCTGGTTGCTGTTCCATGTTTTAGCGTGTGGAAATTATTTGTAGCATATGGCTTTTCATTCATCTTGGTTTTTGTTTTTCATGTACTTTTACTAACAGGAAGGAGTCCAAATATTTTTCTAAACCACCTAGAGTAAGAGTCAGAGTAAATAGTAATTGGGAATAAAAGTCTTGGTTTTGACGAGTAAGTTGTAATCACTTGGAGAATGACTTGGAGGTTTTAGTCAACTACAATTGGGAATGAGGGAAATGATTGTTATTTTCTGTTGTCGATGGATAAATACCTCTCATGTAAATTCCAGCAAAAATTAATCCCCCAAAACCACATGGTTGTTTCCAACACCTCTCTACCGTATCACTCTTAGTTTTGGATATTTGATCAGGTCTGGGAACCTTTGAGCAATGGGAGTATCCCGCAGCCACACATGATCCCAAAACCTATTACCCATACACACAAACATTGAAATGTGGCTCTTCAACAAGCTAGAGAGTCTATCAATATGTTTCCAAGGGCCCCTAGGCCCTACTAGAGCAATTCTTTTTTAATCTAGTAGCCCAACCCGAAGTTTGTTTACCGTGAATGCTAGTCACAATTTGAAGGTAAGATTTGGCTCCTCTTCATGATATCTCCATAGACATTAAAGAGTAGATCAATTTTTTTCTTTTAAGTACCTCTGAAAGCAATCCCACCACAATCAACGGGGAGGATGACTGTCCTATTTAACATGATGAGATTTTCCTCTATAGAGCGTGTTCTTGCAAATCTGTCTTTTATTCCTTGGCCACCTTCCCCCTCATCCCAATTTTCTGGATGACTCGCTTTTCTTCTCTAAATTATGGCAATTGAAGAGCTTGGGAAAAGTCAGGTTTTTTGTCTGGACCATGGTGCCTGAAAAAATTAATATTTTTGACTTTCTTCAACGATCTTCTTCTTTTGCACTTAGTCATCGGTGGCGTTTTCTTTGTAAGCAGTATGTGAAGGACTGCAACCATATTATGTGGTCTTGTAATTTTGCAAGGTCTGTGTGGCAAAAAACTTTCAGCATATTTAGCGTTAGTGGGGTGCCTAATTGGAGTTCTCGAAGTTCCATGGAAGAAAAATTTCTTAACCTCCTTTTAAAAAGAAAGCAAGATGTCTATGGTAGTTTGGTATCTTTGCTATTCTTTGGAGCATCTAGCTAGAAAAGAATAAGATTGTATTTTAGGGAATTGGGGGGTGTTAGAAAATGTGTGGGAAGTGGCATGCTTCTCTTTGGGCTTTTGGAAATTAACTTTTTGTGATACTTCTTACATTTTTTAGATGAATTCACAACAATATGGCAATGAAAAGATGGAAAATTACAAAGAGGATGAGGAATCCTCATAGTACAAGATGAAAGATTACAAAAAAGCCCTAATTTCATTTTATATTCTAATCTCCTTCTTCAACCTTGAGCCTTCACCTTTTTTTCAAATAAGAGACATTTTCATTGATGTATGAAAAGAGGTATACAAAAAGGCCACTCAAGGATTACATAAAATTTCTTCAATTGGGAGAAATCATAGGAGAATAATCATAAAAAAAAACCTTTGATCGGGCATTTCAAAGAGAAGTTAATTTAACAATAAGGTCCCAGATATCTGAAGAATCCATACAAACATCTTGGTGATTTCATTCATTCGTTGAGCCTCCATCTTTGATCTCATTCATCTTAGACCTAACCTAAATCAACAACAACAGTGCAACAACAATCTTTTTCCAGCGACATCTTGGTGATTTTGGCGACAAGTCGCCTACTCCAAGGAAAAACGTCTCTTCACCACCCTTATCAGTGTCGGAACCCTAGAATTTTTGACATGTCGCCGACACTGGTGACATTTTCATTCTTGACCATGGCCTATGTATGAATGTAAGGTTTGCAGTAGGATTTTCATGCAAAGCACATTGTCCTAGTAGTCAAAGTGGTTAACTTCAAACCTTGAGGTCATGGGTTCAAACTATGATGTCCACCTACCTAGGAATGGAAATACTGGCAGTGTCTACATATAGCGCACACACCAATTTGGGTTTTGACCAAGTAGCGTACTTTTTTCCCTCACTAACTTCTACATTAAATATAATTATCAACTACTTTTGCATGTACCTAAATCTGGCAGAGTTTACATCTTGTTGGATATCACAATGTTGTAGGTTACTATAACTTTGTCACATATATTATTTTTATGATTTATATCAGAATTTTTACTCATATTGGTGGCATTGGCAGGAAATAGCTGCATAAGTTTAAGGACACTCATTTGGTACGGAAATATTGTGGTTTATTGTATACTATTGGAAGATACTCATGTCTGGATTTATACCACTTGAGTTAGCACATCATAGAACATCTGATGGTGGGTCTTCAATGAGTTCTCAAGACAAGCAAGATGAAGGGGGTCGTTGGTATATGTCCAGGAAGGAAATCGAAGAAAATTCCCCATCAAGAGGAGAGGGTATTGACTTAAAGAAGGAAACATATTTACGCAAGTCATACTGCACATTCTTGCAAGATTTGGGCATGAGGCTTAAAGTGTAAGATTGTAGCTGTTTGATGTTATCTAATTATTATTATTGATAGCAAACAAACAATTT
The DNA here is from genome assembly GCA_028015215.1 of Gynostemma pentaphyllum. Taxonomy (NCBI): domain Eukaryota; kingdom Viridiplantae; phylum Streptophyta; class Magnoliopsida; order Cucurbitales; family Cucurbitaceae; genus Gynostemma; species Gynostemma pentaphyllum. The sequence continues at coordinate 37,029,144 of CM051346.1, read as the reverse complement.
TATTCTGAAAAGGAAAAATACAAGAGGTGATAGGGAAGTCATTCAATGTGTCCAAGGGGAAGGGAATACAAAAATCATTAATTAAAAAAAAGAATTGTAATTAATTTTTTTTTTTTTTTCTGGAGAGCTCCAAAAAGAAGCTTTAAAGTGCAATTTTCCAAACTACTTTAATATTAACATGGGTGGATAATGAATTATTCACCAATCTTTAGAAGAAATGCTCGTATTCCCCCTTTTTAATGATAAAGGGAATTGCTTATGGGCGGCTGGCGTTTGTGCAATCGTTTGAGGAATTTGGCTAGAAAAAAATAGAAGAATTTTTAGAGATGTTTCTACATCTTGAGATTTTGTTTAGGAGTTGGCACATGTAAATGCTTCCTTTTGGGTGTCAACTTCCAAAATCTTTTGTAATTATTTGCTTGGTCGAATTATTAATAGTTGGCAGACATATTTGTAATTAGGTGGCGGTGCTGGTTTTGGGATATATGGGGTACCATGGTTTTTTTTGGCTTTTGTTTTGCCACTTTTATATTGTACTTTTATTTCTTGTTTTCTTTCATTCGATCAATGAAATGGTCTTGTGATGTGTTTTTATTAAAAAAAAAAAAAAACTTCTTTAATATTACTTGATATTTCTTTGAATATTCTAGATTTCCTTTCCAACCAAATCTTGGTAACGATTCCTTTCAATGCATTTTCCCACAATATTTTCTTTTCTTTCGAGTGGATGGCCAAGGAGGTGTTAATAAAAAAAGTCAAGTTGATTGAGTTTGGAAAGTACCAAGCCTCGTTAAAATCTTGGAGGTGGTAGTACCAAAGAGTCACGGCCAAAGAAGTGATCATTGCTTTCCCCTTGTCTTTTAGAGAAACCAAAGGCTTGGAGAAAGGCTGCAATTTGGATGTCTTTTTTGAACCTTCGAGAATGACATTTGATCATGTAGCTTTATTCAAAATAAATACCTAGCTTTTTTAGCTTCTTATAGATGCTTTTTTTTAATCTTGGTTCATATTGTATTTTGGATATAAAATCATAGATTTAAGTGATAACTTTTGGGCATGAAATATTCACCGATCTCTTTTTTATTCAAATGGAAGGTTTGCGTGTGAGTATTGACTTTTCTTTTTTAGACCAATCCGGGATAGGGAAATGTCTGAGCTTTCATCTATCAATACTACCCTTGATGGCTTCTCAGTGAGAGTGGGATCACGTCGAAAGACTTTGGTCTCTTAGCTCTTCATGTATTTTCTCTTGCAAATCCCTTTTTGAGTTTAGTTGGTCAATCCCTGTGAGTTGCTCCTCCCTCTTCTTTTCCACTTTGTGGAAGGTGAAGATCCCGAAGAAAGTCATGTTTTTTATTTGGTCTGTGGAATTTGGTAAAATAAATACCCTTGAGTTTCTTCAACGATCTTCCTCCTACACTCTTAACCCTCATTGGTGTAGTTTGTGCAACCTTGATTCAGTGACCATAATCTCATTATGTGGTAGTGCAAATTCTCGAGGCTTATTTGGTTAAGAATTTTTCAAACATTTGGTGCGACTTGGGTTTACAAAGAGGAAGTTTTATTGAATCCTCCCTTTAAAGACAAGGGGAATCAACCATGGATTGTGGGATTTTGTGCAATTACATGGGGATATGGTTGGAAAGAAATAGAAGTCTTTAGGGATGAAAAAGGATGGTGGGAGTATGTTTAGGAGTTGGCGCATGTAAATGCTTCCTTTTGGGTGTCAAGTACCAAACTCTTTTGTAATTATCCTTTAGGTTTGTTTATAAATTGTTGGCTCGCATACTTGTAATTATGTGGCGGTATGGGCCTTTTGGGTTTAGTGTGTACAACTTTTATTGTTTTTTGGTGGCTTTTGGTATGGATGCCAACTTATTGTATTGTTTTTCCTTTTTTTTTCTTTCGTTATATCAATGAAATGGTCTTGTGATGTGTCTTTATCAACATTACCAAATAAATTTTTGCCCAGCTTCCCTTTAAAAAAATCTATGGTTCCTCTCAAGACAAATTTCTTTAGCGATACATGGAGAAACATTGTAGATTGCTTCCATAGAACTAGTTAGCTCTAACACTTCAAAGGGTCTGATGTAGTGAGGACTTGATTTTCCTTTCTTCCAAAAAAAATGCGAGGAAATCGTGGATTACGCTCCAACCTAATTGGTGTCTTCTTATGTCAAAAAAATTCTGAGGATACTACTCATTTGTTGTTTAATTATGATTACTCTCAAAGGCTTTGGAATCGGAGCAAGCTTTTGGAGACTTTTAATATGTATTGGGTTATTATTATTTTTTTTTTATGGAAAGTTAAACTTTCATTGATCAAATAAGAATAAAACAAATTACAAGAGGATGAGGAATCCTCAGAAAAACAAAAGTAAAAATAAAGACTACAAAAAAGAATTCCATTTATAGAACATGAAATGTGTAGGAAAATCATAATCTGTATTATTTACACTTTTGGCCCAACTAAAAGTTCTTGAAATATGGTTGTCAGCCAAATGGATGGGATACGAATGTAATGATCAGTGGCACTGCTAGGAATCCATGGAAGGCAATATCCAAATGCTACCCTCTCTACCTTAACTGTGTAAAGTAGAGGGTTGGAGACGAAAACGGATACGCTTTTGGGAGGATACTTGGCATGGGGAAATTGCTTTTCAAGACCTTTACCCTTTGTTATGTTCCTTAACTCTTGCAAAAAAACGCACCAATTTCAGCCTTTATTCAAAATGAGGGTTTAAGAGTGAACACCGATTTCCATTTTCGAATATTAATCCGGGATAGGGAATTGACAAAATTATCTTCCATCATCTCAAGTCTTGAGGGTGTTTAAGTGAGAGAGGGTTCTTGTGATATTAGGTCATGGTCCTTAAACTATTCCAATATTTTTTCATGCAAATCTTTCTTTGAATTTAGTCTTGCACCTTCCTTGGGGCCTTCCACCCGTTTCTTCTCAAAATTATGGAAGGTGAAGATCCCGAAGAAAGTCAGGTTCTTTATCTGGTCGGTTGCACTAGGTAAAATTAACACTTTCGAGTTCTTCAGCGATCTTCTTCCTACACCCTCAATCCCCATTGGTGTTGCTTATGCAATCACGATTTAGAGGATCTTAACCATATCATGTGGAAATGCAATTTTTCAAGGCAAATTTGGCAAAAGTTTTTTTAGACTTTCGGGATAACGTCGGTGCATAACGAATCTTTTCGCCAAACGTTGGAGGAGCTACTAGTATCCCCTCCTTTCAAAGACAGGGAAAATGTCTGTGGATAGTCGGTTTTTGTGCCATAACATGGGGTCTTTAGCTTGAAAGGAATAGACTTTGGAGGATAATTGCTCTTTTGTTGTTGGCAGAGGTGAGACTGTTTTATTTTGGGAACATGTGTGGGTGGGAGAGGATACGCTAGCTTCCCTTTTCCCTAGTTTGTACTATCTGGCTGTCCAAAAACACCTCCCTGTTAGTAGATTCTGGAATGAGGAGCTCTCCTCTTGGGTGACTGATTTTAGAAGAAACCTTAAAGACAATGAAATAGAAGAGTGGATCACTTTTAATGACCTTTTGGAGCCCCTTCCGGTTAAACGGTAGAGATGATGTTAGAATGTGGAATCCTGGATAAATTCCATGGGTTCTCTTGCGACTCTGCTCTCAAGGTGTTGTGGAATGTTTATGGTGAAACTACCAATAACCTTAATCGCTTGTTTGGAAAGGTAAGGTCCCTAAGAAGATTAAAGTTTTTTTGTGGCTTGTCCTCAATGATGGTATCAACTCTAATCAAAGAATTCAACGGAAAAGGCCCTGGATCTCCCTCCAACCGAATTGGTGCAGCTTATGTAGAAAGAATTCGGAGACAACGGAGCACATCTTGTTTGATTGTACTTTCTCCCACTCTATATGGAAGCGGTTCTTACAGACTTTTGACATGGCTTGGGTGTTCCACAAGAACCCAAAGTTGAACACTTTAGCCCTCCTCGGTGGTCCAACGCTTTTAGATAAAAAGAGAGTCCTTTGGGATAACGGGGTGAGAGCGATTGTATTGAACGTTTGGTTAGAAAGAAACAAGAGAATTTTTGAGGGCAAGGATAGACATTGGAGTGAGGTGTGGGAGTTTTGTGTCCTTCCTTCATGCCTCCACTTGGAGTGCTAGTTGTAAATCTTTTTGTAATTATACTTCCTCTACTATTGCCTCCAATTGGAAGGCCTTTTTGTAATCTTTTTGGCCTTTTTTTTTGGCTCTTTCATACATCAATGAAAAGCACTGTTTATTATCAAAAAAAAGAAAAGAAAGGAATAGAAGGATTTTTAGGGAGGAATCGAGATCCTGAGCTTATGTTTGGGAGTTGGCCCATTTAAATGCATCCTTTTGGGGTCAACTTCAAAAGATTTTTGTAATTACCCTATACTTGTAATTAGGTGGCGGTGCAGGGTGTTGGGTTAGTAAGGCTTACGGTATGCCATGTTTATGTGGCTTTTGGTTTGTTTTGCCACTTTATTGTATTGTTTTTTCTCTTTCTCTTTCATTATTTTAATGAAATAGCCCTTTGAGGTGTTCTTATAAAAATAAAAAATTCTTGAAATAAAAGAATCCCATGAAAGATGCCAAGATTTGGATTCTCCCGAAAAAATCCGAGAATTACGTTCCAACCAAATAGTCCATAATATGTATTTGATTATGAACAATGATCACACTAGTAACATCTTCAACCTCTTTGGTGGCGCTTTGCTTGTGGGAAAAAAAAGTCCTCTAGAACAATGATATTTGCTTTTTGGGTGCAGTTACTCTACGAAGATTTGGGAGTGTCTCTTTTTGTTGTTTAACATGCACTGGGTTGGTCTTAAGAACCCTAATTCTAATGTGCTTGCTCTCTTGGGAGGCTCTTTGCTTAAAGGAAAACAAAGAGTCCTTTGAGATAATCTATTTTGTGGAGTATTTGGCTTGAGCGTAATAGTCGTATCTTCAATGATAAATGCAAGCCTTGGGAGGAAGTTTGGGAGGGGAGTATCCTTATTGCCTCCATTTGGAGTGCAAACTGTAAATTTTTTTGTAATTATGCTCCCTCTAGTATAGCTTTTAATTGGGAGGCTTTTTTGTAGTTCTTCCCTTGCCTTTTTGGGCCTTTTCATATTTTCATGAAAAGCTTTGTTTATTACCAATATATATATATATATAAATTAGGGTTTAGTATATATATATATATAAACCAAAAGTCCCTGTGTTTAATTCAAAGATGAATGAACATTGGGAGGTTGAAAGATATAATATGTTAAAAAATATTCTGGGACATGGATTTGTGGATATTTGAAAAATGTGAATATACTATGATAATTGTAATCTCATGTTTACAAAAAGAATATTAAAATGTTATATTATATAATGGGATATTGAAGTGCTGCAATTTTGGTTTCTACATTTCTCACCAACACATCTCTAAAATTGTATTTAATGCAGGCCTCAAGTAACAATAGCCACAGCTATAATATTCTGTCATCGGTTCTTTCTTCGTCAATCACATGCAAAAAATGACAGGAGGGTATGTTTTTTGTTTCAATTAGTTATGACAAATGTTAGATGCCTGAGATTTTTTGCATGGTGCATTAGTTCTTGAGGTGTTTGGTTATTATCTCATCTCTTGACATATCCAAGTAAATTATTAAGCAGTGAAAAAGAGTTTGATAGAAAAGGGAATGGGTCTTTGGATCTCTGGTTTTTGTGCCATTTCATGGGGTTATTTATAGTACGAAAGGAATAGGAGAATATTTAGAGATGAACAACGATTATGGGAATATGTTTGGGAGCTGGCACATGTAAATACATCTTTTTGGGTGTCTACAACCAAACTTTTTTTTGGTAATTATCCACTTAGCATGATTATCAATAGTTGGCAGCATACCGTTTTCGTTTATATTGTCTTTTTGTGAGACATTGTCCTTTTTTATTATATATCTCTCATTATATCAATGAAATGGGCTTTTGAGCCATCTTTTTGGAAAAAGAATTTGATAGAAGTAGTCATGTTGCTCAAACAATTTGGATCTTAACCTTGTGCTTATCCTTTTTTATAATACATGTCTTTTAAGTGATCTTCTTTTGCCCTTTTCCCACAGTGGCGTATCTGTGTTAACAAGCTTTCTATTATTGTGATCAGATTTTATGACTTTGCTTGTTCATATCCTTGGTGGGGAACAATTTTTTTTTCATGGTTTTGGTATATCTTGGGTTACCATTTTAGAGGCTGAAATATCTCGATGGAAGAGAATAGTGGGAATTTCCCTCATGATAGAGGAAGGATTTCGGCCCTGTTATCTTGTAGAGTATTTGGTTCAAGAGGAACAAGAGGATTTTTTTGGGTAGTGAAGAATCTTGGGAAATTAAACTCACTACTATTTGGTGCTCCCGCTCTAATTCATTTTATAATTACAACTCTAATTCTATTTTTGCCAATTGGAGTGGCTCGGTTGGCTTTCCAACCCTTTTGAATCTCTTCACTCATCAATGAAAACTATGTTTCCTATTTAAAAAAGAATCTTGGGAAATTGTTTGGGAGATCGCTTTCCTGATTGGAGTTATCGGCATACTATGGAAGAGGTCTTACTACACCCACTCTATAGGTCATACCTATGTTAAATAATTTTTTTGTAATACCCCAGTTTTTTAAAATTACCAATAACTGGGTTGCTCATTTTTAGGTGTGGGGTTGGTTATAGTTTGTTTCCCTCTTTTTGTATTTCGGGTCCACATACTTTTATTTAGGTGACACTCTTTTCTTGTTTTTCTCATTATCGAATGAAATGCCTTTTCAAAAGAAAAAAAAAAATCTTAATGAAATGATGGACCATTTCCAAGTCAGTTGGTGTTTTGCTCATTGCCCCAAAACAAATCTCAGATCTCTTCTCTTGGGCCACTATTTCAAGGAAAAGGGGAAATGGTTATGGGAAAGGGCGGTCAAATATATTATTTGGGAGATTTGGTTGGAGAGGAATAGGCGCATCTTCAAAGATAAATTTGTGAATCCTCAAGACATTATTCATTACAAAGTGTCCCTCCTTGCTTGGAAATTATTTTGTAATTATGATATTCTTTTGATTAAAGCCAATTGGAGTAGTTTCTTGTAATCCTTCTGGCTGTGGGTGCTTTTCTCATCACCCTTGTACATATATATATGTTTTTTGAATGAAAAATTTTCGTTTCCTATAAAAAAAAAATCTTAATGAAATGAAAAAAAAAGGGGGGGGGGGGTGTGGAGGTGGAAATGAATTTAAGTGGGGTATGGAGACTTACACTATTAATATGATATGCAGACCATTGCAACTGTATGTATGTTCCTTGCTGGGAAGGTTGAAGAGACGCCTCGCCCACTGAAGGATGTAATCGTTGTATCTTATGATATTATTCACATGAAAAATCCTGCTGCAGCTCAGAGGATCAAACAGAAGGTCTTCTATTACTATGATGTTTTAAATTTGTTAATTGATTTTCTTGCCTAAATGATGGCGACTTCTTAAATTGTTCCAGGCCTCCTTCCCTGTCTCTTTTTTTAGCAGCACGGAAGCACTCTGACTCTCCAGCATTTTACATTAGTTCAACGTGGTCCTTTTAGAATGAAAGTTTAAATTCATGAAAGTCTTATTTCAGACCTATATGCATGCTTCTGTTTTTTCGAGTTCTCTGGTTTTTGGTAATTAATGTAGCTGGAAATAATGTCATAAAGTATTGGAATATATTCAGAGAAAATTATAATTTTCAAGGCATTTTATTATTTCTTGTGTTTCAGGTTAATAAACTTTATGTGATTTCATATTCTTCGCTTTCTAAAAAGCACCTGTAGCTCAGTGAATTAGAGCATTTGTTTCCTAAGCAGGAGATATTCTGCACTTTCTAGCTAACAGTATCACAATTCTTAGTATCGTGCATTCTGTTTCATTTCTGAATTTTGGTTGTTAAAAAATAGTAGTTTCACTCCTCTCTAACTGATCTCTTTAAAACATGCAGGAAGTTTATGAGCAACAAAAGGAGTTAATTTTAGTTGGTGAGAGAGTTGTGCTAGCGACTTTAGGATTTGACCTGAATATTCATCACCCTTACAAACCACTTGTTGAAGCAATAAAGAAATTTAAGGTTGCGCAGAATGCTCTAGCTCAAGTTGCTTGGAATTTTGTCAATGATGGGTAGGATCGAGAAGTTATTTGTTTGTCCTTGAAATTTCAGTTACCAAATCTCTTCTCTTAGTTCACTCCTAACACTGATTAGTGCTGCAGGCTGAGGACATCGCTCTGTCTGCAGTTTAAACCCCATCACATTGCCGCAGGTGCCATTTTTCTTGCTGCCAAGTTTCTCAAAGTGAAGCTACCCTCGGATGGTGAGAAGGTTTGGTGGCAAGAGTTTGATGTCACCCCTCGCCAATTGGAGGGTTGGTGTCCCTTCATTTTGTCATTGAGATAATCTCTGACCAAAATTGACAGCTTTGCTGTTTGTGGCTCTGATATTTGTAATTCTCATCCCTTTAGAATGTGAAAAACTAACCTGAACTAGATGATTTTAGCTTTTTACCAGTCATTCCTTGAATGCTGTGAAGAATATGATAGGAATGATCTAGTATCATCTGATTCAGGTCGTAGATTTTCGGGATTAAGAGTGTCTATCCAGGGTTTAACTGTTTCAGATTGAACTGTTTCTTTGAATTCTTTTAGAAGTGATCAACTGAAAATTTCGTTATTATTTTTTTATATTTGTTGCAGAGGTGAGCAATCAAATGCTAGAACTTTATGAGCAAAATAGATTGCCACCAGCTCAGGGAAGTGAACTGGAAGGAAGCACTGGTGGTGGTCCAAGTCATCATACTGTAGCGAAAACTCCAGCTGTAAGTGGAACTGAGGAATTTACTTCTAAGCAAGTATCATCTTCTTCAGTACCTGACCATTCGCTTGCTGACAATCATGGTGTACCTCAAAGAGTTATCCCGAATCTTAGTAAGAACAATGGAATTGCAGAGGTGGGTAGTGCAGTTACTGATCACAAGGTGGACCCAGAAATAACAGATGGTCACCATATTGATGAATTGCCCTACAAGGATAACAATAGAGATATTTCAGATAGATCAAGGTCTGTAACTGAACACATTGGAGGTGAAGAAAAGGAAAAGAATAATAGTAAAAATGAGACTTCAGAATGGAAGGATGATAGTGTACCTCACAAGTCTAGTAGCATGGTTGGACGGAACGTTGAAGCCCGTGAAGGTCTGCTTGGGCAGTCACCAAAAGAAGCTATCAAAATGATTGATAGAGACAAGGTTAAGGCAGCACTTGAGAAAAGAAGAAAGTCTCGTGGAGAAATGTCTAGGAAGAAAGATGTGATGGATGATGATGATCTCATCGAGAGAGAGCTAGAAGATGGTATAGAATTGGCAGCAGAAGATGAGAAAAACAAACGGGAGAGGGGGCAAAGCTGGTCCAAGGCTGATAATCAAGATGGTGGAAAAGTTCGCGAGGAATGTTTAAGTGGGCATCCTGTGGGAACCAAAAGCCAGACTTCATGGGGATTGAAAGTAGAGAATGCAGTAGAAGAAGGGGAGATGCTAGATGATGCTTCCCCAGCATTGAATAGCCGCAAGAGAAAAGCTGGAAGGTCACCTGATTGGCACTCTGAGGGAAAGAAGCGGAACGATTCTATGCCCGGTAACCATTACTATGCTTTAGAAGATGGAAACCGGAAAGGGTCGATCTGTTTATGCGGATCGGGAGCAGCTTAAAAGGCATGCTCACGAGAATCACTTATAAGTAATTGTTGAGGACCCCGTTCTGTTGTGTTGTAGTATGCGTGACCTGGGTCGTCCAAACACTGAAAAATCATTTTCATGAGGAGTATACAGGATGCAATAAAACGTGCCATCTTAAAAGATGAGAAATATAGATGCTCCACCTGCCGAACCCGGGGACCAGGTGAAGGAACATATTTAACATTTGGAAGTGACAGTGTCGACTTCAGTACATTATAATGCTCGTTCACTGGACGAGATCATGAATTTGAGCACGAACCTAAGATTGGCTTCTGCCATTTTTCATGCAAGGAAGCCACGAGAACTGTTCTTTCGGTCGTAATAATATTATGTTACATCTTGTACTCTAGTATCGTTCCATCTGCTTTGTACCGAGTAAGTTGACATTATGAGATTGTGATTCTGTTTAAAATATTCGTTTTTTTTAGGTCCATTTGTAATTTTGTCTAGGATTTTATTGCATCTCATAGACAGACAGTTTAGTTTTTCACCCCTTTTAGTAGTATGTATTGGGAACTTGTCAATTCTATGAATTTTGGGTGATTACTGTAATAAACTTGGTTGTCAAAGTTGTATTTTAAAATATATTAGAATAGTTGTCTATTAGAAGGCAAATTTACTTTGTTTGTCCCCAAGTAAGTTTTTGTGTGGATTCCATTATGGTTGGCTGAAAGTAGTAAGTGGGTGAATCTAGATTTTCTTATCCTATTTAGCACATCATTATTTATGCTAGTTTCAATTTGAGTCATAATTTTAAACATGGAAAATTTAATTAAAGAGCTCTTTGACTAATATGTATAACTCATAAGTTATTTAATCTATAGAACTATAGAAGATTCGAGTGTTCCCTCTCCTAATTTGATGTAATATCTCAAGAAAAGAAGTTTCTTTTCATGAAGTAGGGTGGGCAATTAACAATTTTTGTTAACATTAAAATTTTTTTTTTTTTTTTTTTTTTTTTTTTTTTTGCACTAAACCAACTTGTGGATGGAGTTCTGTTAATATGTTCGAACTTATGTTAAATTATATTGTTCTCTATCTTTCTTCTTTCTTGATATTGATACTCCAATTTTTAGCCACCAGGCTTACCTATAACTGGAGTTTTATAAACATGTTCAATTACTTCCATACATGGTAGAATTCTCCTAATTATTAACATAAATAAACTAAGGTTAAATATAGTTTTTGTTCTGTTTACCCTCGACTTTTTAATAATGTAGTTATGTTTTAGTTAAGTTATTAAAACCTATGTTGAGTTTAATTATAAAAAAAAATGTTATAACTCATTTTGTTCCTGACATAAGTTTTGTGTTTTAATCAGTAATGGAGACCGCTAACTAATAATCAAACAATTTATGTCATTTATTTACATTAACTTTAAAGACTAATTTTGAAACTTTTAAAATCTTGATAAATCAAAATAGAACTTAAATTGGAGGACAAAATTAGAAAGAGAGGCAAATTATGGGGATCAAAATTATAGTTTAGCAATGAACTAATTATTTTGTATATACATATGTATATATATGGGACAATTACTGAAATAACATATTTTTACATACTAATTACTGAAATGTTTGAACTTTTTAAAAATTACTCAAATAGCATAATTGTAATTCAATAATTTATTGAACTAAAAATTAAATTTTTTAACAAATTCATTGAAAATAATAATAAAAAATGACAAATAGTTCAATAAATTATTGACTTTGAACGTAAAAAACCAAAAAATAAACAAATTCGTTAAAAATACTTATGAAAAATAGTTCAATAATTAATTGAATTATAGTTCAATAATTTATTGAACTATAGTTATGCTATTTGAGTAATTTTTAAAAAGTTTTAACAGTTTAGTAATTAGTATGCAGATTTATGTTATTTGAGACAAATTCTTTATATATAATGTACTTATCTATGTCTATGAATAAACAGAGTATTATGATACTAAGTTATATATACTACTGTCTATAATAAATAGACACGTTTAACTACGAGTCTCATTAAATAAAATTTCTTTTACAAGTATAAATAGAGGATGGTATGAAGAGACTCAATATTACCTTTTTGTAAATACTAATGGGTAGTTAAAAATAATCATTTGCTAAATTTTGTTAGAGATGTTTTTTTTTTTTAAAAAGTGAGTTAAATATCCTTTGCAAAAAAAAAAAAAGAAAAAAAAAAGAGTGTGATCAATCAAGTTAGCTATTCTCTTATCTAAGATAGAGAGAGAATCAAAGAAACAACACCCAAAACAAAGGCTCTGCCAATTACAACAATCCAACTCAGATTCCCTTATTTTCTTCATCATCTTATCCACAACACTCACTTCCTCTCCTCTCCACCACTAATGAAAATCTAAATCTGTTCCCTCCACACTCCTTTCTCCAAATCCCTTCCTCTTCCACAAAAACCATTACAATTCCTTCAAACCAAACAGGAAGAAAAGAAAAAGAAAAAAAAAAGAAAAAAGAGAATCTATCTCAAACCCAACCCAAAATGTCTCTCACAATTCCCACAAATCTCTCAATATTGAAGCCAAAACTAGGCTCTCCATCATTAACATCACCAAAACCAAGATCTCTGATCCATTGTTCCCAAACTCAAACTCCAACTCCTGAAAAGAATTCAAACAATCTGCAAGCATTCTCAGCTGCCCTTGCTCTCTCCTCCATCCTCCTCTCAGCTCCACTCCCAGCTGTTGCTGACATAGCTGGCCTGACCCCATGTAAAGATTCAAAACAATTTGCCAAAAGAGAGAAACAGCAAATCAAGAAACTTGAGACATCTCTGAAACTGTATGCCCCTGACAGTGCTCCAGCTCTTGCAATCAATGCCACAATTGAGAAAACAAAGAGAAGGTTTGATTTTTATGGGAAACAAGGATTGCTATGTGGGTCAGATGGGTTGCCTCATTTGATAGTGAGTGGAGACCAGAGGCATTGGGGTGAGTTTATAACACCTGGGTTTTTGTTTTTGTATATTGCTGGTTGGATTGGATGGGTTGGGAGAAGCTATTTGATTGCAATAAGGGATGATAAGAAACCAACACAAAAGGAAATTATTATTGATGTTCCATTGGCTACTAGCTTGGTTTTTAGAGGATTTATTTGGCCTGTTGCTGCTTATAGAGAGCTTGTCACTGGTGAACTCATTGCCAAGGATGTCTAGATTCTCTCTGTCTCTGTCTCTGTCTCAGCCTCAGGTTTGTGTTTTTTGGTTTTGATTCTCTTTTTCAATAGTTACTTTATTTTTTAGTTTGTTCCAAGGTTTGTTTTGTTTAGAGATGATGAATAATTGGAAAACCACCAATTTTGGGGTATATGGTTGGGGAATTGGAAAGTGAAATACTGAGGGTGTGATGTTTGAGAATGAGTAGTCTCGGTTTATGATGTCTGTGTTTGGATTGTATGAAAATGAGAATAAATAGTGAGAATAATATGACTATGTGGGAATGAGATGTTAATCCTCATATGAAAACAAGTAGGAAATAAATATGGAGTGAGTTTCTGAATTCAAACTCATTTCTATTCACTTTCCCCACCAAAGAAATTTGTTATGGGTATCTTCCCTAGATTGTGCACATTAGTTCTTAGTTTTATTACTTAACTCACCCTAAAAGTTTGTTTGGCATGATTTTTTTAAAATTTACATAACATCAAATTAGGGGGGAGAAAACTCAAACCTTCGACGTTATAAGAGAAAGTACTAATGCCAACAAGTTGAGTTGTGTTTAGGTTGTTTTGTTTAACATGGATGAGTGAACCATATTTGCAATTAATTCGAAATACTTTTCATGATATTTTACTATTTAACTAAATATGTTTTTTTAAAATTATAAAGTAATTTTGGAGTAAAAACTATAGTACTTGTTCTCTAAATGTTTTTGGCAAACATGCTTCAATTACAAATATTACTTTCAAAAGTCATCTCAAACACACTTGAGAGGAAGATTATCTCACTATGTGGGTTAGAGTATGAAATAACTAGTGATAAAAGCGGATACAAAGTGAATATGATTTAAATTTAATGTGTAGATAGATTGCCATTAGTTATATGTTCACTCTCACTCTATTCCCATTACTATTTTTTATTTTACATTTTTGATTTTTTTTAATCTATATATTTTTGAAACAGGTAGAGGAAGTGGAAGATCATTTGACTTTGGAGCATGTTAAGGAGTGGGGTTTGTGAAATATTTCTGTATTTAATTTGAAAACTTAACATGAGTATATGTAATGATTGTGTTGGATACAAGGACCAATTTATTTTTCACTTCATTTTTTTTAATGTACTTAAGCGCCCTTAACCCACCCTTCAATCAATTTTATTTAAATTCTTAACATACATGCTTTAAATAGATGACAATCACATTATCATTAACAAGGACAGAACGTAAAACCAAGAGTGATACATTTGTCTGTGTTTTTTTTAAGATTTTTTTCAATTACTTTTCAATTATCATTAACAAGGATAATACTATTTTTTATAGTGTTCGACAGTGTAAAAAATGGTTTGTAAAATGTACTTAGTAGGAACGATATAAATGTGTTTATTATAGACACATTTTTCTAAAATATGTTACGAATGAAAGGATATATAATAAAGTGGTATTTATAATCTGCATTATTATTTTATAAGTATCTTAAGTGCATATAATGTTAAATTATTGAATTCATATAATTATTAGAAATTTCAAATGTTTTATGGATAAATTTCACTTGATTAGTTTGAAAATTTAAAATTCTTGATTTACATGTGCTATTTGAAACCCCTGTTTCTATAATGTCTTGAACACACACTATGCGCGATTATTATATTACAGTTGAGATTCTCACATCAGAAAGATGAAACGAATTCAGAGTACTTATAAGATATATGAGTTTACTTCTCTCATTACTAATTGGTTTTGAGATGAAACCTCATGATATCAAGATGATATCAAAGCCCAACAAGCCCAAACGAGGATTCAGTCTAAAAAATAGCATCTAACCCAAAAATCCACATAAAAAAGATCAATGGTTAAATTAGTAGATAGCCTTCTATTTGTTAAAATTAAACTTTTTAACCCATCCATAAATAATGATACTTTTTAGCCTATTTGATAAGTAAAATACCCAAACAACCCTTAATAACTTAATTAAGAATGAAAAAAGAGACAGAATGAAGATTTAAAAAATACTTATATCAAGGAGACATTAAATAAAAAAAATCTTTAAAGAAAAAAAGAGAAAAAATGGAGATTTAAAAAAAAATCAAAACTACAAAATATATTCTTACTTTTCAAAAATCAATGACCATTTTTTCCGACGAATCTTCTAATAATTCTTTCAGTGTATGTACGAAGATACTATACTCACATTCAATATTATACTACACCAATTTTTTTTCTTCTCATTTGTTCTTAAGCCTTAATTAACATACATTAATAACATCAGATAGACATTTATGATACTATACTATACCAGATTCATGTTTCTCCATATTTCTTCAGCTTAATCAGAGTACAATAGTAGCATCTGATAATGTACTATACCAGATTTGAGTTTCTCTTTTCATTCTCCAGCCTCAACAATGTACGGTTTGTATATTTGATACTATACTATACCAGATATGAGTTTTTCTTTCTTCAGCTAAATCATCATACATTAATAGCATCTGATAATGTACTATAGCAGATTTGAGCTTCTTTTTTATTCCCCAGCCTCAATAATGTATAGTTTGTATATTTGATACTGTACTATACCAGATCTGAGTTTCTCCTTCACCACCAAATGATTAGCTCGAACAACTTCCTTCATTCACATTGCCTTGAAATCAAACGAATATCATGCTTCTCGAGATACCTATGGGTCCCACATCTACATTTGAACCCGGTAAAATCGACTTTCTTCTGGCAAATCACACATCAATTTAGTTTCGTCTCTGAATTGACCGTCTCCATGGGAGGAATCATTGCAGATTTGTCGCTACTTCCGACGATGAAACAGATAATTGAGGTGGGTTGTGTGCCACCTTAGAGATTGGAAAAAAAATCAGATGAAGATGAGAAGAAGAAGAAGAAGAGATAGTTGATGAGAGAAGAAATAAAGGAAAACCCTAACAATAAATTGAATGATAATCGAAAAGGAAAGAAGAGATTACATGAAATCAATCGGAGGAAAATCAAAAACCAAATAATGGAGAATCACAACAAATTAGAAATTTAAAAAAATGGTATAAAGAGAGAAACGTAAACAAAAAAGAAAAGGAAATACAGAAAATGGTATACCACGTATATTCTTAATTACCATATCATAATTGGGCCAAAAAGTCTTAAAACAAGTTGAGAGGTAAAAAATTTAGTAAATAGTCAGAATAGGCTAGACACTGGATTATCCCAAAGAGGAATTGGTTTGGAGATGGAACACATGATATCAAGATGTTATCAGTCCAACAAGCCCAAACAGGCATTCGTTCCAAAAATGGGATCCGACCTAAGATTGGTGAGCCCAAGAGATATACCATCTTGAGGGGGCATGTTAAAGATTTCATATCAGAAAGATGAAAAGACCTAACAATATTTATAAATCTAAAAATAACCCCTCTCATCGCTAATTGGTTTTGAGATGAAATTTTTTAGGATCCTACTTGGACGATCACCCCTAACTTCTGTAGCTTTACGAGTTTACGTCAGCAGCACAATAGATATATATATTTTTTTGGTGGAACGGGACCCTTCCCTTTACTCAATGGATACTTATCCTCTTTCAAGAAAAAAAATAAGAAATGAGGGAGAATTGGAATTCTCTTATCCCATTTGCGGAGCTTTTGGGAAGATACATAGATCTTCGAGTGACAAATCCAAATATCGCCCAAGTTCAATATTTTACGACCAAGTACAAGAATATTTTTTTTTTCCATAGATCTGAGGGCAGAATCAGAGTGACAAAACCCAAGGACTAACCACTTTGACTTTACCCCTTAGATCGTCACTCAGCCTGATGATAAATCTGTGCATCCTCATCTCATCAGTAGCCATCGCAGCTGGGGCATAATGCTAAACGGTCAACAATATCCATGTCACATGTGACAAAAGCTCTAACTCCAGCTTGTCTCGGGCCTCCGCTGAATAATACTTGTTGCTATTCTTCTCTTGGTACCACTAAGTCCTCTGGCAACTAGGTTTATCATTATATTGTCATAGATAATTGTAAAACTCTACAACTTTTTGGTTACATTTTATCTATGTTTTTATTTAATTTTATGAATTCTAAGATTCTTTGAAATGAATTTAATGATGAATTATTCGAAAATATATCTTCCGCTGTTTTATGATCCTTTAACATATTTATATTTGTTATCAGGGTCGGTTTTTTTCAATAACGTTTTAGTGTAAATGTCGAAAAAACAAAGTGACAAGTATGGTATATAAATATAATACACAAGGTGAATAAAACAACAAATTGTTTATTTATTGACATTATTTAATAGAGATTTAGTTGAAAAAAGGTTCCTATTTAAGAGATGAAGTTGGAACTCTTAAAATAATAGTATATAATTGGCAGATAATATATTTACAAAAATAAAAATTTGGTGGCATAGAGGCTATTTCTAGAAAAGGTGTATTTCAATGTTTTGCCGACATTAGTATGAAGAAATGCAAATCGTTGCCTGTTTCTTGACTTTTTCTCCCCTCTTTTAATTTGCCTTATTTTTTTCTCTTTAAATTTCCCTAAAAAAAAAAAAAAAAAGTTAAAATGCAAATAAGACCCCTGTGGTCTTTTCAAAATGCATGAACACCCCCCTGTACTTAGAAAATGGCAAATCTCACTCCTGTGGTTCTAATTTTTTTCAATCAGATCTTTCCCCTTCAATGTTAATAATTTTTTTTAGCCACAACTTCTTCGTTTGAACTCCGATTTGGACGATTGAAGATGTTTTGGAATCCTCATTTTAGGCTCTACATATATGTCACTTCGAAACTTTGAAAACATTAAAAAATAAAAGATTTTATTAACATCGAAATACTAAGTATGATTGACATCGTTAACTTTTTTGGTTATTGATGATTTCAAAGTTTCGAAGCGACGATTATGTAAATCCGGAAATGAAGATTCCAAAACATCTTGAATCATCAAAATCGGAGTTCAAACGAAGAAGTTATGGCTAAAAGAAAATTATTGACATTGAAGGGGAGAGGTCTGATTGAAAAAAATTAGAACCACAGGGGTGCGATTTGCCATTTTCAAAGTACAGGGGGTGTTCATGCATTTTGAAAAGACCACAGGGGTCCTATTTGCATTTTACCCAAAAAAAAACTACTTGCTATTATAAAGCTAGCTCATTAAAGCTCTTAGCTGAGTAGTTAGAACCTTAAAGGAAGATGTTTATATCTGTTATATTTGTCATTTTCAGTTATGAAATTAGTTGTATAATTACTGAGATGAATAGCTCTATAAATAGTGTGTAAATTTTCTACACAAATTAATGAAAGAAATCAATTCATTCTTGAATTCTAATATGGTATCAGAGCCCAACAAAGCTCAAACGAGCACCTGGTCCAAAAATGAGATCTGGCCCAAGATTGGTGAACCCAAAAAGAGGCACCATCTTGAGGGGGCATGTTAAGGATCCCACATAGGAAAGATGAAGAGACCTAACAACATTTATAAAGTCTAAGAGCCACTCCTCTCATTACCAATTGGTTTTGAGTTGGATGCCCACATTATTAATACATATTGACGAAAAATAATTGTTAAACTATTGAGTTTTAACATAAAAATTTAATACACAAGCTAGATTATTACTTTATATAAATACGTGCCAATATAGAGAGAGAAAGAGAGATTTTATATCTTTATATTCCATTGAAGAAATACATATAATGAGATTTCATGATCTTCTGGTTTAGGCCCCGTTTGGTAACCTTCTCAATTCCTGTTTATTGTTTCTATTTCTCATTTTTAAGAAATTAAGTTGTTTGGTAACTCATCCTGTTTCTTGTTTCTTCTTTTTTTAGAAACTCTTCCCAAAATTGTGTAGAAATTTTAGAAACAACAAATTCTAGTTTCTTGTTTCTCATTCTTATTTCCAAACTTTTCAACACATTGATAAATTATTACATTGTCCCGTTTTGACCTATAAAATATATTATAAGCATCCAAAAATTATATTAATATAATATTTTTAAATATATCATTTAAAATTGTTATATTTTCAAAATATTTTTATTTTTTTAAATGAGAAACAGAAACAAGAAATAGTTACCAAACGCATTTCTGTTTTTTTTTCCTTCTAGAAACAAGAAATAAGAAACAGTTACCAAACATATTTCTGTTTCTCTTTTTAAAAAAACAGGAACAAAAAACAAGAAATAGAAATAAGAAACAAGAAATGGAAATGAGGAATGTTACCAAACGAGCCCTAAATTATCATCTTATTTATGTTCATGCCTATATATATAATTATGGGTGGGGTTTTGAAATTAAATATTGTGGTTTTAATAAATATTTCTAAGAATATTGTAATTTTGAAAATATTAATAAAAATATTGTAAATCGCATACCCAGTATGCGATTTTAGATAGAAAAAGTTGAAATCGCATACTGAGTATGCGATTTTAAAAGCAAAAGGTAAAATCGTATACTCAGTATGCGATTTTAAAAGTAAAAGGTAAAATCGCATACAGAGTATGCGATTTTAATAGACTGGTAGAAATCGCATACTCTGTATACGATTTCAAACCAGTGCATTTTTTTTTAAAAACTCTCTGCTTAGAAATCGCATACAGTGTATGCGATTTCTAAGCAGAGACCAATTAATTTTTTTTAAAACTCTCTAGATAGAAATCGCATACTCTGTATGCGATTGTATGCGATTTCAAACCAGAGAGTGCAAATTTTTTTTATGGCCATTTTTTTTAGAGTATGCAAATTTTATGGCCATTTTTTTTTAAAAAACTGTATGCAAATTTTTGAGTGGCTCGTTAAAAATGTGAAATATTGATCAACAAAATATGAAATATTCTCTCACATTCATAATAACAATCGAAGTCTGAAATTGACATTTGATTTGAAATAATGAATTATTCAAGTCTTAACAAGTTTTGAACAAATACATCATCATCGATGACCTCCTGTCCCACACGGAGGTCGTTTCCTATTACGAGGAGGGCGAACACGTCCTATCGGGGTTATATATGAATCATCAGTAATATGTGAAGGACCGGCACCATCGACCACCTGAGATGGTCCTATATCATCCATATGATGTGATGGACCGGCACCATCACCACCAATACGACGCCTCCCTCCCCGCCCCCGTCCTCGACCGCGAGTACGTACTGGAACTCGCGGTACATCAACATCACTATCAGGTTCAGGAATGACGACCTGTGAAAATATTTCCTGTGATCCCGGGGTTGGTACCATGACAAAATGAGAGGATGACGGGTTACTAGGATAGTTGTGTGTGGTCTCTGGTACATCACCCATTTCCTCGGTATGCATCTCCTCAAGAACGACATCATCAATTCCCGCTTCCTCAGGAGCAGGATGTGCACGTGGACGATGACCTCTTCTAAAGCGAGGATTTGGACGCTCTATACTGAACATATTGAATTCCTCCATATGAGGAACACATTCTCCGATATAGTCTCGAGTCAGCTGATCAGGACAATCTAGAGAGACATTTTGCAGTCGACCAAGCTGATTAACAAAGAAAGTTGTTAATTTACGATGTTAACAATAATAAAAAAACAATTTTAATGACTCACCACAAAGTCAAAAGCAGCAGCGTGTCGAGTAATGAACAAATGAGTGATAGAGGTATACCACTCTACATAATCAGCCTCACAGTCACCAGGAAATTGAACAGGATGTCCATCAATAATATGAGATCGTCGATTTGACCACCGTACTATGAGAGGTGCATGTTCTATCTGCCAATCAGCATCTCTGCGACCTCTGAGATCCAATGTGTGTAAACGGAGATCTGTATCACATGGTGATGGAATATCTTGTCTGAGACCAAATTGACGCATGACTCGATCTGGACGATGCCACTCAACTATATGAAAGCAAATGAGTGGGGAAATACTCGGCCACCCGTCACAACTATCTATACAGAAGTCCGGCAATGATATCATGTGATGCAGATACGGTTCCCACACGATCTATAACATTGAAAAATATTAGTTAATTAATAGAGTAATTCACAATCCAATAACCAAGAATACATAAACTGAAAGACATACATCATTTTTTCCCAATTGATCCAGCATGTATCTATACTGAAGTAAAACATGAGTCGAAACTTCAGTGACGGAAAAGTCATCTCTCCACCTGCAAATGCAAATTATAAACAATATGTTAAAATATATTAGTATGTTAATGAAGTAAACGTATTTAAAAAACTAAAATATATGCAATCTAATTGACACACTTTTTAAACCAATTTAAGTATCACTTAAAAAAATTGAACAATCATAAAAATCAATTTCAAACCCTAAATCAATTTAAGTATGTGATTTTACCTTTTACTTTTAAAATCGCATACTGAGTATACGATTTTACCTTTTGCTTTTAAAATCGCATACTCAGTATGCGATTTCAACTTTTTCTATCTAAAATCGCATACTGGGTATGCGATTTACAATATTTTTATTAATATTTTCAAAGTTACAATATTCTTAGGAATATTTATTAAAACCACAATATTTATTTCAAAACCCATCATGAAACCCTAAGTCATATTATATAAAATTTTCTCATTGAATCATTATATATAAATCAAACAAACATTTTTAATATACAAAATAAAGATTGAGATATTTACCGGTGAATGATGAACGGAAACGTTGTAGGAGAAGTGAAAAGAGTAGACTGCGAGGGGCGAGGGGCGGTGGTAGATCTGATCGGAAACGGCGAGGGGCGGCAGGTCTGATCCGAAACGGCGAGGGGAGGCAACAAAGCTCAGTAGAAGAAGCAGACGGGAAGAGAAAGAAGATAGAAAATGGAAGAAGAGAAGAAGGGAAAGGGGGTAAAAAGTGCTGTCTTGAAATCGCATACCGTGTATGCGATTTCACTTAAAAGGTTGAAATCGCATACCGTGTATGCGATTTCACCTAAATCTTTTAAAATCGTATACACGGGATGCGATTTTAGCTTTAAAATTTTAAAATCGTATCCCCTGTATGCGATTTACCTTACTTTTCCTATATTTATTTTTTTACAATATTTTCTAAATATTATTAAAAATACAATATTAAAAAAAAAACTCCATTATGGGTGGGTTCAGGAATAAATTTTTGGAATAATAATCTAAATGGCCTAATTATTTCACACGTTTTAACAAATAGCAATATTTTCCAATTGTTGAGTAAATTGTCATCGAAGAGAGAAAAAAAAATCTCACATCACAAATTTTTTTTTCTCTCCTCTCTTTTGACCGTGCAAACCTTCCTTTTTCTTCTTTCCTCTTTTATGGTGCAATCTCTCTCTGTCTCCTTCATTTTTTTTTCTTTTCTCTCATTCTCCGCATATCTCTCTCTCTCACTCTCATTTTTTTTTCCGAAAAACTCCATGGTCAACCTATTTCCCCCATTTTTGTTCCATAAAGCTTCGAAAATGCACAAATACAAAAGAGTTGAAGATTAAAATGCATATATAGATCTGATGAAAGCAACTTTTTCTTCATTAATCTCATAGATCTGACGAAAACAACTTTTTCTTCATAAATCTCAAATTTATGTTTTTCTTGAGGATCTAAAGCAAAATAAGCATAGATATGAAAGCAAAAAAAAAAAAAAAAAAATTTCCCTCCATTTTTTCTTCATAAATCTTAGATCTCACTAAATCTCGAAAATTTAAAGCAAGAGAAGTATAGATATTTTCTTAATTTTTTCTTCATATCCTAAAAAAATTCTGAATTTGATTTATCTTTTATGTATTCGGATTTGCTTTTATATAAGTAAATGTGTCTTCTGAAATTTACGTAATGTATATTTTGTCTCGTTTTTTTTTCTAAATGTATATTCTAGTATACGTAATATATAGAAATGTCGAAAGGGTCAACGTTCTGCAATACACGTGTTTTGTTTCATCTTTGTCTGTTTTTACTGTATATGAGGCATAATAGTCATCGTTTTGTCTGTTTTTACTTTATTGTTATGTGTCTATATCAAGTATATTTTGTATTGTACTCTGTGACGACCCGTCACTTTTAAATAAATTAAATCAGAGAAAACAGCGGAAGTCTTTTATTTTAAGAAAATTTGGCGTGGTTATGTTTGAAAATTTGCTGGCCAAAACCTGTTTACATCTAAATTTCAAAATCTAAAATACACAAGGAACATTAAGTTCCTATCCAGGAATTCAAAATGATTAAAATCATAAATCAACGACAATAAGCTCTTATGAGCTAATTACAAAATACAAATCATCAAAATGATATAAAGTTCACAAAACCATGTACATGGATTTTACATAACACATAGTCCATCTCCATCATCATCATCATCCTCTCGATCAAGCGCGCACCAGCTCCTCTTCCACGATCCCAAACATTACCTGAAATGTTTGTAATATCATGAGCTAACAACTTAAGCCCAGTGAGAATAATAAGAATAAAAAGTAAGAATAGACCTCAAACTCGCATTTCGATTTGTGTCCAATTAACTGACACAATCTTTCCTAGAATTCACCAAAGTCTAGGTAATTTTATTCCATATTCTCCAATTGATGATACAAACTAGCACACTTAGATTGTTCATCCATTAACTTGTTATAACATAAAGTAATAAAAGTAAATGACTTTGCATAAAATATAACATCTCGACTTTCTTTCTCGTCTATCATATGCATAAAAGTAATGAGTACATCCCGTAGGTTACGCATTCGCCATTTATGCATGAAATGAAGGTAATGTGGATTTTTACAAACTATCCACCCTTATCCTTATGTATGAAGGTAATGTGGGAATCCACTCATCCACCATTCAACCTTATGCATGATGAAGGTAATGTGGGTATCCACTCATCCACCATTCAACCTTATGCATGAAGGTAACGTGGGTATCCACTCATCCACCGTTCCTTTCATTCTTTTCTTTTCTCTTTTCAATGATGCGAGATGTTATAATATAATAAATAATGGTGCAAAATGTTATGCATATGCTTGCATATGCTTGCACAAATAAATAAAGTAAAGTACGATTATTAAATAACCGAAACAAGCATAAAGTAAAGCGGCATAAAGTAAAGAACATAAAGTAAAGGGCATAAAGTAACATAGATAGAATCCCGGATGAACGATTTATCGATCGAACTCCGCTAACAATAATAAAAGTAAAGGTCAAAACATAACGATTAACCTAAACTTTCAAGGATTCTAAACTTCCAAGTGAACCATTCTAAACTCCGAAACTAATCTAACTTAGAATCTTCTAAGATTCGAGGTTTTCAACAAGAAATCCTAAGTTTCTCGCCTAAAGGATTAACTTCAAATCCTAAGGCACTATCTCACATCCTCTAACCTTAGGTTGGATTCTAGTCTTAGTTCCGATTCTACAAATCAACGTACTTATTTGCTTTCTATAGTTACTTTAAATTCTAATCATTCTCACCTTAGCCAAATAATTCCAAATCTCCAATTTCCACGAAACAACCACCGAGCAATTGCACCTACAATTCACCGATTGTACAACATATTACAATTCATAACTAATATGCGAACAAATGTGCAATTTCGGGTGAATAGTGATTTCGGATGAATAGTGTCTCGGGTGAATAGTGTTTTCGGGTGAATAGTGTTTTTCGAAAATCCGGGCTCAAAATCGTCATTTTTCATGATAGAAATTCATGATTTCAACTTCAAATCTCATTTATAATAAAAAACGAACAAAACCACCTAAAAAGTTTTGAAAACTTACTTTTTGGGACTTCCCTTAGAGAACGGGAAACTTCGAAAAGGTAGGTTGGATAGGTAGCCCTCGTCCCTACCAATCCAACACAACCGAAATCAAGCCGATCCATCGAGAAACGAATGAGAAACGAAGAAAATAAAAACTTCATCAATGGAGGAAATGAAGGTCACGGTGGAAGAAAAGAGAAGGAGAGGAAAAAATGAAGTAATCTTGTCAATTTTGGATTTTTAAAGATAAATGAATAGTGAATTTAGATATTTTAAGAAATTGGAAATGACGGTTGCGTCCTTTTATGACTTTTGACTTCTAAATCGAAACCCGATGCTCTTAAATAAATCTAAAGGTGATTAATAATTATTAATTGGCCTATTAATAATTATTAATGTCACCGAAACGAATTTAGAGCATTAAACGATTAAAACGAATTTTGGTCTAAATTAACTACTAAAATCGAAATTACAAAATAATAATTAAACTAAATACTTAAATTGAAATAAATAAATAAATAAATAACATTAAATAAATAAAATTCACTTCAAAATAACCTGGGACGTTACAGTCTACCCTCCTTAAAAGACTTTTCGTCCTCGAAAAGTGCATTCACTAAGTGAATAAAGCGAGGGTACTTGATCGTATCTCATCTTCACGTTCCCACGTTATTCCCTTTGACACTTGGTTCTTTCAAAGAACCTTAACCAAGTAAATTCTTTTTTTTTATTTCTCATCAACTTTTGTTCGAATGCTCTTATCTTAACCTGGTGTCTTCGCATAAGACTTAATAGCATTCAAAACAACCAGTTCATAATCAATCACGTGGAACGGATTCACCATGTATTCCTGAAGCATCAATATATGGAAAACATTACAAACGGTCGATAACGAAAGTGGTAAGGCTAAACAACAAGCTACCACTTCTACTCGATTGAGTATCTCGATAGGCCAAATAAACTTAGGGTTCAACTGACCCTTATTCCCAACTTCCATAACACCCTTCCTTGGTGCCACTTGAAGAATACGAGATCCACTACTATCGCTTGAACGGACTACACCGAATCCTCTGTCAACTTTGGTTAATCCTTAACCTTTCTCTACACAAATGATAGACTCGCTAGTCATTTGTTACAACTTGAGTACCATAAATCTCTTTTCTCCAATCTCATCCAAATGAGCGGGAGAACGACACTTCCAACCATAAAGTGCCTAAATAGTACCAAAACTTCGAGACAAGGCGAGTGTCTCGTTCTGATAAAATCTTCACCGGCACACTACATCCTATCAATCTTTCTTTGGTACAACTGCACCCTAGTCTTAACCGGATAGATAGTCCTTCCAAGAGTAAAGTGTGCGGTTTTTTATCAAATGGTCTACAACCAAATGATATCATAAATCTTTCTTTGTCCTTGGCAAACCTTGATAAAATCCATGGAAATCTTTTCCCATTTCCATTTAAGTACTCTCAAAGGTTAAGATAACTCGGTGGATCTTTAGGGCCTTGACTTACTAACAAATCAAGCACCTACTCACATACTTTACAATCTCATGTTTCATTCCAGGTTACCAATAAAATTGTCTCGGTTCTCGTACCTCTTTGTATTGCCTGGATGAACATAAAAGATAAAACTATGACCTTCCTCCAACAGTTCTTTTCAAAAGTCGATCTTGAAGGCACACATAGCTTCTTACGATACGTTAGAGTACTATCGTAGAGAAGGTAAAATGGTCGAAATATCCGACTCAACCTCTCTAAAACCGGCCTGTAAAAGTGTCTCTCCTCTCTGTGCATCAATCACCTCCGCCTCAAAGTAGGTCCCATTGTTAAACTAGCCACACTCACGGTGACCTTGGTAGTAAGAAATGCTATCTCACTCGTTCCATATTCCACCTCAAACTCAAAGGTACGACCGACAAAACGACAATCGAGAAGACTTTCTCGAGCGTGTGCCCACTACACCTGACTTTTCCAAGATGATCTGAATGTCACAGTCATAATCTTTAACGATCTCTAACTATCTCATGTTCTTTCAACCGACGGGAAGCATAAGTCGTAACTTTTCCGTGTTGCATTAGCACACATCCCAAACCTCGTGGGAAAACATTTGTGTACAACGGTCGGACCAGGTTCTGTCAGCGACACTAGACAGGTGTTGTCACAAGCCTTCTCTTGAGCTCTTCAAAGCTCCTGTCACAATCCTCGGACCATACAGAATCAACTCCCTTCCGAGTCAATCGTGTCAAGGTCAAGCAATTTTGGAGAAATCTTGCACAA
Source organism: Gynostemma pentaphyllum (assembly GCA_028015215.1). Taxonomy (NCBI): domain Eukaryota; kingdom Viridiplantae; phylum Streptophyta; class Magnoliopsida; order Cucurbitales; family Cucurbitaceae; genus Gynostemma; species Gynostemma pentaphyllum. The sequence goes on along the minus strand of CM051346.1, from coordinate 37,002,206 downwards.
CCGGTCGATAATAGCCTTGTAAGTCCCATAAAACTGCGAATATCAGCCACTCTAGTCGGTCTAGGCCAGTTACTAACTGCCTCAAACTTAGAGGAATCAATATAATCCTCTTCTTGATAACACATGGCCTATTATGCCATTTCTTTTAGCCAAAACTCACACTTTGAGAACTTGGCATACACTTTTGATTTCTTAATAATGTCAAAATTCCTTCACATGCATATCATGCATCTCCTCAGTCTTAGAATACATCGATTGTCATCATTAACCGTAACATCGATAGAATTGGTGTACCTCTTGAACACCAGTATGGATAAGATCCATAAAATTACAAGCGCGTTGGTTAAGTCAAAATGCATGACTACAAACTCATAATATCCATCACGCCTCCTGAAAACAGTTTTAGGATTATCTTAATCCCGAATCTTTAACGGATTTAACCGGATCTCAAATCTATCTTTGAAAAGATAGCGGTTTCTTCCCAATATTTGAGGAACAAACTTCCAACCATTAGAGGGATATGTTTCATAACATATATATATATATATAACATTTGAATCTCGTTCTCTTTACTACCTTATACTATACATAAGGTTTACATCAATCTTATTCTCCAATTACGAGATCCTCCAATTTATTGAGAAATTAGTTCTCTTACGTGTTTATCACATGATAGTTATACAAGGTTCAATACACCCTTGTATTCTCTTATTATCCAATTCAATCTCATTCCTTTTTCCTATAGCACTTGGCTATACATCAATTTCTTTTCTTTTCTCTCTAGAAAATGACGTCTTAAATAATCCTTTCTATAGTTCTCTAATCTCTAGAAAACTAACTTTCATAATCATAATCTTTATAGGATGAGCAATTGATCATATAGATCATCAATCAACACAATTGATACTTGTTTTTCCCTGTAATTGATTCAACTCTCGACAATCAATATACAGTCTCATTGAACTGTCTTTCTATTCACAAACAAACAAAGTGCTCCTTACGAGGACACACTAGGGTGAATAAACCCTGAGTTTAAGAGTTCCTATAACTGACTCTTAAGCTCTTTTAACTCAACTAGTCTGGCATGTAGTATCGATAATACTAGCTAAATAGCTCAAGGCTCCATCACTTGAAGCACTCTAGCTTCTACCATAGATATCAAAGTGGGTGCTACTCTATCATTAGACCCACGAAAACATAGACTAGTCCCACATGGACTCATAAAATCAATAACTCTCTCAATACAATCAATGGTATGATTGGATAATAGTCAATCCATACCCAATATCACATCAACATCAGACATATGCATAACAATCATAATAAAATGTGAGCATCTACTCATAATGCAAATGTCAATGGTGCCATATGCACTATCATCATAATAAGCTTCCTCCTGGGAAAGCACATATCTCGAAACTCAACAGTCTCGACTCAAGAGTCGCCAACTTAACATAACAAGATAAAATAAAAGAGTGGCTAGCTCAAGAATTAACAGAATAAATGCCAAACGGCCTGAAAATAATAAAGTATAAACCACTACCATCCTGGTAGCTTTTCTTGATAATTCTAACCTTATTACTATGTTGTGATGGTTAAGTCCTATACGCCCTATAAAAGTGGCGTGAATCCAAGTTTGACCACAACATAGCATCTTGGTAGAAGTGTGCATCTCCTGATGGAAACTAACACAACTATTGTAGTAAGGATGATCCAATCCTTGTTGAGCTCCACCTCGAACCAGTTGTTGTTGTTGTTGCATGTTGTTGTTGTTGTTGTTGATGTTGTTCTTCTGCTGCGGTATCCCTTACAGGCGTCGTCATCCTTTTTTTTTTTTTTCTTCGAGGGGTAATCTTTCCCGTAGTAGTTAATTTTCTTTTCCTTTCATAAGATGTAAAATCCAAGATAAGGATGACTCCTAAGCCTCCTTATTCAAATCTTGAATGAACTCGACCTCGAGAGATCATTTGCTTTCTTATAAAGCAAACCTGGTGCCTGTCAAACACCTTAGTTCAATATCATTCTAACCTTCCAACATAGGTTTTACTTTAGAGTCTATCATAAAAGACTCAGTAGGTCCAAACTATGCCCTACAAGTTTCTCAAAGTTCACCGTTCAATTAGATGGTCAAACACCATGTGAATTGAAATTCACCAAGCCATCTCATTATCTTATAGAAGTTACCGATATCACGGTCCATCAACTTCCTTTTATACTTCAATCGAATACCAACACTCCACCTTAGTGTTAGTCAATCTTGAAAATTTTCCCAAATATGGATCTCGATAACTCGACCTCAAGTATAATCCAATTCAAATTAGCACATCATACCATGATAGTGACCAAACTAGGCCATTAACCAATTATCACAATCTTTAATGGTCCTCGTTGAGACTTATCACGTAAAGTCCTTACTTCCTCTTTTAAGTGGCAACACACTTTCCTTTTTGTACAAACCTGTACTACCAGGATTTACCATTTACCATAATCCAACTTTCTCTACTCAACTTAGGAACTTATCCACTGAGTTAAGTCTAGGTTACTGGATTCGAGCCCAACCAATTTCTTTTCAACAATTTCTTACCTCAAACAGGTGTTTCATCTCTTAATCCTGGGCTCCGGACAAACATGTTCCCTTGTACACCCAAAAAGTCAACACACATCTACTAAGACCACTACTTAGCAATTGTGTGACAATAATACTTTAATCAACTTTAAGGATCAAACGATTGATCTCTCGGAATATCTTATCTTCTTTACTTTGACATTATGTCAATACTCTTAACGAGGTGTATAACCTCCAAATATGCACGAGATCATTCACCTTCTCGACACCTTTACCCAAATCTCAAAATGGGTCAAATAAACATAACCACATAGTGGTTGTACAAGGATGTGAAATATCACAAACAACATTAACTTTTAACAATATTCTCATAACTCTTCCAATATCAAAGAAATAAAGTATGAGAATAAGAGTTATAGGCATACCTGGTGCCGTGATCTCGGATGATGACTTGAGAGTGGACTTAAAACAAAACATGAAAACAAACATGCATCGCATGTAGTCTCTGAACCCTAAGGCTCGATACCAACCGTGACGACCCGTCACTTTTAAATAAATTAAATCGGAGAAAACATGAAGTCTTTTATTTTAAGAAAATTTGGCGTGGTTATGTTTGAAAATTTGCTGGCCAAAACCTGTTTACATCTAAATTTCAAAATCTAAAATACACAAGGAACATTAAGTTCCTATCCAGGAATTCAAAATGATTAAAATCATAAATCAACGACAATAAGCTCTTATGAGCTAATTACAAAATACAAATCATCAAAATGATATAAAGTTCACAAAACCATGTACATGGATTTTACATAACACATAGTCCATCTCCATCATCATCATCATCCTCTCGATCAAGCGCGCCTGCTCCTCTTCCACGATCCCAAACATTACCTGAAATGTTTGTAATATCATGAGCTAACAACTTAAGCCCAAGTGAGAATAATAAGAATAAAAAGTAAGAATAGACCTCAAACTCGCATTTCGATTTGTGTCCAATTAATCGACACAATCTTTCCTAGAATTCACCAAAGTCTAGGTAATTTTATTCCATATTCTCCAATTGATGATACAAACTAGCACACTTAGATTGTTCATCCATTAACTTGTTATAACATAAAGTAATAAAAGTAAATGACTTTGCATAAAATATAACATCTCGACTTTCTTTCTCGTCTATCATATGCATAAAAGTAATGAGTACATCCCGTAGGTTACGCATTCGCCATTTATGCATGAAATGAAGGTAATGTGGATTTTTACAAACTATCCACCCTTATCCTTATGTATGAAGGTAATGTGGGAATCCACTCATCCACCATTCAACCTTATGCATGATGAAGGTAATGTGGGTATCCACTCATCCACCATTCAACCTTATGCATGAAGGTAACGTGGGTATCCACTCATCCACCGTTCCTTTCATTCTTTTCTTTTCTCTTTTCAATGATGCGAGATGTTATAATATAATAAATAATGGTGCAAAATGTTATGCATATGCTTGCATATGCTTGCACAAATAAATAAAGTAAAGTACGATTATTAAATAACCGAAACAAGCATAAAGTAAAGCGGCATAAAGTAAAGAACATAAAGTAAAGGGCATAAAGTAACATAGATAGAATCCCGGATGAACGATTTATCGATCGAACTCCGCTAACAATAATAAAAGTAAAGGTCAAAACATAACGATTAACCTAAACTTTCAAGGATTCTAAACTTCCAAGTGAACCATTCTAAACTCCGAAACTAATCTAACTTAGAATCTTCTAAGATTCGAGGTTTTCAACAAGAAATCCTAAGTTTCTCGCCTAAAGGATTAACTTCAAATCCTAAGGCACTATCTCACATCCTCTAACCTTAGGTTGGATTCTAGTCTTAGTTCCGATTCTACAAATCAACGTACTTATTTGCTTTCTATAGTTACTTTAAATTCTAATCATTCTCACCTTAGCCAAATAATTCCAAATCTCCAATTTCCACGAAACAACCACCGAGCAATTGCACCTACAATTCACCGATTGTACAACATATTACAATTCATAACTAATATGCGAACAAATGTGCAATTTCGGGTGAATAGTGATTTCGGATGAATAGTGTCTCGGGTGAATAGTGTTTTCGGGTGAATAGTGTTTTTCGAAAATCCGGGCTCAAAATCGTCATTTTTCATGATAGAAATTCATGATTTCAACTTCAAATCTCATTTATAATAAAAAACGAACAAAACCACCTAAAAAGTTTTGAAAACTTACTTTTTGGGACTTCCTTAGAGAACGGGGAAACTTGAAAAGGTAGGTTGGATAGGTAGCCCTCGTCCCTACCAATCCAACACAACCGAAATCAAGCCGATCCATCGAGAAACGAATGAGAAACGAAGAAAATAAAAACTTCATCAATGGAGGAAATGAAGGTCACGGTGGAAGAAAAGAGAAGGAGAGGAAAAAATGAAGTAATCTTGTCAATTTTGGATTTTTAAAGATAAATGAATAGTGAATTTAGATATTTTAAGAAATTGGAAATGACGGTTGCGTCCTTTTATGACTTTTGACTTCTAAATCGAAACCCGATGCTCTTAAATAAATCTAAAGGTGATTAATAATTATTAATTGGCCTATTAATAATTATTAATGTCACCGAAACGAATTTAGAGCATTAAAACGATTAAAACGAATTTCGGTCGAAATTAACTACTAAAATCGAAATTACAAAATAATAATTAAACTAAATACTTAAATTGAAATAAATAAATAAATAAATAACATTAAATAAATAAAATTCACTTCAAAATAACGGGACGTTACATACTCTGATGTGTCCATATTAACTATATTTTATTATTAAGTATTGTGAAAATTATATATTTATTTCAAAGTTTGTTAACACTTTTTGTTTTCTATTGTAGATTAAATGACACGTATACCTTTTTTTTTCTTCTCAAATTTCATTGCAAAGTGGAGAACAATCTACCAAATGCACAAAACATTAAATAGAAAAATGAAGAGAATGTACAAAATTGGATTAAAATCAAACATAAAAATAACGAAAATATACAGAATGTACCAAAAACTAAAAATATTAAACTGAAACACAGTAATAAAATAAAGAGAGAAACGAAAATGGAGGAGAGAGAAAATGAATATTGGAAAAAAAAACGAAAGATAAATAAAAGAGAGATAATATTTGAGAGGAAAAATGAATTTTAAATTTTATAAAGAAAAGGAAAGAGAAAATAATGAAATGAATTTTTTTTTTGACATTGGGAAAGGAAAAAAAAAAACATACACAATATACAAGAAAAGTAAAATTAGAATGAACAGTAAAATTTTTGCAGTTTTGGTTACTTTTGGCAAAACATGGCCCATCTATTAAAAACCCATCCCAAATTGGCTATTATAATTTTTCACCCTATTTTTTAGGGGTTTAAATTTTATAAAGTTTTTTTTTTTAATGAAATTTACCGTATAAATAGGTCAAATGTATAAAAAAATCATTTTTTTTCCATTAAAAAATCATTTTGTAATGAAAGGCCCCACTCTCATGTGTATATCCGTCCCGGTATGAAACCATAAAACATGGAGAAATAGGAATGGTTTTTCAGTCCTTTCTCCCTCCTCTATTGTTGGAATAAGATAGGTAAAATCTTGAAGGCCTTTTCAATCAATCTTGCATTAAAATGAATACTTTTGGCGTCAATTTATAGACATTTATGTTAAATCATCAATAGATCTAAAAGGTTAAATTATTGGGATAAAATAAAATTAACATTAACACTCCCTTTCACATATGAGTTTAAATATTTGAACGAGACCCAATTATATAGAAAATTAATAAATTGAGAGGAAATGTTATTATATTATAATCGAACTCAAAACCTTGAGTTTTGAGATCATATTAAATTACCGATAAACTGAATAATTTAAGTTGTTAAGTTAAAGTAAATTTAATAACTAATTTAATCTCTAACCCTTTCTATAAGATGAGAGTGTGGGGATTGTTTTTTTTTTTTTTTTTAAATGAAAGTTGGTAAAAATTTCCCTTAAGGAAACAGTCATAATTAGCATTGGGCAGGTGAGTTAGGTAAAGAGGAAGATTTTGTGTTTAGGCATTGAGAGGAGAGGTGGTTGGGGGAACTAATCAAATCAACTAATTAGCGGTTGAAGACAAAAGTTGAGAGTAGTTAGTGTTTTTGGAGTCAAAATGTGTTAGAATAGAAAACAATTGCCTCAATCATGACATGTTTTTCCTTTGCCATTGGATATCAAATATAGTCAACCTTATCTCAATTTTAAGGATTAAAATATGAGAAAAAAGTACCTTAATTTTTATTTTAAGGGTGGTAAAATTTTGATTTATTTTAAAAAAATAGCAATTTTTACTTTCAATTAATTAGTAGATTTTTTTTTTACTATATTAACAAATCCATTTTTATTCATTTAGAATGATGAATCTCATTATTAATTTTATATTTTTTATTGAGATGTTTAGAACTAAAACTCATTAATTTTTTAAATTTGAACAAAAATATGGTATTTCAAGAATTGAAATTTTCAAAAATAACATTTTTTATAGTCTAATCTAGATTGAGATTGGTAGAATCTCAGCTGAAAAATGTCATTTTTGAAATATTTCAAAATATTTAGGCCTTGTTTGATATGCAATCTGAAAAGCAGAATTTGAATTTAGTGGATTCTAATGAATTAAGAGTTGTATTTTGTGAATTTGTTGGTTCTGAAACTGTGTTTGGTAACAGATTTAGAATTTATAATTGAGATTCAGAAATTTGAAATATATGTTTGGTTGGTTACTCAAAAAATTTAAAATTAGATTGTGAATCAGAACAGTGTGAAAATAATACTTACAACTTTAAATCATTCATTTTTATGTTTGAAAAAACTAATAATTCATAACTTATAAATTAGAAACATTTTTATCTGCATCAACTATAACTATTCTCATTCTTAGGATAAATTTTTCTTTTAAAAAAAATTATAATAAAGATAATAGAAGCATTGCAAGTCTATCAAATAAACTCTTTAGATTAAAACAACTCAGTTTTTTCCAAAAGGAGAACTATACAAGACACAATGAGATCCATTCTAAAATTCAAAAGAACCTAGTGCAACCAAAGAGAGAATTTCTCAATAAAAGAGAATTTGAAAAAATATTTTCACACTAAATGGAGAGACCATTTGGGCATTGAAAACCTCCAATAGCGTTATTCAAATAGTACTACATACATTAGTAAATAAGAAGCAGAGAAAAATGTGAGCAACAACCTCCAAAATACACACACACATACATATATATATAATTTTTTTTTATATTTAAATTAATCTTATATATAATTATTAAAACAAAGTATAAATAAAAAATATGATATAGTGAAAAAATAAATTAACTTTTTTTCCATCACTTTAGAATTAAGTTTAAGTTTAAAAAGTTAAAAATCAGCTTAAAAACATGCAATTAAAAATTTAATTAAATAAATAAAAGCTAGAACGGACCGGTTCAACCTCGAAAAACGGGCCTGACCCGACCCAAACCCGGAAAATGGGCCCGACTCGTATTTTTATCTCATGTGTTCAAACCCGTGGATTAAATTGTGTGGGTGAGGTCAATCTGTGTTTTTCAGTTTTTGAGTTGGATATTTTGGATTCTTGTTTTAGTTGAATTCATTTTTTAGCCTAAAAAAGAAATTAAATCCAAATTGCTTTTTTCTGGATTGTAAACCAAACACAAAACAAAGCAGATTCCTTTTATTCCTTCAATCCAGATTCATAAAACTGAATTTGGATTGCAAACCAAACGGGCCCTTACTATTTTTAAAATTACTCATGAAAAAGTTGAAAATTTCCTAAAAAAATATTTATAGTGACTATATTTTGAAATAAGGAAGTCAAATGTTGACATCGGCTTAATTAACCCTTTAAATATGAGAAAAATTATAATGTGTAGCTTTATCTAGATTTTATTATAAGAGAATAGAATTTTTAATAAATATTTATTTATCACTAATCAACTATACAAACGAATATTTTTTTTTCAAAAAAATTAAAATAAAAAATCATTGACATTTCGGTTATTTTTATGATTTAATGGTTGAGGTTACTATTTTCTTACCTTTCTTCTTAAAAAGTCATTCCAACCCATCTCTAAAAGATGTTTTGAAATTTTAAAAACAAAAGTGAAACTATTCTCATAATTGAAATATTCAAACGTATATCTTTCCTTCATTCTTCGTCGACAAAGAAAGAAAATGAAAAGAAAATTAAAGGGGTGGAAAATTGGCCTAAAAAATTTACTTAATATGTGTATAAATCAAATAAAAATGCCATATATACACATATCATTATCATTCATTGTGTGCCATAATTTCTACTCTTGGTGGAGAAATTACGCCATGTCATATGAACAACAATACATTCATTAGTTCTCCCGAAGGAAGCAACATCATGCATTTAGATTTAAATTGACTTTTTTTTTTAAGAAGTTAATCTCTCATTCGAGTAAATAAATCAAATTAAATCATGTGATAAAGTTGACATGGTTAGAAAATAAGTCCATAGCTATTAGAATTCAAGAATGAATTGATTTCTTTCATTAATTTGTGAAGAGGATTTACACACTCTATTTATAGAGCTATTCATCTCAGCAATTATACAACTAATTTCATAACTGAAAATGACATAATATAACATATATGAACAACTTCCTAACACCTTCTAACTACTCAGCTGTTAAGGAAGAAGAATTAAAGAAATTAATCACTAGCTAATTAATGATCCTCCAACCCTTTTTGCTTTATCTCATAATGTTTTATTCTTCCCTTGGATGCTTCTTAGTTCTCCATTCATTGCTTGACACGTGTAAAGGCTTTCCTATTAATACTCACTGACGTCTCAGTCTCTAGCAAGCTGAGCATTTTCATCTTTTCCTTTTGTCTTTCCTTTCTTTCTTTTCGTCACTTTCTTTTACCTGCATTTTATACTTTTCATGGTATCAGAGTAGTGAAGGGACGTCTCAATGGCTACCTCATCTTCTGGGACCTCGTCTTCAACAACAGAAGAAATTGTAGGCCAGAAATTAAAGGTACCTGCCATTCAAGAAGCAACAAACATCTTACCTTCGTCTAATGTTCAGACAACTCCAATTCAAATCAATCAAAATAGACAACCCATTGCTGGTCAAGTTTTTCCAGGACAAGTTTATCATCAACCTTATACCCCTGAAGTTCAGAGACAACAACCCTTTTACTCTCATTTCCCTTCTCAATTCTTTCAATCAAATCTTGGAAATAATCCAGAAAACTCTCAGAATCCCCAGCCTCGTTTTCAACCACCACCACAATATTCACAATATTATCCCCAACCAACCTACCCTCAACCATCACCTTTTCTTCAACCTAATATCATTCAACAACAAACTAACTTAGGAGCATCATCCCTTACCATCAAACTCAAGGACTCAAACTATCTCCCTGGAAAAATCAACTCCTAAATGTCATTATCTCAAATGGTCTTGAAGGATTCATTGATGGCTCTTTCCTATTTCTCCAAAATTTCTAGATCCACAACAAACTCAAATTAACGTGGACTACTATTCTTGGCAGAAGTTTAATCGTTTGGTAATGGGCTGGTTGTACTCATCTCTTTCTGAGGACAAAATGAGCGAAATAGTAAGTTTATCCACAGCATTTGAAGTCTGGGAATCACTCAAGAAAGTCTATGAATCTGTCTCTACTGCTAGCATAATGAGTCTCGGATCCTAACTTCAAAAATCCAAAAAGGATGGGTTAACTATCTCCCAATTTCTTGCCCAAATCAAAACTATTGCTGACAAACTATCAGCAATTGGTGAGCCCTTGTCTTATCGAGACCATGTTGCATATATCTTGGATGGTCTTGGAGCTGAGTATAATGCCTTTGTTACTACTATCCAAAACAGAACTGATAAGCCATCCCTTGAAGACATTCGAAGCTTGCTTTTAAGTTATGAAGTTTGTTTGGATAGACAGAATTCTGTGGACAATTTGAATTTGATTCAAGCAAATATAGCCAATCTAACCCTCAATCACAGACAAAATCCTAATTCTACTCCTTGGCAATCTACATCCCAACCAATTCCCTTATCTCCCAACCCTTTTCAAACTGCCACTTCTCAATCCCAATCTACTCCTACTAATTCCCAACATCCTTCCTTTCTTTCTTTCTTCAGACCATAAGCCCAATATTACAATACCAGACCATCTACACCATCTTATCAAACTGGTAGATGGCAGCCTAGAAATCTCAATCGTCCAACCTGCCAAATCTGTAACAAGGTTGGACACATAGCACTTGTTTGCTATGGCAGGGACAGGTATTCTGCTACCCTTCCTCCTCGTCCTCAGGCCAATATGGCTTCAATGACACCATCTTTGGAGTCACATTACTCTCCAGCTCCTTTTTTGCCTGCCCCACCTATCTTCAACCACCTACACCCTTGCCTGTCCATCCATATCCTTCCCAAACTACCTTTTCACCATATGCTCCTAATCCTGCACCTTTTTACACCACAACTTCTCTGTCTTCACCACCCTCTCAACCTTCACACCCTGACCAAGAATGGTTCTTTGATTCTGGTGCCACCCATCACATGACCCCTTCTCTCAACTCTATGACAAACTCCACTCCATATCTTGGCCATGAACAAGTTCTCCTAGGCAATGGTAAGACAGTTTCCATTTCTCACATTGGCAATGCTATCATTTCTTCACCATAAACTAATCTTAAATTGAATTCAGTCTTGCATATTCCCTCCCTATCAAATAAACTTGTTGGCATTGCTAGACTGTGTCATGACAATAGAGCTTTTGTTGAATTTTATCCCTCTCATTTCCTTGACAATGGTCTTTACAAAGCACCTCATCATCCACAGTCATTCCATGCTGTTTCCAACAATACTTCTATAACTACCTCTTCACTTTGGCACTTCCGGCTAGGTCATCCATCTTCTGCTATTTTGCAACAAGTATTATCTTCTTGTAATCAGACACTTTCTAATCATTCAAAACTAGATTTCTACAATTTCTGTCAAATGGCCAAAAGCCATCGTTTACCTTTTACTAGATCTACTACTAATACTTATGAACCTTTCCAAATTGTCCATTCTGACTTATGGGGACCATCACCTCATGTTTTTGTCTCTGGTGCTAGATATTTTCTATTATTCATTGATGACTTTACTGGTTTTAGCTGGCTTTATTGGTTAAAAACTAAGGATGAGACACTACATTACTTCACTCATTTCCACAGCATGATAAAAACACAGTTTAATAGATGTATAAAGTCTCTATAGAGTGCCCGGGGAGGGGAATACAGAGGTCTATCCTCTTATCTAGTTGCACATGGAATTCATCATCGAATCTCATGTCTCTACACCCCTCAGCAGAATGGTAAAGTGGAGAGAAAGAATAGACATGTGGTAGGGGTTGATTTAACTCTTCTTGCTCATTCCAACCTTCCAAAAACTTACTGGTCTTTTGCCTTTTCTGCTGTAATACACATTATTAACAGACTTCCCTTTCCCACACTTACCAACAAATCTCCATATGAACATCTCTATTCAGTTCTCCCAGATTATAGTCTGCTAAAATGCTTTGGATGTGCTTGTTTTCCTTACCTTAGACCTTACAATCAGAATAAACTTCAATTTCTACTCAATGCATCTTCCTTGGCTATGGTTCAAATCATAAAGGGTATCTTTGCCTTGATCCTACTTCTGGCCGAATTTATTTATCAAGACATGTGATATTCAATGAAAGGTTATTTCCATTCTCCTCTACATCAATAGTTCCTACAGTACAACCCTTTCACTATGATATTTCATCATTCCCTCACTCTTACATTACCCCACCCATTTTATCTCAACCCACTCAACAACAATCATCTCCTCCATTACCTCCTTTTTTTAACCCTTCTCCAAATATATCTCCCTATAATCCCTCCCCTCTCACTTCTCATCACTCTACACCAATATCTCCTGCTCTCCCTTCCAGCACAATATCTCCTGGCACAACCTCCATTCCTACTGAACATTCACACTCTCCAACCATCACCACAATTCCTGATGTACTTCCAGCTAACCCTCTACCCTTTCACCCAATGATTACTCACTCCAATTCAGGCATTTTTAAGCCCAAGGCATGGACTGCAATAGCTCCAACCACTGTTTCCATTCCAATTTCTGAACCAACTTCCTTTAAAACAGCTGCTAAGTTCCCTGAATGGCAGCAATCAATGTGTAGTGAATATCAAGCTCTACTTACCAGATATCAAGGTAATTGGTTCTAAATGGGTCTATAGAATCAAATTGAAACCTAATGGCCAAGTAGAGAGATATAAGGCACGTTTGGTTGCACAGGGGTTTAGTCAATCTTTTGGAATAGACTATTTTGAGACATTTAGCCCAGTTGTAAAGCATAAAACTATCCGCATTATTCTAAGTCTTGCAATATCAAACAAGTGGTCCTTAAGGCGATTGGATGTTCACAATGCTTTTCTAAATGGGGAACTACAGGAAGATGTCTACATATCCCAACCCCAAGGCTTTGTTCATCCTAGTTTTCCATCATATGTGTGCAAGCTTCAAAGAGCTTTATATGGTTTAAAACAAAGCCCACGAGCCTGGTTTTTGCAGTTCCTACCTCACCTCTTGGGGATTCCAATCTTTCAAATCTGACACATCTCTATTTTTATACAAAAAAGATGGAAACTTCATTGCCTTTGTAATTTATGTGGATGACATCATTTTCACTGGCAACAATACCTCTCTCATTAACCACTTCATTTCTTCTCTTAATCCTTTTTTCAAACTCAAAGATCTGAGGCCCCTTTCTTATTTTCTGGGCATTCAAGTCACTCACTCCAATGGTTCCATTCATTTATCTCAGTCTAAGTATATCAGTGACCTTCTTCAAAGAGCATCCATGTCTGATTGCAAGCCAACTTCCTCTCCCATGGCTGTAGGAACCTCTCTATCATTACATGATGGTGATCCATTACCTGATACATCCAATTATAGAAGTATTGTAGGTGCATTACAATATTGCACAATCATAAGGCCAGATCTTAGCTTTGCTGTAAACAAAGTTTGCCAATTCCTACACTCACCTATCACTACTCACTGGCTAGTAGTAAAGAGAATTCTCAGATACCTTAAGCATACCTTACATTATGGCCTATCCATCACCCCTTCTTCAACTCATGCTTTAACATGCTACACTGATGCGGATTGGGCAGCTTGTCTAGATGACAGAAGAAGTACAAGTGGTTTTTGTATCTTTTTGGGAAACAACCTCATCTCTTGGTCTTTGAATAAATAGAAAGTGGTGTCCAGATCAAGTGCTGAGTCTGAATATTGCGGCTGAAATGATGTGGTTACAGTCTTTACTAAGTGAAATTGGATTACCTCAAGCCACTGTCCCACTCATTCTTTGTGATAACATCAGTGCAATTTATCTTGCCAAAAATCCTGTGATGCATAATCGTAGTAAACATGTTGAAATAGACCTCCATTTCGTGAGAGAGAAGGTGCTGGACAATCAATTATTTGTCCAATTTGTTCCATCAGAGGACCAACTTGCTGAGATCATGACCAAACCTCTCACTAATCAACGTTTTAGCAGTCTGCGCAACAAGCTCACAATGCAACCTTCCTCTGTTCGCTTGCAGGGGAGTGTTAAGGAAGAAGAATTAAAGAAATAAATCACTAGCTAATTAATGATCCTTCAACCCTTTTTGCTTTATCTTATAATGTTTTATTCTTCCCTTGGATGCTTCTTAGTTCTCCATTCATTGCTTGACACGTGTAAAGGCTTTCCTATTAATACTCACTGACGTCTCAGTCTCTAGCAAGTTGAGCATTTTCATCTTTTCCTTTTGTATTTCCTTTATTTCTATCTGCCATTTTCTTTTACCTGCATTTTATACTTTTCATTAGCTAAGAGCTTTAATGAGCTAGCTTTATATCCCCCCTCAAACCCATGTCTAGTAAAGAAACAACACCAAGATGATTTCTCCATTTGAGAAATGAATTTGCAGACAAGGGTTTGGTCATGACATATGCGAGCTGAGCAGTAACAGGTAGATGGCGAATGAAAACTCTTTTTGTTCTTACTAAATCTCAAACAAAATAGATGTCGAGTTCTATATGTTTTGTTCTTGGGTGTAAAACAGGATTGGCACTCAAATGGACTGCTCCAAGATTGTCACACCATAAGATTGGAGGTCGAGGAAGTTGTATTTGTAATTCGCTGAAAAGAGACAGTAACCACAGGATTTCTATGGAAGCAAGGGCTAAGCTTCTATATTTAGCTTCAGTACTTGATCGATAAACGACTTGTTGCTTCTTTGAACTCCATGAGATTAAGTTGCCTCCAAGAAAAATACACATTCCAGATGTAGAACGTCTATCATCTGAGTCAGATTCCCAATTAGAATCAGCATATGCCGGAAGTTGAAGGTTTGGAGGTCTTTTAAGAAGTAAACTATGGGATAAAGTGCCACTGATATATCTCAAAATTCGTTTGATAGCTTGCCAATGTATAAGTGTTGGGGAATGCATGAATTGACAGACCTTATTGACAGAATAAGCTAATTCAGGTCATGTAATCGTTGCATACTAAAGTGCACCAACAATCTTCCTATACAGCTGAATATCATCAAAGATTTCTCCTTTAAAAGCAGATATGACAGAACCACTTAGCTTGTCAAACCAAGCTCTAGGAGCTTGTTTCAAACCATACAATGCCTTATGTAGTTTGCAGACAAAAGACTGATTGTTGTGTTTAATCACAAATCGTGGAGGTTGAAAAAAAAGTTTTAAAATTCATTTTACACCAATTTATTAAATCTAACTTTTTGTTTTTGTTTTTTAAGACACGTGAACTCTTATCAACAATCTTACAAAATTGGCTTATCTTGTTAACATTTGAAAGAGCACACGTTTAAAAAATGCCTCTCCAACTAAAATCTTAGATCATTTTCTTTTTCTACTACTTATCCATTGTTGATGACTTCTCAAGAAGAGTATGGAATAATGGATATATATTCTCAAGCACAAGAGTGAGGTATCTCAAAATTCAGAAAATGACTCACACTTATTGAAAACAGTTGAAAATTTCTTTGAAAAGATTTTCTACATTATAAAGTTTTTTTTTTTTTTGGCTATTTGATTTTGTTATAAAAACATTAATAGGATTCTCTTCTGGTCTCATAAATATTAATGTTGATTGAATACAATTATAAAAATGTTGAGTTGTTTTTTGCTGATTGTGTTGTTCGTAGAAACACTAGTACTCTCCAGAACTTTATTTCTTGTATTCAGTTTATCGGTAATTTAATATGATCTCAAAATTAGAGGTTCTGAGTTCGATTATAATATAATAACATTTCCTCCCAATTTATTAATTTTCTATATGATTGGGTCTCGTTCAAATATTTAAACTCATATGTGAAAGGGAGTGTTGAGGTTAATTTTATTTTATCCCAATAATTTAAACTTTTATGTCTGTCGATGATTTAACATAAATGTCTATAACTTGATGCCAAAAGTATTCATTTTAATGCAAGATTGATTGAAAAAGCCTTCAAGATTTAACATATTTTATTCGAATCATATAGGAGGTAGAAATGACTAAAAAACCATTCATATTTCTCCACGTTTTATGGTTTTATACCTGGACAGATATATAATTATACCAAATGGGAGTGGAGCCTTCTCATTAAAAAAAATTTAATGAAAAATTTGATTTTTTTTTTCCATTTTATCTATTTTATATGGTCAATTTCATTAAAAAAAAAATTTACCCCCTAAAAAAACTTGGGTGAAAAATTATAATAGCCACTTGGAATGGGGTTTTTAATAGATGGGCCATGTTTAGGCTTGAGCAAAAAACCGAACCACCCCGTCCCAAACCGAGAAATTCGGGCCGGTTTTACCGGTTCAACCGGTTTTCTCGGTTTGCTTTTGAAAAAAACCAAAATTTTCAATTTTCTTTAGTTTGGGAGGTTCGGTTTGGATATTAAAAAAAAAAAACTAATTCATTTTCTTCCTTTTGTTCTATGTTAAATTGAATTATACTAGGTGTGGAAATTGAAATTCAATGTTAATTGAATTATATTATGTGTGAAAATTGGAATTGGATGTTATTGTGAAAACTATTAGGTGTGGAAATTGAAATTTGATGTGAATTTGTGCTAATTGAAATTGAAATTATAATTGAATTTATTAAATAATATAGACATAAATTATAATAGATGTAAAATTGGATTTCATTTAATAATACAGGCATGAATTTTATTAATTTTTTTTTTAAATTTTAAATATGGACCCGAATTTGAATTTTTTTAAAAATGCCCAATAGTAAAGGCTCAAACCGAAAAACCGAACAGATACTGAAGAAAACCGAACCAATCGGCTCCTTTAAAAAAAGCAAACCGGTCAGTTCACTATTTTTCTAAACTGAATTGACCGGTTCGTTCCAAGGTTTTGAGCAATGCAGGATCGATATGGCAATCCTAGAGGGGGCGGGGGTGAATAGGGTTTTAGGTTAATTTAAAACCTTTTCGATTAATGAATTCTAATTAACGAGTTAATTAGACTTTTTAAGCTCAAAATAATTAAGATGAATTTTATACTAAAATTATCTTAAACAAAGTAGGTTGAGTTTTAATAAACATAGAAAATATTTAATCATAAACAAATTCTAACAATCAATTATGCTTCAATAAATTCTATCAACAAATAAGTAATAAATATGTGAAGCATCAATTTAATTTTCAATGATTGATATTTATGATCTCTAATAAAAATGAACAATCAATATTTAGCAATTAATATTAGCACAATAGATTAAAGAGGATAGGATTAGAGAATGACACCAAGATATATAGTGGTTTAGCCAAAATTCGGCTTAGTCCAGTCCTCGAGCGCCTCTCAGGAATTTATTACCTTTTCCGAGTGCAAATTATAACTCAATCCTTTTGTGGGATCAAGATCAAACTCGACTCTTTACACGGGATCAAAGTCAAGCCTAATCCGTTCTTTTTTCGGGATCAAGAACGAACCCGGTCCATTTTACTGGGAGTAAGATCAAATCCGTATTTCTATTTTCACGGGCTAGGAAACCGACCCAAAATGTGAATTATAAATTTTTCACAGAAATACAAATGTCTCTCAAATAGAGTAAATAAAAAGATTTAGCTCACACTAATACAAGGCTCTCAAATAGCCAAATAAATCACTCAAAATAAACCCAACATAATATTAAAAATAGATTCAAAGCACTTGACAATGGAGGCCACAATTTGATATTTTTTTCTATTTTTCTCCACTGATTTTTGGCCATATAAAGAGAGGAAGAAGAGGCAGATAGCCGTTTGCCACTTGCTGAAGAATTCTGAATTTTTGAATTAATAAATAAAATATTAATTCCACAGGCATCAGGGGTAATTTGGGTAGAGTAACTGTTGTGAGAGAAGCTTCAATTTCGATCAGAGTAAGTAACAAATAAGGGTCAGAACATGAAAGGCAATAAATCAAAAGTCAGGGGCAAGGAGAACAATTCATACGCATAGAAAAAAGTAAATCAGCTGGGCATTGGGAACATGCAGACATGTGTCGAGTTGTGAGCCGAGGAAGCATGTATGGTGGGACCCGCGGTGCATACGGCGTCAGCGCGTTTCCTTCACATGTGAATTGTTGACGAACAAAGACCGTCAGATAGATAGTCAGGCGAGGTCGGATGGCTTCAGTTTTTCAGCTTTCTTTTTCTTTTTATTTGAATTTGCGATTTATATATATTAATTCCAAGAACGTGGAGCGTCGGATTAGTGTCAGGAAACGATCGTTCGGATGAAATTATTTCTGATTTCTATTTTTTAATCCGAATATAATAATTATAATAATAATAATATATTTAAAATCCAATTTGTTTTTCTTGATAACTTCTTCGTTTTAGCTCGGAATTAGACGATTCAAATTACACCGTGCTCGATATTTTTCGCTCTACAAAACACAACACTAAAATACTAAATCTGATTAGTATTAAGTGTTTGTTATCATAAAAAAATTAAGTGAGATTAATAGGCCCAAAAATCCAACAAGCAAAACCGAATCGAACCGGCCAGAGCCCATCCCTAGCCATGTTTGCCAAAAGTAATTAAAACAGTCAAATTTTTGTCGTTCATTCCAATTTTACACTCCTCGTATACTGTGTATGTTTTTGACATTTTTTATTTTTTCTTTCTCAATGTAAAAAAAATTCATTTTATTATTTTCTCTTTCTTTTCTTTATAAAATTTGTAATTCATTTTCCTTCTCGTTTATTATCTCTCTTTCCTTTCTCTTTCGTTTTTCTTTCCAATATTTATTTTTTATTTATTTTATTACCGTGTTTCAGTATAATATTTTCAGTTTTTGGTATATTTAGTGTATTTTCATTATTTTTATGTTTTAATTTTAATCCAATTTTGTACATTCTCTTCATTTTCTATTTAATGTTTTGTACATTTGAAAGATCATTCTCCACTTTGCAATGACATTTGAGAGAAAAAAGATATACATGTCATTTATGATTCAAGTATAATATTGGACATGTTAATTATGCATCTTTAAAACAGTTAACACACTTAGGTTTAATTCCTAGATTTAAAATTAATAATAAATACAAGTGCGAAATTTGTGTTGAAGCAAAGTTTTCTAAGAAACCGTTTAAAATTATAGAAAAATGTAGTGAACCATTATCTTAAATAAATAGTGATATTTGTGATTTTAAATTTATTCAAACTAGGGGTGGAAAAAAGTAATTTATTACTTTTATCGATGATTACACTAGATATTACTATGTTTATCTTTTGAGTAGTAAAGATGAAGCTTTAACTATATTTATCACTTTTATGAATGAAGTTGAAAATCAACTTAATAAAACCATAAAGATACTAAGATCCGATCGAGGTGGAGAATATGAATCATCAAATTTTGATGAGTTTTGTGCTAAGTTTGGTATTATACATCAAACTACTACACCATATACTCCACAACCAAACGGGGTGGCAGAAAGGAAAAACATAACTATAAATGACATGGTTAACGTTTTGTTAATAAGTTTTGTTTTACCACATAACTTGTGGGGGGAAGATATTTTAACTGCTAATTTTATCTTAGATTAAATTCCTCGCAAGAAGAGTGGTTTAGTACCTTATGAGTCATGGTTTGGAAGGATGCCCTCATATAAATACATGAAAGTGTGGGGTTGCCTTGTTAAAGTGCCACTACCCAAAAGGGTAAAAATTAGGACCCAAAATTATTGACTGCACTTTCATTGGATATGCAACTAATAATAGCACCTATAGGTTTCTGGTACACAAATCTGATATAAGTGATATATATGTCAATACTATACTCGAATAAAAAAATGTTGAGTTCTTTGAGTATGTATTTCCTTCAAAGAAGGAAAATTGAGAGTTAACTCTTAAAAGGACCCAAGATGTTATTTTTGAACATAATCCAACACATTTGGAAACTCAACCTAGACGAAGTAAGAGATCTAGAACCGAAAAAACTTTTGGTCCATATTTCTTAACCTATATGGTTGAAGATGAGCCTCAAACAAACGGTTATGTTTAGTTCAAAATCAAATTTTTGGAAAGAAACTATAAATAGCGAAATAGAATCCATTTGAGCAACAAAACTTAGCAAGTGGATCTACCACCCGGATCCAAACCCATAGGATGTAAATAGATTTTTAAAAGGAAGTTGAAACCTGATGGCTCTATAGAAAGGTACAAGGCTAGACTTGTTGTCAAAGGTTATAGACAAAAGGAAGGCCTTGACTTTTTCGACACCTATTCACCATTAACAAGAATTACCTCTATCAGGATGTTAATTGATATAGCTGCACTCTATAACTTAGAAATACATCAGACGAATGTGAAGACTGCATTCTTAAATGGTGAATTAAAATGAAGAAATATATATGGAACAACCTGAAGGATTCGGGAAAGAGAGTGAAAAACATAAAGTGTGTAAACTCGTTAGATCTTTATATGGTCTAAAACAGGCTCCTAAACAATGGCATGAAAAATTTGATAATGTTATGCTAAGAAATGGTTTCACCATTAATGGGTGTGACAAATGCGTATATTCAAAAAAATTGGATATGCATGTATGTGGACACATGCTTATTATGGGTCCTAATGTTGATGTCATAAATAAAACCAAGAAAATGCTTACAAACAATTTTGATATGAAAGATATGGGAGTAGTAGATGTGATATTAGGTATAAAAAATATCTAAATCATCTGAAGGCATATCTCTGTATGAAATCCTAAATCACTCTCTAAATTAGTTATGATTATTAAGAATTCCTCAGTAATCTATTTTTACTTAATTCGTTGGTAATTAAGATACAATCATTAATTACTTCCCTAATCAAAGACAACTCTAAATTATGACAATATGATTTAATCTATTAACAACAATCAATAGAGAAGAATCATCAATTCTAACTAATAAATATGAATCATTCGATTTGTTTAAGTTGGATCATACACTTTCATAGCATGAGATGAGAAGTTCTATCTAATCAATCACACTAATTATCACTGAGATTAGAACACTTAAACAATTACAAACTGGCCTAATTGCCAAATTATCAAATCAATGAATGATCAAATTACCGGTTTGAACAATCAATCAAATGATAATTCATAAAACATGAAAAACATACAAATAAAGAGATTAGAAGGAAATAATGAAGAATAGATCTCACAATAAAGACGCAGTTGAAAAAAAGAGTTTAGACATGCAATCCAGAATTACAGAGAAAAACCTAAGAAAAACCCTCTAAAAGTTCTAAGAAAAAACTAAGTTTAAAATTGTGTTTTAGTCAATTAAAACAAAACAAGATCCTAATTTTTCTCGCTCGTGGACGTTGCCTCAGGATCTAGGCATTGCGACATCGAGCTATAAACGTGAAAATTCGCATTTCCAATGCCGTGACATCAAGTTTCTGGTGCTGCGGCGCCAAACTTTCTGGAATGTTGGCTTGGATTAAGACTTTCTCAAGCAGTTGCGAGCACTATCAATTGGTGCTGCGACATTGAAGCGTTAAAAAAGCTCAAAATAACATTTTTTTAGCATTTTTTTATGCTCTATTCTCCATCATCTAGCGCGTAAACACAAAACATATATATAGCTCTTTTATCATTAAAATATGAACAAATAAATCATGTTTATGTGCTAATATTATGACTTATCAATAATTGGTAAGGCAATGTGCATTTAATTAATTACATTGTTTGATTGTGATTTTTTAGATAAATGGGATATAAAATATGATAGTATACCGTTATAAAAGAAATATTTCGGGATAAAGCCATTTAAGAAGTAAAACTTGAGAAAAATAGTAAAAAATTATTTGAAAATAGTCTGTTACATATTATTATATTTTAGTAAATCAATCAATTCACATTGATGTGACTCATCTTTAGAGAATGTAATAGTCTATCTAAAGGAATTTATCCTTAAAAATAGCACATATTTATTTATAAGTTTTTTTATCATTCCCGGAGCAATTTTCAAATTTCAAATAAAAACTCATAAATTTTTTTACAATCTTTGTCATATTTTTCAATCTCAGAATAAATCTCGATCCAAAACTCATATCATTTTATTAATCTCATAGCAATTTTCCAATCTCAGAGTAAATCTTTGACTTTTTTTTTATTTTAGGTGAGAGATAAGTGATAACTCGTCAATTACACGTATTTATTAGTGTTAATATCTCCAAAATAATTAAAATATGAATGTTAATTGATTTAAATTTCTATAATATTGTTAATCATTGAATTTCATGAACGTAGGCGAAAACGGCGCTCAAATCAGACTTATAATGAAGAAATTAAAGCCAAAATAATAATCCTATGGAGATAACCATTCATGATGACGTCATCAGTGTGAATGGGAAAGAGAATGATGACGTCAACGAAGCAAATGGGCTAGCATAAAAGAGGCGGAGCGACGTGTCGCTCCGTCATTGGCGACATGTCGTTCTATATGACTAAGGATAGACGCGTGCGAGTCTTGGCGATCGGCTCGACTTAGGCGTGGCTTCCGTGGACGACTCCTTTCATACATGAACTCGGCTTAGGCGGCTCAGGACAGCTCAGACGACAGGTTGGACAGATTTTTGAGTACATTTTATCTTATTTTATCTCATTTTCTCCTATTTAAAGCCCTAATTGAACCCTAATTCAAGATCCCTTCTTCCCCTATTTTTCTTAGGACTTTTAGATAGTTTTTAATATGTTTTCTAGCTAATTTATTTATTCCAACTAGAGGATTATCGAGGTTTGGTTCATAATTTTGTGAGGTTGTGTTCTTCAATTTAATTCCTATTTTCTCTTTATTCATGCTTTCCCTTTGCATATTTTATTGTTGATTAATTCTTGTGCATAGTGGCCATATGTTCAACTATTAATCTTGCATATCATTAGTTAGAACATTAAATCCGTAATTGTTTAATTGTTCTAATACAAGTAGCATAATAGCATAAATTGATTAGAACACTTTTTGATTCATGTTAAGGTAATTTATGATCTAACTTAAATGATTCGGTCGTACTGTGTTTGTTAGTTAGAATTGAGTTCTTCTTTTCTTAATGCTAATAATGGGTTAAATCTTATTATCGTATTATAGTGTTATCCATTAATTAGGGAATAATCAATGATCATATCTTGGTTATCAAAAAGTTAAGGAAGAGCAGTTATAAGTTGTTGATTGGTTTTGACGACTTCTAACCAATTTAGAAAAGAATTTAGGAATGCATGTTTAGTAATCGATGATCAAATTAATGAATCATAACTGAGAATAACCTTTAGTTGGAAGCTTTCTCTATTGATTTCTTATTCTTTTTAATTTGTTTTCTTTTTCGTTTTATTTCCAAAACTCAAAATCCCCCCTTTTTAGTTAACTTTAATTTAATTCTCTTTTCCCTATGGAAATCGACCTTAGTCACCACTACTACAGATTTTTAAATTTCAAGAGTAAGTTTATTATTTTTGGTGGTTTCGACACCCATCAAATTTTGGATCTGTTGTTGGGGAATCGGTTCTAATTAAATTTTAGTTTTAGTTTTTTTAGTTTTAGATTTTGTTCTATTTGATGCCCCGCTCTTCTTGTAGGTGAATTTCAATTTGATCCAGAAATTGAGAAGACTGCAAAGCATTTGAGGAAGGAAACCAAATTGAAAAATAAGCTAGAATCCTCATCCTCTTCATCTGACAAAGAGACTTCGCTACACAATATTTTTTATTCCTCTATTGATTCTGAAGCCAAGGAAACTATGGTTAACGCTGAGAGAACTCTGAAGGAGTTAATTGCTCCTACACTTGACCAGGAGCCTTTATGCATTCAATACCCTGCTGTACAGGTAAATTTTGAATTAAAATCTGGACTAATTCATCTTCTTCCTATTTTTAAAGGTCTAGATAATGAAGACCCCAACAAGCATCTGAAGGCTTTTCATGTCGTCTGCCAAAGCATGAAGCCAGAAGGGGTAACTGAAGATCAGACTAAATTGCGTGTCTTCCTGTTCTCATTAATTGATCATGCTAAAGATTGGTTGTTCGATCTACCTTCTAATTATGTGACTACATGGGCTGATTTGGTTGGATTATTTTTGGATGAATTCTTTCCTTCATCATGAGCCTCAAATATTCAAGGAGAAATTTCTGGGATTACGCAAAAGAACAATGAGACTGTACACATGTATTAGACTCATTTCAAGAAGCATTCTGCGAGTTGCCCACAACACAATTTTTCAGAACAATTCCTCACTCAGTACTTTTATGAAGGATTGACATTGATTGAGAGGAGGTTGATGGACGCCACTAGTGGAGGTGCGATAGTAAATAAAACTCCAACTAAAGCTCGGAGATTGATCACCACCATCGCTGCAACTAGTCAACAAAGTGGAGCACTTCAAGATGCACCCAATTCTAGAAACGTGTGTGAGGTACATGATTCTTCCATGGAAAATCAAATTAAAAATCTAAATTCTCTTGTTCAACAATGGGTAGCAGGAAACATCCAACAGGTGAAGACATGTGGAATTTGTACTGCTCCAAATCATCCAACTGATTCGTGCCATACACTTCAAGATGAATCACATGAATACGCCAATGTTGTAGGCGGTTTTTAAGGAGCACCTCAAAGAAGATACGAATCAAATCATTCTAATTCGTATAATCCAGGTTGGCGGGATCATTATAATTCAAATTATGCTCCGAGAGCTCTTGAATACCAACAATACCCAACCAAATCAGTTAAGTCTTTAGAAGAATTTGTTCAAACTATTGTTTCTAACATCGAACAGTTTTAGCTGACCACTCAAGCAAATTTTCAAAAGATGGGAACAAGAATTGAAAATCTGGAAGTTCAAATAGGTCATATAGCATCTTCTCTAGGCAAGATAGAAACTCAAGGTAAATTACCTTCGCAAACTGTGGTCAACCAGATTGAGAATGTTAGTGCGATCATGTTATGGAGTGGAACAACCTTTGGGAGAGCCTATAATGAAAAAGATCAATCGCGCCCCAAAAGCTGAATTGGAGATTTTTTTATCACAATAAGACTAAGGTATTGATGACTCCTCCCCTTTTCCATCTCGTTTAACTAACTCAAGAAAAACTGAAAATGAGGCAAAGAGAAAGAGTTTCTCGAGACGTTTCAAAAAGTCGAGGTAAATATTCCTTTGACTGATGCTATAGACAAGTACCTCGCTATGCTAAATTTCTCAAGAACTTGTGCACCAATAAAAAGAAATTAAAAGACATGAGAAAATAAGTTTGGGGGAAAATGTCTCAGCCATAATTCAAAAGAAATTGCCTCCTTAAGGTGGAGACCCAGGTATGTTTGCTATTCCTTGTCAATTAAGGGATGTTAAATTTGAAAAAGCCATGCTAAATCTAGGTGCCTCAATTAATGTTATGCCTCTTTCTATTTATAAATCTTTAAACATTGATGAATTGAAAGAAACTGGTGTAATACTTCAATTAGCTGATAGATCTAATGCTTATCCTGTTGGTCTTTTAAAGGATGTTTTAGTTCAAGTAAATGGTTTGGTCTTTTCTGCTGATTTCTATGTTGTTGACATAAGAGAAGATGTTTTCACTCCCCCTTTAATTTTATTAGGAAGACCATTTATGTATACTTCTAAAACGATAATCAATGTGCATGAGGGAACAATTACCATGGAATTTGATGGTGAGATAATTAAATTCATTATTCATAACTCCATGGAACATTCTAGTGTTAATTCCTCAATTTATGCTTTAACTGATTTTGTTGATTATGGCTACTGATATTTTAAAAGGATGAACAACAGGTTGCTTCTACTCCTAAACCCAAAATTGCAGGAATTAAAGTTGTAATCAGGAAATATGTCAAATCAATTTGGGATGGTCATTAAAGAAGAAGCAACACCGTCTAGCTCATAGACGTTAAAGAAAAGCGCTTGTTAGCAGACAAACCGATATTTAAATTCATAGCATTTTAATTCTACTTACTTTATTCTTATTATTTTTATTTTAATGCTTAAAAAAAATCTCATCGCCGCCACTGAGACCAAACATCCACTCTCGGGCCAAAAACCTAAGAGTGGACACCGCAGCTACAGATTTGTGTCGCCGCGGCAACGAGTTTATTAAAAAAAAGTGTGTTTTGTCTCATTACTGCAGCGCCCATTGGCCCACCGCCCCCAGAAAAAAAAAAACACATTCTCATTCTCATCCTCTTCTTCCACAAATTTCATTTCCTTTATTTTAGTTTTTAGTTTAATTTTACTTGTTTTCTTTTCTTTGTTTTTATTTTTTATTTTTTTAGGGCAAGAGAAGTTATGATCAAATAAGGGATATGCATGTTGAAACATGAGGTTTTTCACCAGATTCACTCACATTCCCGAGCTGATAGTGATCTAACTTCTGATGATTGCTCATTCAGGGAAGTTTCCACTACCACCGGTTTTTAATTTTATCTCATTGAGGACAATGCTTAATTTAAGTTTGTGGGTAGAATTTCATATTTTTGATGTGTTTAATGCTTTCTGAAAATTCTAGAAGTTTATAATGGTTGGGCTTGTTTACTTTTGATACTTTTGCAATCTTTGTTTCATGCTTAATCTCATGCTTTTTGTGTATTTTCAATCACGCTTTTTGCATTAAATTTTTTGTTTTTGTTTAAAACATGCTTCCTTTTTCACTTGTCATATCTCGAGCATTGATCTTGCTTTCTAATTGATTGAGAAGTATATTAGGATGTGATACATTAGCCTATTTTTGAGAATTTGAGCCTTTTTGAGCAATTATCATAACATATGCTCTATACTATTATTTGTTGAGAATATGTCATTCATGGTTGTTTATTTCTAGAACTTGCTCTATTATGCATGTTAAGACCGTTTTTGTTTGAATTTGAATGCTTGAAATCTATAAGGGCAAATTAGGGGAACCAATTCTAACTTTCTAAAGGCCTACTCAAACTTAATTCATTAGATACCAATTTTGAGCCTTAGCCTTTTCTTTGATATTTAGCCACATAATAAAGAACACTTTCTCATTCTTTTTGTCTCCTTTTTCAGCCAAATTGAGAGGTTGCTATGTTCTTGAAATATTTATGTCTCTTTGAAAAAGTCGATAAAATTGATGAAATTGTGTTGTGGATTAAAAAAAAAATTGTGGAAAAAGAAAAGTGCAAAAATAAAAAGTTCATTATTCAAAATTCAAAAAAGAAATAGAAAGTTGAGAAAAGAAAGATGTGAAGAAATTCAGTTTTGATATTTGAGAGTTTCTTCTTCAAGAAAAATTTGAGTTGAGTTTGAATTTATTAAATATGCTCAAAGTAATCTCTCAATTTTTAATTTGATATATTTGCAAGCCTATGGTAAATTTCTTCCATGTTTTGACTTGAGTGATATTCTTTGACTCCCTTTAAACACTTTGAGCGATTTGAGTGAATATCTCGTGAGGGTATCTTTTCCTATATGCTTTGATTTTGAAATGTTTGTAAGGTTTTTATTCTTGATATGACTTGTGAAATTGAGTTGGCATTTGTGCTTCATGGTTTTATAAAAAAAATGCAATTTGAGCAAGATTGATCTCACACACACTTGGGGTTTTGCATGAAACTTTGATTGTTTAGGTATGAATTGTTTACAAGCTTGATGGTTTCATAACTTCTGAGAATTTTCATGATTGCCTGATAATTGTGCTTAATGCTAGAATTGCTAAGGGACTAGCAATTGTCTAAGTTTGGGGGCATTTGATAACTCGTCAATTACACGTATTTATTAGTGTTAATATCTCTAAAATAATTAAAATATGAATGTTAATTGATTTAAATGCTTGTAATATTGTAAATAATTGAATTTCGGCGCTCAAATCGAACTTATAACAAAGAAATTAGAGCCAAAATAATAATCCTATCACTACAAAAAAACTGTTAAATTGCGACCAGAAATTTGCAACCAAATCATTGGGTAGTTTTTTTGGTGACCACTCTGGTAGTAAATATGAAGTTTGACTTAAAACGACCATATTGTCACTTTTTTGCGACCAAATTGCGACCAAGTAAAGAATTAGTCATAAAAAATGGTGCGAAAGTTTGGCGAGAAGAAAGTGACCATATGGTCACTGCAAAATTACGACCATATGGTCGCAATTTTGTGACACGGTGTATCATTTAGTAGCAAAAAAAGACGCGTAAATTTGGCGGGAGAAAGGCTACCAAGTGGTCACATTTCAAAGTGACCATATGGTCGCACTTTGGTGACCTTTAGTGACCAGTGGTAGCTTAGAAATTTGGCGGAAAATAAGCTACCAAGTGGTCACCAAAATAAGTGACCATATGGTCGTAAATGCTGTGACTTGATGTGACCCGGGGAAGGTGGGAGAAAAGCTACCAAGTGGTCACCAAAATAAGTGACCATGTGGTCGTAAATTCTCTGACATGACGTGACCCGGGGCAGAGAGGAAAAGGGCGGGAAATTTTGGCGGGAAAATGCGACCAGTTGGTAGCAAAAATACTACCATCTGGTCACAAATGAGCAGAGGAGTCCATTATAAAACACCCTCCTCCCATTGTTTGTTATCATTAAGAAAAAAGAAAATGAGAGAGTGGATGTATGTTCGTTTGATAGAAGGGTATTTGAACGATGAGTTCGTGGCCGGGGTTGAACAGTTTGTAGAGTTTTGCATGAAAACTGTCTATTATGAAAAGTATGGTGGAAAGCTACGTTGCCCGTGCAGGACATGCGACAATAAAAGAATCATACCGGTTACAAATTTGAAGGTTCATCTTTATAGTCGGGGATTTGGGCAAAATTATTACCACTGGGTGTTTCAGGGGGAAACAAATGAAATGTTCGACGCTGCATTACATGAATCAAGACGATACGAAGGTAGCAGCTCGAATGTAGAGGTTGTTGCCGAAGAACAGAATGATGAACAGTAGTATAGTTAGATGCAGCAAATGATACTTGATGGTGCGGGGTATGGGGGAAATGAAAATTTCCATGAAAGTTTAAACGTAGACGAAGATGAACGGGTTGTTGAAGAGGAAATGAATCCGGAAGCACGTAAGATGCACGAGATGCTAAAGACAGCAAGCCGACCATTGTACGATGGGTGTCAGGTAAGTCAACTTGCTGCTGCTATAGAACTTTTAAATATAAAGGCGCAATAAAACATACCTGCTAGAGTATTTGATTCGATTACATTGTGGTTTCGTCGATGCGCTCCAGAAGAAAATATTATGCCCAACAGTTTGTACGACACGAAAAAGCTAGTGGAGGGACTTGGCTTACCCGTGGAGAAAATAGATTCATGTCGGAACGGATGCATGATTTACTGGGATGTGGATGAGGACCTGCATCACTGCAAATTCTGTTTTCTTCCAAGATATAAACAAGGGAAACACAACCTCATTCCGTACGCCAGCATGTTCTATCTACCGCTAACCCCACGTCTGCAACGGTTGTATGCATCGGATGTGACAGCCTCTCACATGAGATGGCATCACGAGCATTCATAGGATGAAGGTGTTATGAGACATTCCTTAGATGTTACGGCATGGAAGCATTTAAATAATTGTCATCCGGATTTTGCACAAGATCCGAGAAACGTCAGATTGGGCTTATCCACGGATGGCTTTAACCCGTTCGGGGCATCCGGGGCACAATATTCATTTTGGCCAGTCATGGTAACCCCGTATAACTTGCCTCCCTCGATGTGCATGCGAGACCCGGTGATTTTTCTAACAGTGATCGTACCTGGGCCGAAAAGTCCAAAACAGAAACTGGATGTGTATTTGCAACCACTTATTGCAGAGTTGAAAAGGTTGTGGACTGACGGTGTTATGACGTACAACATTTCGAAGAAACAAAATTTCTTGATGCGCGCCGCGTTAATCTGGACGATCAGTGACTTCCCTGCGTATTCAATGTTGTCAAGTATGTTGATCTTTAATTGCTTTCATATACATTTTTGAGTATGTGTTTAGCTTTTGTTATTGCTTTCCATAGTCAGTGTAGTTAATTGTGTGAACCTCAATCTCCTCCTCTTAAAGGATGGAGTACGGTGGGGAAATACGCATGCCCACATTGCATGCTAGACAGAGATGCATTTTATCTTAGAAACGGTCGGAAAACTTGTTGGTTTGATTGTCACCGTTTATTTTTACCGCTGAATCATACTTTCCGTTCAAACGGCAGTGACTGGAAGAAGGGTCGACGAGTAAGAAAAGAAAACCCCCCGACAATGTATAGTGGAAGGCAGATTCTTCACGGTATAGATGCTATAGGGATGCAGAATATTACAGTGGACGGTGCAGAGAATGCAAACAATGTGGCTGGGAAAAACATGGGTTGGGAGAAACGAAGTATTTTTTGGGATCAACCATATTGGGAAGATCTACTGATTAGACACAATCTGGATGTAATGCATATCGAGAAGAATTTCTTCGACAACATTTTCAATACGATTTTGAACGTTCCGGGAAAAACGAAGGACAATCTGAGGGAACGTTATGATATACCAGAGATATGTCACCGTCCTGAGTTGGAGCCTAACCACAATGATAATTACACAAAAGCAAAGTACATGTTGACGACGGATGAAAAGAAAACATTATTTGAGTGGATCAAATCCTTCAAATTCACGGACGGATACGTTTCGAATTTGAGTCGGTGTATAGACAGTCAAAAGCATATCATGTTCGGGATGAAAAGCCACGACTTTTATGTATTCATGCAACGATTGATTCCTGTCGCATTCAGACCGTTCCTAGAGAATAGACATTGGGAGCCGTTTGCACAGTTGAGTGTTTTTTTTTCAGGGACTTGACATGTACAGAGCTAACTGAAGCTACTGTCGCTTCAATGAGTTCAGAGATCGCTGTTATTATCTGTAAATTGGAGCGAATGTTCCCACCTGGCTTTTTAGACTCCATGGAGCATCTTCCAGTGCATCTTCCATACGAGGCATTCTTAGGGAGTCCGGTACATTAACGCTGGATGTACCCATTTGAAAGGTAAGCACGATTAATTTGTAATCTACACGTATAAAGTACAGTGATCGAATGTAAATGTTTTCTACACATTCTACCTACCCACAGGTACTTACGTCGGTTGAAAAGACGGTCAGAAATAAAGCAAGAGTAGAAGGATCTATCTGTAGTGCGTACCTAACACACGAGACTACCACATTTTGTTCATACTACTTTGACCAACACATTGCAGAGCAGTTTCGACCAGCGAAACGAAACATTTTCGAAAATTTACTTGAAGGTGTTGACATAAACGACTTGCCGATTTTTACGGAACCTGGCATGACAGTTGGAAGATCAGTGCGTAGGCCGTTGACCGATTCTGAGTATCACGTAATGCAGACATACGTTTTATGCAACTACGCAGGGATCGAGCCTTACATAGAGTGAGCTCGTAAGTTAACATTATTTCATCGCATAAACAATTACAAACTATTTGCTAACTATTTTTGTAACATACAGATTATTTCTAAACTTATACGTTCGAATGACACGAATTGGTCTTACAACCGCTGAGGAGGGGTCAATAATCGACAAAAAGTTTCGTTCTTGGTTCAGTGCATACGTGAGTTATTTTAAATTGTCAAAAAAATCGTGGCAATTTGTTGAAAAAATTAATATCTTCCTAACATTACTGTATGTGAACAATGACAGGTTGACTCCCCTACATTACCGATAGATGATCCTCGCATTATTTCTTTGACAAAGGGACCTGGACGGATTGCAAGGTCGTATCATCGAATACGCCAAGAACTGATTCTGATTTCAAACGAAGGCGCATTCAGTTAACAGGGCAACAAACAACAGTGGTGTTTGCATAAAAGGTCATGTGTTCGACACAAATGAAGACGATTACTTCGGAGTAATCGATGAGATTCAATACGCAAGTCTGACGCTAAAACGCATTGTTCTGTTCAACTGCACTTGGTTCGAGACAACCAGACTAGGCGGAGTCCGTAAGCTTGATCATTTACAAATCATTGAGGTAAACAAGTCTAAGCATATGTGCACCGCTGATAGCTAGGTTTGTCCTGGCTTCACAGGCGATTCAAGTTTATTACCTGAACTATCCGATTAATAGATGAGATCTGACAGATTGGTTAGTTGTTTGTAAAGTTAAACCACGCCAGGTAGAAGAAAACTTGTCCGAGAAAGACGATGGTGCAGAGGGAGCTGTTGCTTTTCAAGAAGATGAGATAAGATGTCGTGCAATCGACGATGGTCAGAATGCAAGTACTATTCATCCTTTGAACGATGGAACGATAACATTGCATGATGATGATACAAATGCTTTCACTTCTCACGCACGTGAGATTGATGCTGAATTTATTCGAAACGATGAATCTGATGAAGAAACAGAAGAAGAAGAAGAAGAAGAAGAAGAAGACTTTATGTGATGGACTTCTTTGAGACGATAATCCGACGAAGAAATAGAAGAAGAAGAAGAAGAAGAAGCGATGACCGAAGAAACTGAGGATGATGAATGAGACATTTTGTAACTTTATTATTCACTATGTATGTGTTTATTAAAACTATTTCTTTAATGAATGATAAAATATATATATATATATATATATATATATATATATATATATATATATATATATATATATATATATATATATATATATATTTGCGACCATGTGGTCGCAATTTAACACAAAAGGTGACCACATGGTAGTAATTTAGAAGGGAAAGGCAACCAGTTGGTCGCATTTGTGGAAAAGTATAATTATATTTTTCAAAAAATATAAGTTAAATTACGACCATCTGGTCGCAAATATCAGCGGTAATTTTAAATTTTCATGAAATTTATGGCGGTGAATTTAAATATTACGACCAGACGGTCGCAATTTTTGGCGGTGAATTTCATTATTGCGACCAGATGGTCGCAATTTTTTATGGGACACGTGATGTGACAGCTGTTCTAGATAATGGCAAAGTGGCGACCAGATGGTCGCTTTTTGAATAAATGCTACCAGGTGGTCGCAAATATTTGTAAAAATACGACCAGGTGGTCGTAATTTCCCCAACACGTGCGACCTTTCGTTTCTGGTCATGATTACATATTTGCGACCATTTGGTCGCAAAATCTGATTTAAAATCACTACAGTTTTCCTTTCCCCCGTTTCCCTTTTCCTTTCTCTTTTTCTTTCTCTCTTTTTTATCTTTTCTCTCTTTCCCCCGTTCCGTTCCCCGTTATTTTTTCCCCGTTCCTACTCTAAACCTAAAAACCCTAAACCTCCAATCCCAGTTTCTATTACGAGGTTAGTTTCCGTATAGATTTTAAGTTTTAAGTTAGTTTTAGTTTTTAGTTAGTTTTAGTTTTAGTTTAAATTTAGTTTACTTAGTTTTAATTAATTAGTTTAGTTTAATTTTGTTAATTTAATTAATTGTAGTTTAATGAATCTAGCTAATTTAGTGTAATTAATTACTTAGTTTAATTTATCTAATTTTAGTTTACTTTAATTAATTAATTAAGTACTTAGTTTACTTAAGGTTAATTAATCTAATTTCGTTTACTTTAATTAATTAATAAATTTTAGTTCAATTAATCTAATTTTAATTTAGTTTAATTTAATTAATTAGTTTAGTTTAGTTTAGTTTTTATTAATTAATGTTAGTTAAATTTAATTAATTTTAGTTTACTTTAATCTAATAGTTGAAATCTTCATTACTTAGTTAACTTTAATTAATTACTTAGTTCACTTAAGCTAATTTTAGTTTACTTTAATTTAATTAATTAGTATAGTTTATTTTAGTTTTAATTAATTAATGTTAGTTTAATTTAATTAATTTTAGTTCAATTAATCTAATTTAGTTTAATTCTTCATTACTTAATTTACTTTACTTTAATTAATTTTAGTTTAATTCTTCAGTACTTAGTTTACTTTAATTACTTCATTTTAGTTCAATTAATCTAATTTTAATTTACTTTAATTCAAATTAATTAATTAGTTTATTTTAAATTAGTTAATTAATTTATGTTAGTTTAATTTACATTATTTAATCAATTTAATTTAGATTATTGCATTAATTAATTTAATTCAGATTATTTCATTAATTAATTAATTTAATTTATTTCATTATTTTAATTACTTAATTAGTATTAAATTAGTTTAGTTTAGTTATAGGATTATGACGGCAGACGAGCTCTCCCCCGGTCAGGCGAGCCGACGACACGAGATTGACGAGGGGACTCTCGCGCCTGCACGCCGCCGCCACGATGCGGACTGACTACCGAGGAGTTGGACAACCTCCTCTTTGGTTACGAGCCGGGAGTTGCTGCCACTCTCGATGATGCAGTCCCTGAGACCGAGCCTGCGACACCACGATTGGCGCAAGACTCCCAGGCCACGACTTTCGCGGGAACATCGGGGTCTGCATCACAGTCCGATCCAGCGGGACCCTCCACTTCAGGCACGTAGCCTCCTCGGGCCGTAGACTCTACCCTTCAGATTTAAGGAAATACGTAAGTAATTTTTTTTATTGTTTTAATTACTTAATTTTTAAATCTTTAAACATTTTTAAAAGTGTTTTTTTTTCCTTCTGTTAACTAATAGTTTCTAATATCACAATATTTTTATGTTTTTACAGAGTACAGCCGCATACAACCGTTTCAAAACGGTTTAGCGAGGTCCTCCAGAGCATGCCTCTACCCAGCTACCTTCGCTAGCAGAAGATTCTGACGACGAAGAAACGTCGGATGTACGACAATTGGAAGGTAAAAAAAATCATTTATTTTTATAATTAATTAATTATCAAATTTATAGAAATAAATTTATTACTTTATTACTTTAACAATTTTTTATTTCAATTTTTTCAGGGCAAGTTTCCTGTTATCGAGGCCCAGGTCGCAGCATTTTTGGCCGCGTACTTCACATCCCTAGACGGCGGCCATTCATCATCGACGCCTCCTCCGCCACCCCCGCCCCTCCGCAGTAGTTCTAGGATGTTTTCTTCTGTATAAAACATTTTTTGAATATTTGATTTATATATATTTTATTTTAATTCCAATTTTTTTGTTATTAAATTTTAATATTAATTAAATAAATAAATAATAATTAATTAACTAATTATTGTAATTTAAATAAATAAAAAAAATATTTATTAAATACGACCAGATGGTCGCATTTACCCTAAGATAAACGACCATCTCGTCGCATTTTGTCTGAGTACAAAAGTGACCACTTGGTCATTTATAAAAGACCACGTGGTCACTGTTTCATGTGACCAACTGGTCACTTTTTTTCAACTTAAATTACGACCAGATGATCGTATTTTATCCCCAAACAAACGACCATCTGGTCGCATTTTGTCTGTGTACAAAAGTGACCATTTGGTCGCTTATAAAATGACCACATGGTCACTGCTTCATGTGACCAACTGGTCACTTATCTTTAACTTAAATTACGACCAGATGGTCACTTTTTTAAGCGACCATCTGGTCGTTTTTTAAAATGTTGACTTTTTTGCAACCAACCATGCTTGGTCGTATATTTGTGACTATACAGTCGTACAAATTCAGGACCGAGCAGCTTTTTTGCCTCCACCATATTGGTCGCTTTTTTTGTCGCATTTTACTATAGAAACAACCAGTTGGTCGCAAATTGACTTTTTTTTTGTAGTGTATGGAGATAACCATTCATGATGACGTCATCAGTGTGAAGGGAAAAGAGAATGCTGACGTCACGATGACGTCAGCGAAGCAAATGGGCTGGCAGAACATTGGCGACACGTCGCTCCATATGACTAAGGACAGACGCGTTTGGCTCCTGGCTATCGACTCGGCTCGGCTCAGGCGTGGCTTCCGCAGACGACTCCTTTGATACATGCGCTCGGCTTAGACGGCTCAGACGACGGCTTGGACAGATTTTTAAGTAGATTTTATCTTATTTTATCTCCTTTTCTCCTATTTAAAGCCCCAATTGAACCCTAATTCAAGATCTATTCTTCCCCTATTTTTCAGATAGTTTTTAATATGTTTTCTAGCTAATTTATTTATTCCAACTAAAGGATTATCGAGGTCTAGTTCATAATTTTGTGAGGTTTTGTTCTTCAATTTAATTCCTATTTTCTCTTTATTCATGCTTTCTCTTTGCATATTTTATTGCTGATTAATTCTTGTGCATAGTGGTCATATGTTCAATTGTTAATCTTGCATATCGTTAGTTAGAACATTAAATCCGTAATTGTTTAATTGTTCTAATACAAGGACCATAATAGCATAAATTGATTAGGACACTTTTTGATTCATGTTATGGGAATTTATGATCTAACTTAAATGAATCGGTCGTACTATGTTGTTAGTTAGAATTGGGTTCTTCTCTATTTAATGCTGTTAATGGGTTAAATCTTATTATCGTATTCTAGGGTTATTTGTTAATTAGGGAATAATCAATGATCATATCTTGGTTATCGAAAAGTTAAGGAAGAGCACTTATAAGTTGTTGATTGGATTTGACGACTTTCAACCAATTTAGAGAAGAATTTAGGAATGCATGTTTAGTAATCGATGATCAAATTAATGAACCATAACTGAGATTAACCTTTAGTTGAAAGCTTTCTCTATTGATTTCTTATTCTTTTTAATTTTGTTTTCTTTTTCGTTTTATTTCCAAAACTCAAAATCCCCCATTTTTAGTAACCTTTAATTTAATTCCATTTTCCCTGTGGAGATCGAGCTTACTCATCACTACTACAGATTTTTAAATTCCAAGAGTAAGTTTATTATTTTTTGTGGTTTCGACACCCATCAATAAGAGCTTCCAACACTTGTTCAACACTTCTATTTTTTTGGGAAATTTCACTGGGTGACAGATTTTGATGCAATATTTGTAAAACTATCAACTTTAAAATGTATTTGAAAATATAGCAATTTTTACTATGTTAATCAATGATTAATAGTTATTAATGTGTGTATCATTGATAAACTTAGTGGAAAAATATGTAATTCAATGTTTATCATAGATCAGATCAAACTTTGCTATATTTACAACTATTTTTTAGAGCTGATTTTTTTACAAGTATTACTAATAAAATTGCTCGATTGCAAGTGCCTTTTTTTTTAATATATTAAACTTTGGATTAAATCCTTCAATTAAATAAAATAGAGATTCTCTTTAAGAGATGGAAGTGTTGGAAACATATTGAAAAAATGTGAGAAGGAAAGTGAAGATATTCTTGAGTGGTGAAAAGTGAGAACAAAAGAAGAAGATAAACTGCACGAAAAACGCAAAAAATGAGGGAGAAGAGAAGTGAAAGATATCTTTCTTCTTTCAAACGTTCAAAAGGTCAATAAAAATTTAAAAGATAGAAGAGTCAATACACCTTAGTTTGGTATGTTGGAGGTCAATGAATCCACTTTTCTCATTCTCTCAACCAAATTAAAAGTTAGAATTCCCTTTCCACCTAAAGTATAAACAAAGTTTAATAATTAAATTATTGACAGTCAATTGATAAATCTAATTATCCTATAATTCTTATCTAGGGTTCAAATCTCCTGACTCCAGATTTACGGAAACGAAAGAAACTATGGTGTATAACGTTAAACTTATAGATATGATTTTTAGTTTGGTTAACAAAAAGTAATTTTAATTTATAAAATTACTGTGTAAAAATATTTATCATTTAGGAAATTACCCCCATTGTAAGGTAAAAGGGGTCGTTCGTGACACCAAAAATTCAATTTAAGAACTATATGATGAGGACGTTTTGTCTTTAAGATAGTGGAGCTTTAATTTAGTGTTTCCGAAAGGACTAAAATGCAATCATTAATATCATAACTGATTTTGACCCCTTCTGTTTTGACTGCCCAATTAATTATTTAACCCATAAAGTTTTATTATCATTTTCCCTAGTTTAGCAACCAACTATTACTAACATAGTTCATTACTTTCATCCTTTCAAGTTTAAAATTCGAGTATTTTCTCTCCCACTTTATTTAATATAAAAAAAAAATTATGAGCTCATTTGCCATCTCAATAACATTTCACACTATATTGTTAAAATATATATATTTTCATGAGAAATTTAATTGAGTAGCAGATTTTTAGTGCAATATTTATAAATATATCAACACTTGAACTTATTTGTAAATATAGAAATTTTTAGTACGTGAATAAGTGATTAACAATGATTAATGTGTGAATCGATGATTCACGTTTTATAAAAGTATGTAATTCAATGTTAATAATTGATTGACTAGTTCAAAATTTATTATATTTACAAAAAAATTTAAACCGTGATATTTTTGTAAATATTATTGAAAAAATTGTAGATTTGCAACCATCCCTGGTTTAATTTTTCTAAACATTAAATTATATATATATATATATATTGAAATTTTATTCATTTAAAAAAAATAATTAAACCTGATTTTTTAAGTATGTTTTCTAAATTTAATTTAGCTGTGTTTTTAAAATTGATTTTCTTTTTATATACAAAAAGGTGGGATTGAATCAGTCTCTTGAAAGTGGAATATATGCCTTAAACAATGAGTTATGTTCTGGTTGACTTTTTAAATTGAAATACTTATGAAAAGAAAAATTCATTAATTACAGTTTTAAAAATGGCAAAATACAAAAAACACCCTTGTGGTTTTGGTCAAAGACAAACACACCTCCTATAGTTTGAAAATGAATATTTATACCCCTGTAGTTTCAAAATTGTACAAATTCACGCCTCCCCTATATGTCGTTGATTTTCTTTTAGTCATAACTTTTTCGTTTGAACTTCGATTTGAATGATTTAAGATGCTATGGAATCCTCGTTTTGAGCTCTACGTTGTAGCTCCAAAAATTTATAAATCATTACTATATAAAAGTGTTTACAACTTCAACCCGATTGAATATTTTGATGATGATAACTATTTATACATTGCAGATTTCTAAGTTTTTAAGTGACTGCAACGTAGAGTTCAAAACGAGGATTCCATAAAATCGAAGTTCAAACGAAAAGTTATGACTAAAAGAAAATTAACAATGTAGAAGGATGAGGTCAAGTTGTACAATTTTAAAACTATAAGGGTATAAATATTCATTTTCAAACTACAGGAGGTGTGTTTGTCTTTGACCAAAATCACATGGGTGCATTTTGTATTTTGCCCTTCTAAAAATTGAACAAAATAAATAAATGAAAATACTGTAAAAATTTTATATTGTAACAATGTTTATACTCATTCATCAAAAATCAAATATCTCATTTCTACTTAAAACTTATATTTAATAAAAGAATACTAATGTATGGGGATTCACTAATCACGTAAATTAATTTGATCGGTCAATTTTTATCATAATAATTAACAAATTTCTTGATCTCACTATATTTTTTCTCTATAAAAATATAACATCAATAAGTATGTATATACTTTTATTTAGTAGAATATATAATGACTGATACAAAACTTAATATATATGGATTAGATATGAAGAATTTAATAATTTGAAAACTTAAAAATTTCAATCTATGAAATTAATATAAAATATCATAAAGTAGATTTTACTTTTGGCTTGTTCAATTCATGAAAAAATAAAAATATATAATACTATTTTTAGTATATATTTTATTCTTTATTCCTCAAAAATTGATAAAGTAAAGTGAAAGTAGTTAACCATAGATAGTAGCTTAGTAGGGTTAAGTTGAGCAACCTTTTCTATCCATTATTGCCCATGGTCTTTAGTGTACTAACAAAGCAATTATATATTCTTTTGACTTAACAAAAAGTTTAAAATATAATATAGAAAAAAAATTAATATATTTATTGATTATTTTATTGGACTATTGAAATTGATAAACAAAAATCATATAAATTTTAAAAACCCGAAAATTTATCAATCAAATCTTGTTGTTGTAATTTATTTTTCAAATTTTTGTCCATCTATGTGAATGTTGTAAGAAATTTGGATTTTGAATTATGACAATTGTATTTTTACAAATTTAAAACCAGACGTGAATTCTTTTTAGAGTTAAATGCATGGATGACCCCTACACTATCAAGCTTTTTTAATTTACACTCTTACACTATCAATTTAGTTTTTTTCACCCCTACACTTTCAATTGTCCAATTTCTATCTAATAAACATGTTAAAACTAACAGCCCTCATTTTTTTAATATTTTTTATGTTCAACGATATGTGAAAAGACTTTTTTGACCCTAACCTAACTATAATCAATTAACATTAGTCAATATTAATCATTCCCCCAAATTAATCCTTCTACCTCTCTCGTCTCGTTCTTACTACTCCAATCGAAGGGAAAAAAAAGCTAATGGTATTGCT
The DNA here is from genome assembly GCA_028015215.1 of Gynostemma pentaphyllum. Classification (NCBI taxonomy): domain Eukaryota; kingdom Viridiplantae; phylum Streptophyta; class Magnoliopsida; order Cucurbitales; family Cucurbitaceae; genus Gynostemma; species Gynostemma pentaphyllum. Next base: position 36,961,720 of record CM051346.1, on the reverse strand, counting down.
ACTTCAATATGTACCAATAACATTAAATTCTGTTATTGACTCAACCTAACTCTTATTTCATTCAACAATCGCTCAATTCGAACGATAAGTTCTCTTTAGCTAAAGAAGGAGATGAAGATTGGGAAGGTGAAGAAGAAGATAATGGTTTCTTCTTCCATAAATTAGAAGAACGTTTCTTTATCTCTCTTTACCTGTTATTTCTGATGCTGATTTCACATTATATAGTGTACCAACACTTGAATAAGAAGAAGATGAGGGATTTGTTAAGTTTAAATCAAACTCTTTTCATTGAAAAGATTTAATGTTTTTTTTGGAAGGAGAAGGGGGGAAATTCAAATCTTGAAATCTGGGTTCTATTGGGGTATGTTATTATTCATCATTTGATGTTTGGATTATGAATTCAATGGTGAATCTGGAGTTTGATTCCTTTGAATGTAAACTTTCCATGACTGAAAAGCAAAAAGAGAGGAAAATGAAATCATTAAAAAAAACCCATAAAAGATTTGAATAGATAGATGATAATGAATGTCATTAGAGAAAATACAGTTTCAGTCTTCAATCGCATTAAAGAATTTCATAATTGAAACCCACAAGATATAATTGGTTTTTGTTTTTGTTTTACTTTCAATTCAATCAGAAAATTAGCTCAATTTTAAACTATACACCGATTTTTCTTCTTGGACATTCTAAAATTTTACAACATATAAAAGAAACGAAGCAAATTCCATGGGTTAAATAAATTTTTCTCAGGAAACAAAGAGCGGCGAGAAAAGATTATCTTCTTCCTTCGATTGGAGTAGCAGAACCAGACGAGAGAGGTAAAAGGATTGACTTGGGCATGGTTAATGGTAAATATTGACTAATGTTAGTTTACTATGGTTATGTTAGGGTCAAAAAATCTTTTCACATATCCTTAAACATAAAAAATAATAAAAATATTAGGGCTGTTAATTTTAACAGATCTATTGGACAGAAGTTGGACAATTGATAGTGTAGGGGTGAAAAAACTAAATTGATAGTGTAGGGGTGTAAATTAAAAAAGTTTGATAGTGCAGGGGTCATCCATGCATTTAACCCTTCTTTTTATGGATGAATCAGAAGACGAAGATATTAGAGATTTTTTCATGAACATTAATAAATAAATGGAGAATGTAATCAAAGAAAAGTAAAGAGAATTAAAGAGTAATTCTATAAAAGAATAATACCAACCGAAATGATGTATAAAGAAAAAAACCACTAAAAATGTTTAATAACCAAAGCAAATAGCCAAAATAAACTCATAATTTTAGAAACTTTAAAAGAGAAATTTTCAACAATCTCATTGGCCGTTTATCCTTGATATCACAAAGTATAGAGAAATCACTGTCATTGACCCATTTGTTTAAGTGGTGCAGTGAGGAGTTGCCACGTGTTAAAGTCGATGGTCATTCAGTCAAAATGTTCACTTGGTGTGTAACTTTATCACAAACCGAAAAATGGGATAAACCGAAACATAGGCCTATCCATCTATATGTTTAAGAGTGTCCGCGGGGGTGCGTGCCGCATGTGCTTCTGTCGTTTTCACTCCAATATTCATATCTTCAACCTTGTCATCTACCCCTTTACCAAAAATAAATAATAATCATAGTATAAAATTTATAATTAAAAAAATAATATTAATTTAGTTATGTAAAATTTGTGATGTGACCGGACTAGTCTTTGTTTATTTGTTTGCTTTCTATAAATCATACTTAAAAAGAATTTAAAATGTAAATTTAAATGTTTTTTGTTTGACTATGTTTTTTTTTCATTAATGGTATTAACCTCTCTAATAAAAATAATACATTAGTGTGAGTTGTTATTTATAATTCTTGTTTTTTTTTTCCTCATTCATTGTAATCTTCATATTAAATAGTAGAATATGTATAATTGTAAAGACCCCGATTTTTTATTTTTGAAAATAAAATAGAAATGACCCAAGTGGAAGACTTTAAATCAATAAATTTATAAATCAATAGGGATAAACACTTCACCATTTCAAAAGTAGGATAAAACCCATAATCGTTTCAAAAGTTGAGGTGCGCATCCCTTTACATCCATAAACAAGGTCTAGGATACAAATTTTAATAAATCCAGAAATCCAAATAATAATACCAAGTACTGTAAAAATATGGTCTCAAAAGCTCAACAGACCAAGAGTATATAGAAGATATACCTGAATAAGTCCATGAACAATAAAACAATCTATCCATCTCGTCATCATCACTTCGAGTTCACGCTGCACCAGATCTATGGCCTTGACCATGACAACGTCCCGCACCTGAAAAGTAGTTAAAGGTTCCATTTTACTAAATTGGAATTTTATTTAGTAAACTAATTAACATTTAATTACGGATCTATTAACATTAGGCAATTGTGATTCAACTGAAAACTTAGGTTTTTCGAAAAACACTAACATTGTGTAATATATAGAGAATTGGTTGGAGATATCTTTAAAGCATCAACTCTCAACACCAAATCTTCTATGCTATATCCCGATCGATCAAACGAAATATCAAACTTTAGAAGAAAATAGGAAGAACAAAAAAATTATTCTTCCTAAAACGAAGAGCCAAAATCGGCAAGGCTATAAGGAGAGGAGAAGAAAGAGCTTTCAATTTCTAAGGAATTGAATTGTGTGATTTATGAATAACCACGATCCTCCTATTTATAGACTAATGGAAAATCTAATTACAATACATTAGGAATATTCCATAGAGATAAATATAAAAATAAAAAGATTTTCCTTCCCTTTATCTTGGTATGGCCGAAATTCCATGTAGATAAATAGGAAATATTTTCTTTTCTTTTATTTGCTTTATCTTGAGTAAATTAATCTATGTAATTATTTTAGGATATAATTCAAACAATGATCTCCCTAAAATATAATATATATGGCCGAATTTGGCATAGTAATTAATAAATAAATCTAATTTATTAATTAATTATTTTGGGCCATTCTCGATTGGGTTCATTAATCCAATTGGACAAGAAAGTCTCTCTTAAATTAAATAGGGTTATATTGGTAGATAACCTCCTTTTTGTTAAAATAAGACTCTTTGGCCCACTCATAAATAATAATAGTTTTTAGCCTATTTGGTTTGTAAAATATCCAAACAACCAATGAAATAAGAGAGAGAATGAAGATTTGAGAATGCTTAAATCAAGAAGATGTTAAATAAATAAATAAATCTTAAAAAAAAAGAGAGAGAAAATAGGGAATTGAAAATAAATCAAAACTGACAAAAATATATTCTTACTTTTCAAAATTGATGACCATTTTTTCCGGCGAATCTTCTAATAATAGCATTCGATAATGTACTATACCAGATTTCAGCTTCTCTTTTATTCTCCAGCCTCAACAATGTACCTTTTGTATATTTGATATTGTACTATACCAGATCTAGGTTTCTTCTTTGTCTTCACATGAAAACAAATCGCAACAAAAACTCCCTCAGACCACCGGTTAATCTCCCGCCATGGGGCTAGTTGGGATACCAAAAATTTTTTTTATAAAAAATTGGAGATTCAAAAAACCTAGACACCATGAATGTTTTCACAAAGAACTTGAATACATATCTTTCTTAAAAGAAAATACAAATCTTCTCATTTTTGGAAATTCAAAAAACATGGACTCCATGGATATTTTCACAAGAAAAAGATGGGTTAACATTCATGGTTGAATTAAGGAGTTAACGGGATTGATATCGCTAAAATCGGAATCAATAAATGAGGGGAGGAAAATAAATGTTGCAGGCGAAAAGAATTTTGAAAAAAAAAACCTCAAGATGCAAAGAAAAAGATGAATGATTGAATAAGTAAAAACTGTAGAAATCAAACGAGAGAGAAGGAAAATGAATGTGAAATATAGTAGATTTGGTGAGATAATGAGATTAATATAGTAAAAATCAGGGGATTAATTGATAGAGATAGAAAGATTAATAAAAAAAAAGGAGAAATAAAAAAGAAAAAAAGGGCAAATAAGGTATATTTGAAATTGTCATATCATAAATGGGCTAAAAAGTATTAAAAAATCCCGGTGGCCTAAAATGTATAAGCATATAGCCAAATCAGGCTATCTACTGTATTATCCCAATTAAATAAGTCCAATTTAATTAATTATTATATTTTAATATTAACAAACTCCCAACTAAATATTATCAAATAATATTTAATTATTAATTACCATTAAATAAACTTATTATTTAATCAATCAATAATCCTAATTGATAATATTTTATTATTAATTTAATAATTAATTTTCATTTAAATAAAATTAATTATTTAAATAATTAATAATTTCCAATTAATAGTATTATTAATTACCATATAAATATACTCAATATTTAAATAATTAATAGTATTTAATTAATAATATTCATTATTAATATCCTGTTTAAGTAAACACATTATTTATAGAATTAATAATGTTTGTATTAATTACCATTTAAATATACTCAATATTTAAACTTTTAATATTGTCTATTACTTAAATTGTTTATTTCTTCAATTGTCAAATTAATGACTTGATTTTAATTAAGTGATTAACTTATAATCAGTTAATTACTTATTATTTATCTATGAATAATTTCACCATAGATTCAGAGCTGAACTCCCCTCACTATAGATGGGTAATGTCCATTTAATTTATCTTTATTTTTATATGTAATATATCCTTCACGAGGAACACTCATAATTACAGGCGGATTAAATTTATCGTTTTGCCCTTGTAATTACGCTTTATCCTTGTGTTCCCGCTAGTACTTATGTGATCAATAGAAGTCGTGGCGCCATTTGTTCATGTCTCGAATCAGTACATCAAGGGAGTTTCCTAAAGTTCCTAAAATGTTTAGGTATCGCACCGATATCATTAATTTATAAGAAAGTTATGAATTCCATCTCGTGTAAATGTGTTCCCAACAACTATCTCGTTATGTTCCCAAAACAGGAATGTATTGAGCATTCATATCAGATCGCTCTCAACCATGTGAATAAAAAAAATATAACTCCATGAATAGGAGTTCACATTTCACTCAAGATTGAGATTTATCATTGTTGATAAACTTAGTTTCATATTCGATCATTTCTCATAAACGATAAAATTGAGAAATTTGATCAAATATTGTGGTCGTGTCTTATACAATCAACATTGCATATGATACTTCCATTCTATGTCACCCATATGGATGATCCGGAAAAAATCATTTCTCTACTATACAAAATGAATAGCTGTCAACAGTGTTACCAAGATAAGTTTCTCAAATGTTATCCACTTAATGTAGACACTTTAAGTTACTCATCTCGACTTTTATCCGTACGTATAACTCACATACTTAATCGTGATTACATTAGAGTAACTTTGAGTTTTACTATTTGAATGTTTGATATTAATATATACATACATTCCTAATATCATCAATGAATCAATATAGATAAAATAAGAACTTATGTTTATTTATATAATTTATTCCAAATAAATTATCTTTATTAAATAATTACAAAGTTTTAGGACACCATTCCTAACAATAGTATCATGAGTGAAAAACTAGGTGGAGATAAACAAAAGATAAAGTAACTTTAGATCCCAAATCTGAATATGGATTTGTGTCCCAAGGCTTTACTATCTCTGGACTACCAAAAACATATTCTCAACATTTCCATACAACTCCCAGTAAGGCATAAATTTCCAATACTACAAGAGTCAAGTACTCAACAATTCATGATCTTATAGCTCATGCTAACTCATAACAATACACATTCCCAACCTCAAACAAACACAAGCTAAGTACAACCATACTTTCAATCAACATGTGAATAATCACAAATGATATAAGCACACGCAGTCTCAGCATTATCTTATTATCTCGCCTAAAACAATGTGAAGTACACATAGTCTTTACATTTCTTATTCAACACAATAATGACATAATAAAAGTACACGCAGTTTAGACATTATCTCACCTAAATATGCAAATTACACTCAATTTTTACATTTCTCTCATATATGTATCACACCATTCATGAATAATACTAAATAATGTAAGCTCACATAGTTAGACATTATCTCATTATTTATTCCCCCAATCATGTAAATTACAAACAATCTTTAGTATTCTTCATGATATATATATATATAACCAAACATAAGAACAAACAATAATGCAAGCACACACAGTCTATGCGTTATCTAACATGCTTTACCATAACCTTAAAAATCAATAAGAAACCTAAGATTATAAAGCACCGACGATTCTTATAATCTTTGTTACCATTTCCTGCATAAAACAGAACAAAATTTCTAGATCTCCATATTCATAAACAAATTCTCAAGTCAGTTAGACTTACATATTACCAACATACAAAAAAATAAAATCATAGTCCCAAGTACTAATAACTTAATGAATTCTCAAAGTAAGAATGAAATCAAGATCCCATAATCGTTTTACTCACATATTCCATATATTCCATAAACCTGCAATCTCAAGATATTCCTTTAAGTATCAAATCCATCCAACCACAATAATTATAAAATAACTTAAAAGCACAGAAAAGTTCCAAGAGAAAATCAACAACAATTCTAAAGTAAACTAAGCATATTCACTATAAGAAATAACCGGAATAGTGATGAAATGTTAGCAACGGAATAGAATGCGTCCCTAATAGGACACGCATTCCCTCACCCTGACAAGCGTTGACTTTTCGTGACGCCTTCCATCATCTATTTGGTCGGAGATGTTTGGCTCCAGAAATTGCTCAACCTTGGCCAACGCATATCTTCACTTAATATGGTGTCAAAATCTTCCGTGAAAACAATGAATGGTTGAATACATTATTGTAAATGGCGCGGACATTCCCGCCAATGTTAATGACGGAATCCATTACCTGTTAATATGGTAGGAAAGCTTCCTGTCATATGGACGACGGATTTTGTCGCCCCTTAATATGGAGGGAAAACTTCCCGCCATATGAACGACGCATTTTGTCACTAACATTACAGTTTATAAATAGAAGTGTTGAGCAATCAGATATAATCATCATAAAAAATATTTATTACTTCTTTTTGCGACTTTGTATCTCGAGAGAATCAAAGTTGTGTTTGTTATATTGTCTAAAAATGCGTGAATTAATGTATGTTTGTTTGTTAAAAGGCTATTTGAACGATCAGTTCGTAGCAGGGTTTGAAGAATTCGAAGAGTTTTGTGAAAGTACCGATTTTTTTATCGTAGTAGAAAAATGATATGATGTCCATACAGAAAGTGTAGAAATAAGAAGATATTTTCATCATTTAATGCGGTGTTGGAATGACCTATGTTGTATGAAGGCATTAGCTCGAATGCAGTTCCAATTGTGAAAGAACGTCGTGATGATAGAAAGCAAGAGTATGGACAAATGTAACATATGACATTTGAAGGTACGTTTAATAATGCTCAAGACGATAATCATACTATTCTGGAGGAGGAGGAAATGAATCTAGAAGCACAACAAATGTACTATATGCTCGAATCAGCAAGTAGACCAGTGTATCTGGCTTGTGACATCAGTCAGCTGGCTGCAACTACGAAGCTTCTTAATATAAAAGCGTCATATCATATCTCAGAGAGAGGCTTTAATTCGATTTCACAACGGTTTCATCGTTGTGCCCCTGCGAACAACAGGTTGCCTGAAACTTTATACGACACGAAAAAATTAGTAGAGGGTCACAGATTGCTTGTTGAGAAGATTGATTTTTCTCGGAATGAGTGCATGATATTCTGGGGACGGAGATTCGAGTTTTCATAATTGTAAATTATATTTCCATCTGAGATATAAACAAGATAAACACACTCTTATTCCACATACTCGTAAATTACCGATAACTCCTCGTCTTCAACGATTGTATGCATTGGAAGTCATGACTTCTCACATGAGATGACATAACAAGCATTCCCGGGAGGATAATCATATGAAACATTCATCTGATGCTGATGCGTGGAAATATTTGAATCGTTGTCATCCAGAATTTACAAGGGAGATTAGAAATTTCAGATTGAGGTTATGCACTGACGGTTTTAACTCGTTCAACGTTTCTGGTGCACAACACTCTTTGTGGTCTGTTATGTTGACACCGTATAACCTGCCTCTATCGATATGCATGAAAGATTATGTTATATTCTTAACGGTTATCGTACCGATTTCAAAGAGTCTAAAACAAAAGTTAGATATCTAACTTCAACCTCTTATTGTTGAGTTGATTAATTTGTGGAATAATAGAACATTGACTTATGATGTATCAAGAAAACAAAATTTCTGGGTGAGAGCCACTGTGATTTGGACGATCAGTGACTTACCGTCATATTCAATGTTATCCGGTAAGAATGTTTTTTATTAATTATTTTAATTTTGAGGTAACTACATAATAATTATTTACACTTACTATAGATTGGAGCACATCCAGAAAGTTTGCTTGTCCTCATTGCATTATTGACATTGGAGCTTTCTCATTGAAACATGGATGAAAAACTTGTTGGTTCGATTGTCATAGAAGATTCTTAATGAGCGACCATTCATTTTGAACAAGCAAGTCAGATTGGTATAAGGGTTGATATACAGGCAACCAAGGCCATCCCCAAGTTTTCAGCGGAATCAAAATTTTACACGGGTTGGAATCTATTTACATGAAAAAAGTTACTGAGATTGAGGCTGAGGTTGCAAACAAAGTTGTTGGTAAAAACAGTGGTTAGAAGAAACGAAATATTTTTTTAGATTTACCGTATTAGGGAGATTTACTGATCAGACACAATTTGGATGTCATGCATATAAAAAAAACGTATTCAACAATGTCTTCAATACAGTTTTAAATGTGCCAAATAAGACGAAAGTCAACTTGAAGGCATTATATAACATCCAAGAAATATGTCGACACCCTAACTTAGAGCCGGAAGGCCAAATACATGTTAAATACATAAAAGGAGAAATTACTGTTTGAATAAATGCGATAGATTAAGTTCCCTGATGGTTACGTTTCTAATATCTCTAGATGCATTGACGTGTAAAGTCATACTGTGTTCGGAATGAAAACTCACAATTGTCACGTTTTCATGCAATGATTAATGTCTATTGCATTTAGACCATTCCTCGATTAGAAACATTGGGAATTGTTGACATAGTTAAATGTGTTCTTCAGATAGTTGACATGCACAAATTTAACAGGAGAGACAATCGAATCATTAAACCGAGAGATTTCAATTATAATAAGCAAACTGAAGCGAATGTCTCCACTTATTTTTTTCGATTTGATGGAGCATCTTCCGATGCATCTACCATATGAGGCACTACTAAGCAGTCCTGTTCAATATAGATGGATGTATCCGTTTGAAAGGTAAATATAATATATATTCACTTTTTATTATACTAATATTAATATGATGTGATGCATATGAATATGTATATTTGATCTGCACAATTCTCAGATATTTGCATAGATTGAAAAAAACTGTTGGTAATAAAGTTAGAGTGGAAGAATCGATTTGTAATGCATACCTGGTATACAAGACAACTACGTTTTGTTCATATTACTTCGATCAACATATTGTCAATCAGTTTCACCCAGTGAACCATACAATCTTCCAAAAGGTGTAGATTTGAACAACCTGAATATTTTTACCATATTAGACAAAGGTTTAGGCAAATGTATGCGGAGACCCTTAAACGTTGAAGAGTAGCATGTCGTCCAGACTTATTTATTATGCAAATGTGAAGAAGTTGAGTCATATATTGAGAAAGTTCTTCTAATTTAAGGAAAAGTTTTGTTTTATGTTAAAACTGAATTTTGTTTTAAATTTTCCTTCATGCATTTTTGTAGATTATTTATGAATTTCTTTGTACGACTATCGCACTCTGGTATTACTGAATCAAAAGAAGAGAATATCATTGATAAAAAATTTCATTGGTTTTACAATTATGTTTATTCCCCTACACTACCAATAATTGATCCACGCATAATATGGATCGTAAAAGCTCCATCAAGAATCGCAAGAGCTTACACCGGTTATCTCGTTCAAGGTTACAGATTTCAAACCAAAGCTCATTTAGTGAACTGAGCAATAAACAACAGTGGTATATGTAAAAATGGTTAAATGTTCGGGAACAATGCAAAAGATTTCTATATAATCATGATGAAATTATTGAGCTTCAATTTGCAGGTCCGAGTCTTAAGCGTACAATTTTATTTAACTTCACATGGTTTGAAACAACGAGACGAGGTGAGATTCACAAACATAAAAATCTTAAAATTGTTGAGGTCAACCGGACAAAACACATGCGCACCCGAGATCGTTTTGATTTTGACACAACATGCAATTCAGGTTTACTATTTAAATTATCCCACACATCGTAAAGATCTATCTGATTGGTTAGTTGTCTGTAAAGTAAGACCAATGATAATATATGACAGCCTTCCTGATAAAGATAATGAGAATTACATTGCATTTCAAAGGATGAATTGAACATCGTGAAATTGATGAAGGTATTAATTCTGAAACTGCTCGTCCGTTGAATGATGCGACAAAGACACTTTTTCATGAAACGAATGTATATGTTCTACCTGAAAATGACAAAGAATCTTCTCCAGATTAAACAAATGAAGAAGACGGTATTGACTCAAGAAAAACTAAAGATTTTGATGAGGATGATTGAACTATTTTATTTGTAGTAAAAGTTAAAAAAATGGGTAAGAGGAAAAAATGCAAAAAAATGAGAAGTGATATTAACAACTGATTATGTCGTAATATAATAAAGGAAAAATGATATTAACGATGCATAGCCTTGTTAAGTTCACTAAACAGAGAGTGGTTGAAATTTTTTCTAAGTGTTCATGTGAACTTAACGACGAACTGCGTTGTTAAGTTCACTGAACAGAGAGTGGTTGAAATTTTTTCTAAGTGTTTATGTGAACTTAGCAACGAATTGCGTCGTCAAGTTCACTGAATAAAGAGTGTTTGAAATTTTTTCTTAGTGTTAAGTTGATCTTAACGACGAATTTTGTCATTCAGCTAGTGTAATGGATATCATTTTGGTGACTGTCTATATTATAAGACGATGGAATTCGTCGCTAAGGGTAATTAATAGGCGCGATGCTAAAAAATTTCACGAAAATTGTGGCAGGAGTGGGCAACGAACTGCGTCGCCCAAGAAGATGGACAATCACCAAGTCGAAAATTTGATTTGAATCTTAGCGACGACCTGAGTCGTCTACTTCAGTTCAGCGATCGTTTGCATCGTCTTCTTCATTTTTATTTGAACACAGACGACGTTCTTCATAGCTGTTAATGACGGATTGTGTCGTTATAAAAACACGCATGACAGATTATTAAGTGATTAGCAATGCATTCCGTCGCCAAATTGCGAATAAAACCCCACTGTAGCTGCCATTTTCACCATTCTTCCTCTCTTTTTTCTTCTTTTCTCTTTATTCTTTCATTTCCATTTCTCTCAATTCCTTCTATTCTTTTCTTAAATCCCACTGTCCTTGGAATGATTTCAAGTAAGTTTTTTTTTTTTTTTCCATTTTATAAATTTTCATTTTCTTAATGTTTATGATTTATGTTAATTTAGAGTTAATGTTTATGTTAATTTAGAGTAATTTAGGTTATGTTTATGATTTATGTTAATTTAGGTTTATGTAATTTGCATGTTTTTTTTTTTGAAGTCTTCTATGTAATTTGCATGTTAATTAGTTAATTTAAATTAATTAGATAATTCTAATCAATTAGTATGTAACTAGTTCATCTAAATTAATTACTATTATATTTAGTTAATTTAAATAAATTAGCATGTTAATTAATTAGTATATTTTTTACGTAATTTCAATTAATTTGTATGTTAATTAGTATATAAAATTTTCAAAGTAGTTAGTTAATTTACAAATAATTTGCATGTTTATGTTAATTTAGGTTAATTTAATTTAGTAAATCTTATTTTTATAATTTAGTTTAATTTTTATGTTAATTTAATTTAGTTAATATTAATGTTAGTGAAATTTTATTTATTGTATTCTATATAGGTCATGCCTCGTAAACGTGCTCCATTGCATTCTGACAGTCAGGGGACTAGTAGCTCAGGCAGTCCACCCCCTGAGGATGTCCGCCTTGGGGATGACCCAGACACGCCCATTGAGCGGAAGGGTGACCCTGATGAGCCACCTGAGCAGCTATTTATCATTGGGCATGTTTGTCTGACATTGGAGAACGGAAAATAAGTTTTTTTAATTATTTTTTTTCCATTTATGATTTATTATGTTATCATTTTAAATAACATTAATTTTTCATTCACTTTAGTAGGTTATAGCCCTGGCGAATCGTATCAGCGAAAATTACAGAACTGTTGAAGATGAGTCTTGTCCCAGAACACCTATGCTGGCAGAGCGTCACGCCTCCGACGAAGCTGCGATTATTCGCATCTTGGAAGGTAAAGTACAATTCATCATAACTTAATTTTTTCATTTTTATTTTTTTATTTAAAATATTTATAAATTGAATTGCCTCTTGTTTCCTAATTTCAACAATTTTTTGATATTCCCTCTGAGCTAACCAACGAGGTCATATATGCTCTCTGGAATCAGCAAGCCGACGTTCGTTACACAGATATGGGCTACAATGTTCGTCATGCTCGTGCTGATAAAAGGTCAGCGCACATTTTTATCTAGGAGCTCGAGGAGATCATGCGGCGTACCCAAATGGAGGAGCACTGAGAATTTTATCATCAACAGTGCTAACCAGAATACAAACCCTTCGAAGTACACTGGAAGGCCGATCTCAGCCTACGAGCACCAAAAAAGGCTTGTAAGTTATTTACCTTTTTCAACATATATCACTTTATTTTAAGTTTATGATTTATTAATTTTTAAGTTTCGCAAGAACAAAAACTGAACCACCCGGTTCATGTCATGGAGCAGTTTCTTGTTCTCCACCCGAAGCATGGAGATAAAGAGAATTTTTTCGATGATAAAGCAAAAGAAAGAGTTGTAAGTGTATGAATAATTTATTACTATTTGTATTTTTTTAATTATATATTTTAACTAACGAAACTAATTATTCCCTTTTTTCAGGCTTGTTACAATGAGATCCTCACTGAGCGGTCACCGAGTTCCGACACTCTACCGACTCAGGAGGATATATAGTCTTCCTATCTCGAGGTAGTTGGAGGGATGACGTCCATACAACAATGTTCCTGGACTCGGCAACCTCAGCCCCATCTTGTTCTCTCAGCAACCTCGCTCGTCACAGTCAGATCGAACTAGTAGAGAGACTGAACAGCTTAAACAGAGCAACGAGACGCTACAGGACAAGGTCAAGCTGCTAGTAGGATGACAATGGGGTAGGGTGGGGTTAGGGATTCCTCGCGGGGAAAATTCTCAGTTTTATATTTTAATTCTTATTTAAAAAGAAAAATAAAATGAAATATATATATTTACAATATACATTTTTAAGACAAAAAGAAAACATAATACTAAATATTTTATAATTTATTAGTTAATATAACCATATTAGATATTTTGTTTACATATTTTTTTTACAATAAATAAAGATAAAAGTAAACAAAATACATAAGATATTATTAAAATATCAGGTTCGGGGTCGGGGCGGGGAATGTATTACCATCCTCGTACGGGAGAAATTTTCCCCTCCTAACCCTAACACTAATAAAACGAGCATTCCCTGCCCCTATAGGGGTGGGGCGCCGCGAGGCCCCTAACCTGCGAGAATTTTATCATTCGTAGCTGCTAGAGACTTGTTATGAGCAGGAGTCATAGGCTTGACGCGTGTTCAAGGTCTCGATGAAGGATATGATTGATGCTCTGCTACCTCATATGCGAGGCGAGGCTTCTTCATTGTTGGTTCTTCCTCGAGCAGATCCTTTTATTGAGTAGTTTATTTATTTATTTATTTATTTTCGAACATTTTATATTTTGTGGATATTAAATATAATATTTTTGTTATTACTTTTTCATTTATTATTTTATAATTCTAAATAATAATTTAATTATTTTGCAATTCTAAATAATAAATAATTTATAAAAAAAAATTATCATATACGTGGGCGACCCAATTCGTTGTTAGGGTCAAAGCTATTCTTTGACTTAATAGGCGACGCAAGGCATCACTAAAGTCAAAGTTGTTCTTTGATTCTAAGGCGATGAACTGCGTCGTTAAAGTCAAAGCTCTACTTTGACTTTGTCGGCAACGCACTTCGTCGTTCATATTTTGGTCAACATTTTTTTGGTGATGGAATAGTTTTCCCTCGCTACTAAACAATGCAATGCGTCGTTAATATCTGGTAACAATGACCAAAATAACGTTAGGCCATGTCGTCGCTGATTCCATTGCTAATTGGTATCGAGCGACAAAATGTACCTCATATCCGTCGCTAAATTGCTGTTTTCTTGTAGTGATTCAAGTTATGCCATAATTCACCCCAAGACAAATCAATCAATGCTCCCAAAGCCTTAGCCATAAAATTAAGCATGCTTATAATATCTTAGTTTCAATATTAACTCACCTTCCGAAAGATACGAATTGTTCACGCATTTGGTTCATAAATCTATCGTAAATTAAATTTTTCATTACCTTGTGATTATAGCTTAAATTCAAAATTTCAAATGAGCGTCGAGCGAACAATCAAGTACCACTACAATTAATTAAGCATAAAATGAATTAATTTAACCAAACAAACAAAAGACGACATATAAAATAAGAAAATACTCAAAACAACGCGTGATCCCTCCATTTTTGTTCTCGACCAAACCGGGGTTATTAAGGGGGTGTTTTTGGCTTTTAGGTGATTTTGTGACGTTTAGGTTTTGTTTGGGAAGATTTCTTGGATGTATTTATCAATGAGTACAGTTAATTTGAGCATTTGAGCATGATTTTACCACCCAAAATCAAAGAAAAATTCAAAATAACAATGGGAAAAATACAAAGGTGCTCTCAGTTTTAGGAGGGGGAGTAGTGGTGTTTTTGGGTTTTGCTTTTTGATGGAAGACTGACCTTAGGGAATGAGAGGATATTTCAAGTTCATAATTAATTTGGGATTTCAAGTTCGAAGAAGTGAAACTTGAAATTCCAAACCAAAATGTCAAGAACAAAGAGAAAAGAAGAGTTTCAACTTGGGGAAAAAGACATCTTACACTTTGATGTTCAAACTTGAAATCCTTGACCAAAACATTCCTTGAATGCAAAATCCAACACAAAAATAGAAATTCCAAATGAAATGGGGCAAGGTTTAGGGAAGCAATGGAAGTGGAAAATTCTTCCTCTTCCTCAGTGGTGCCACCGGCGCAAGAGAGGGAGAAAGAGAGTCTTGAGTGTTTTTTTAGAGGCAATTTCAAATATTTTAGAAATTTTTATAATATTTACAAATTTGTTAGGAAAAAAAATATTTACAAAAATGTTAGAATTTTAAAAATTCTGAGTATATCAATCAATCACTATTATTGAACTATTAGTATATCAATGATAGTTTATTAGTCGATCATTAATAGTCTATCACTGATATACTATTATATATCACTGATATACTATTAATTATTGACTGATATACTAATAGATTGACTGATATACTCGACTTTTGAAATTCTAACATTTATGTAAATATTTTTTTTTCCTAACAAATTTGTAAATATTTCACCCAATTATAACATTCATGTAAATTTCCCTTTTTTTATAACTTTTGTTGCAAATGAAGAGGAGGAATGAGATGCCCTAATTTTAGATGAGTGGGTAATTCCTTGCAAAGAGGTCCCTCCATTTCTTTCCTTCTTTTAAAATAAATCCATGAAATTCTACTCTTAATTTCATATTTAAATTATCCTGGCACACTTAATGTAGCTAGAAGGTGATTAATTATTATTAATTGACATATTAATAATATTTAATACACCTAGTGTCTAAATAACACCGTTAAAATATAAATTACCTAGTAAATGACTAAAGCCTCTAAAGTCTAAATTAACTAAATTAAATGATTTAAACACTAGAAATTAAACTAATTAAATACTTGAAATGAAATTAAAAAAAATCTACCTGTAAAATTACGGGATGTTACAAGAATATTTATAAGATAGGACGTAATCCGTTTAAAAGTGAACTTGTATAAATTACAATGGTTGTTTTCTTACTCGTATATTTATATATTTTTATTATTCTTGGATTATGAAGTTTGAGACTTGCAACGTTTCAAAATTTCAAAATAGTCATTCCTTGAGTAAATCCTATAATCAAATAATAGGTGATAGTCTCTATCCATCACCTCAAAACTTTGATGAGCAACTATTTTTACTTCATGGAGAAAAGGATCGAGATTATGGAAGGATTAACATATTATATATTAGAACTGTTTATTTATAATGTTAACCTAAAGTTCTCATAATCTCTCAAAATTAACAGGTGTGACAGTACATTCTTAATATATAAAAGGTGAGATGTTAAAGAAATATTTTTGGACCATTTTATCCCCACTTGATTTTTAAATATTAAAAAATATGCTATTATTTATATATCATTTACCCTTCATTAAACCTTTAATTTACAAAATATGCGATTACCATTTAATTACCACTTATGTCTTAATTATGTAGGTTTTTTTTTTTAATTTTGATCAATTTATTAAAAATTCATTAATACAATAAATTATTATCATTTAAAAAACATATTATCAATACATATACATTGTTGATATTAATTTGAATTTTCATGTATATTAAAGGTAAAGAAATTAAAAATATGTTCAAACTTTACAAATATTAAAAACTATATTTGAATATAGTTATTTACCAAATTTTTATAAATATTTTATTTTAAGTAAAAATAATATAAAGAATTTTCAAAATTTTTTTTTTTATTAATTTTTAATTAAGAAACATGGATATTTTACCGTTCAAATATGTTGTTTTTTATAACAAAACAAAGAACGAAACTAAAAGCAAGTTAAAAGAAGAAGCAAAAACAAAATTAAAACTCTGAAGCTGATGGGGTAATTCTTTAAGTTTGTTTTTAGATTAAAATAATTTTTACAATATATTTCACTAATTATAGTTTTTTTATTTAAATTAAAATAAAGTTAAAAATATGATTATTTTTTTAAGAAATTAAATATATTCAAAATAAATTCATAAATGTTGGGAAAATGAAAATTAAAACTTCATATACATTCGTTTAAATTTTGATAAATTGAAAAGAAACACACGTGCAACGCAGATGGTATGAATCTAGTCAATTGAAAAGTCTACAAAATTTATTCATAAGACTACTTAATTACTTAATTAAAGCACTACAAAAATATAATATGTTACTCATCTTGATGAGTCATTTAATTAATTAATTAAACTTAATGGTCTATATAGAGAATTTTACCCCTCTCATTTGTCATGAAATATATGTACATCAACATTTTGATATTTTAGGTTCAAAATCATCCTCCCCTCCTCCTTTTGAAAATAACCTCAAGTAAAAAAGTAATTGAAAAAAATAGAAGCTATTAGGGATATTTTAGTACTTTCATACTAGTTAGTTAGTTGGTTAAATTAGTTAGGGTTGTTAACACTTACCTATTGTGTGTATATAGCTCACTTGTTCTAATGGAAATTAACTTTATCTTCCACACGTTTCTTTTCCTTATTATGGTTTCGGATGAAAAGAGAATTCTCTTGATCTTTTCGCCCTTTTCTCTCTGAACTTCATCTTCTTCCTCATGCGATTTTGCCTTAGATTTCTTCCTCTATCTTGATTTCTATCCATTTCTCAAGCTTTTCTTCTACTCATGGCTGGTGAACAATCTACTCCAGTTATTGCTACTTCACCTCAATCTACTTCTTCGGATGCAAATGATAATCATCAAGATAATCTCTATTATCTTTACCATTCTAATGGATCTCACACTGTTTTAGTTTCACCACCATTAATAGAGCATAATTACCATTCCTAGAGTCACTCTATGTGTCTTGCTCTTTCAGTCAAGAATAAGCTTGGTTTCATCTATGACACTCTTCTCTGTCCTGAGGAAGGTCTTCATGTTGAGGCTTGGATTTGCAATAATGATGTTGTTGTATCTTGGCTTCTCAACTATATTTCCAAAGAAATTTTAGCTAGTCTTTTATATACTGATTTTGCTGCTGATATATGGCAAGATCTTAGCGATCGTTTTCAACAAGGTAATGGTCCTCGTCTTTTCCAACTACGACCTGATTTGATGAACATATCGCAGGGAGATTTTTCTATTAGTGGATATTTCACGAAGTTGAAAACTATATGGCAAGAAATTCTGGAATATCGTTCTAAACTTACTTGCAAATGTAGAGATTTGAAGCAATTGGATACCTTTTATCAGCACGAATACTTGGTGAGTTTTCTGATGGGATTAAATGAATCCTTTGATCAAATCATCTCTCAGATCTTGTTTATGGATCCCCTACTAGTGATTAATACGGCTTTTGCCTTAGTTGTGCAAGAAGAACGACAATGCACTATCAAAGTTGCTTCTTCACATTCACAGAATACAGCTGAATCCTTGGCCTTTGCTGCTTTTCAGGCTTCTAAATCCACATCGGCAAACATATTTCGAAAGAAGGAACGTCTTATTTGCACTCACTGCAACATTGCTGGTCATAAACTTCCAAGAAATATCGAATTGCTTTCTTCTTCGATCATCCTCTAACCGTCACTGTGTATAATTGATAAACAAAAAAAAGTAATAAGTATTTATCTTTAAAAAAAGTTGAACAAAAGTAAACCAAATACAAATGTTAAATTGAAAAAAGAACATAAAAAATCATTTTTGAAAAAAAAAATTATAAATTGTTTAACACGTTCATATTTGATAAACAGTGTATAATTGAAAAAACAATCAGTAAAAATCACCGAAACTGTATATATTTAATAACCAGTTTATTATAGATAAACAAACCTGTAGCAGCAACCATTAACATTTGTAGCATAACAGCAGCCATATATAAAAAATGTTTATATTTAGTAAACGGTGTATTATAGATAAACAAACCTGTAGCAGAAGCTAAAAAAATCCAGAATCGGCATCACTTTTCTTCTCCGAAAAACCATCGATGGAGCTGATCAAATCTGTTACAGTCAATTCCTTGTTTTCATTGTATTTTAGCAGAGCTTAAATTACTCTCAAGTCGGTAAAATCGCAATTTTCGTCGCCGATTTGGAGAAAAAGAGAGGGTTTGCAGAGAGATTGATAGAGATGATTTGGATTGCTTCTTCCATTGTATTTCACGACGAGTTGATTGAAAACCGATGTGGTGAAGATTCAAGGGCAGAAATCGTGGGAGATTTTTTGCGGTTGATAACGATGGCGTGCACTTGGAAGAAGGAGAAGGAAGAAACGTTAAGAAGGAGAAGGAATAAGAAGATTGTATCTAAATTAGGTTTAGTTTTTTATTCTTAAATATCGATTCCTATAATCAATGAGATTGATTTGAATTAAAAAAATATATAAAAAAAATTATATGTAATTAATGTGATATAGTTATTAGGAGAAATAAAAGGATAAGATGGTAAATTATAAAATCGAAAACCACCTGATCACCACCAGAAATGGCGTTTCTTGGGTATTTTTTATATTAATAATAAACAACCGTTAAAGCTGGATTATGATGATTTAAAACAGGTATTGGTGCAATTATTTCTATATTCTTATACATTTTTTTCCTGACCATTGTATACTTCAGGACAGGTTCAGCTTGAAGATGATTGGTAGGGCTAATCTGAGCCATGGCCTTTACATCATTCAACATTTACCAGCTGCTATCTCTTTACCTACTTCTATTTGTTCTGCTCTTTTAAAACTACTTGGCATAATCGTTTTGGCCATTTATCTTTTAAGAGATTGCATCTTTTACAGAATCAATTAGATTTTTCTTTCAATAATGGACAAAATACTGATTCCTGTAGTATTTGTTCCCTTGCTAAACAAAGAAGGCTCTCTTTTCCTTCCAATAATAACATGTCAAAGTCTCCTTTTGATTTGATTCATTGTGACACTTGGGGACCTTATTATACATCTACTCATTAAGGTTTTGCTTATTTTTTAACCCTTGTTGATGACTGCATCAGGTTTACTGGGATTTACTTAATGAAGGCTAAGACTTTAATGAAGGCTAAGACTGATGCTCTTACAATTTTTCTAACGTTTTTCAAGTTGGTTAACACTCAATTTGGTAAAACTATAAAGGCTTTTGTCCAGACAATGCCATTGAATTGACGTTTATAGATTTCTTTCATACACAGGGTACTTTACATCAGTTTTCTTGTACAGCCACACCTCAGTATAATTTTGTGGTTGAGATGAAGCATCAACACTTACTTAATATTGTTAGAGCATTGTTCTTCCAATCAAAGGTACCAATTTCTTTTTGGGGAGAATGTGTACTGCAACTTACCTTATTAACAGAACTCCTACACCCTTGTTGTCCAATAAGACCACTTTTGAATCTTTATTCAAAACTACTATTGATTATACTGCTGGGCAAGTATTTGGCTGTTTATGCTTTGTTTAAACATTGGCACATAACAGGAAAAAGTTTGATTCTCGTGTAAAATCTTGTGTCTTTGTTGGATATCCTCCTGGCATCAAAGGATATAAGGTGTATGATCTTAATACTAGACAATTTCTCTATTCCAAAGATGTTATTTTTCATGAAACTTCATTTCTTTTTCACACTATTACTTTTTATTCTCCACCTATTGATTTTTTTCATGATATAGTCCTCCATTTACCTCTATCTGACATTACTTGTTCTTTACCTCTACAAACTTCTTCATCCACATCTATTCCTTTTTTTTCACCATTGCTAGATTCACCATTACCATTGACAGCCTCACCATATTCAGTTTAACCACAACCATTTGCTTTACAACTTCCTATTCCTGATTCTCATGTACCTATTACCTCTCCTCGCAGATCAATTAGAACCAGTAAACCACCTTTCTATTTGACAGACTTTCATAGCAATTTGCTTCATCATTCTCCTATACCTATTTCTCAGTCCAAATATTCTTTAACCAAATATCTTGATTACTCTAGCTTATCACCTTCTCACAAATCTTACATTCTCAATGTATCACTGACCTATGAACCTCAGTTTTATCATCAGTCAGTACTTTTTTCACAATGGAGACAGGCTATGAATGATGAGATATTAGCAATATGGAAAGGACTAACACCTGGTATATGGTTCATCTTCCTCCTGGTTCACATGCTATAAGGAACAAATGGGTTTATCGAATTAAGTATAACCCAGATGGCTTAGTGGATTGATACAAAGCACGGTTGGTGGCCAAAGGTTATAATCAGCATAGATTTTTTTGAGACATTCTCACCAGTGGCTAAAATTGTGCAGCCAAGGTACTACTTTCTTTAGTTACTCATCATGCTTGGCCTCTTGTCCAACTAGATGTCAACAGTGCATTTCTTAATGGGGATATATTTGAAGAAGTATATATGCAGCTGCCTTTTGGTTACAAGTCTACTCTTACGACGGATGGTAAAGAGGAGAAACTTGTCTGTAAACTCAACAAATCAATATATGGTCTTAAGCAGGCTTCAAGACAATGGTTTACAAAGTTCTTTTCATCCCTTATTACTTATGGTTTCAAACAATCAAAATCAGATTGTTCTTTGTTTATTCATGGTTTTGGTAGTTCTTTTGTGGCCTTATTGGTGTATGTAGACGACATCATTCTCACAGGTCCTTCTCCTACTATACTGAATCAGATCAAAGACTACCTTTATACACAATTCCAATTGAAGGATCTTGGTAATCTTAAATATTTCATAGGATTGGAAATAATGCGATCAAAATCAGGTCTTTTCCTCTCTCAGCGCAAATATTGTTTGCAACTTCTTGAGGATTCAGGTTTTTTGGCTTCTAAACCTCAGTAATTACCCATGGATCCAAAGATTAAGCTTTCTTCCACTGATGGTGCTCTTTTATCTACTGATGTTGCACATTCATATAGGCGCTTGATTGTTAGACTGTTATATCTCACAATCTCATGGCTTGATATCACATTTTCTATCCACAAGCTCAGCCAATTTGTTTCAAAACCAAGTCAAATACATTTGCTATTGTTCATCATTTGCTACTATATCTCAAGGCTTCCCCAGGTCAAGGCATTAATTTCTCTTCTTCTTTAGTCTCTCCATTGCAATTACATGCCTTTGTTGATGTTGATTGGGGAGCCTGCTTGGACACAAGACGTTCAGTTACTGGATTTTACATTTTCCTTGGTGACTCTATGGTTTCATGGAAATCCAAGAAGCAAACTACTATTTCACGGTCGTCTGTCGAGGCTGAGTATCAAGCTTTAACTACTGTTTCTAGTGAACTTACATGGATATCACATTTACTTCCTGATTTGAATGTCTCCATTGCATCTCCTACTTTGGCATTTTTTGATAATCTTGCAGCTATTCAAATTGCTTCTAATTATACTTATCATGAATGGACGAAGCACATCAAAATAGACTGCCATTTTGTACAAGATAAAGTCAGGTCTGGTCTTCTCAAATTGCTGCCCATACGCTCACATCTTCAGCTAGCAGATTTGTTCACTAAGCCACAGGGTCGGTCCTAAGAAAACGGGGATCCAGTGCAAAAATATAGTTTTGACCCCTTTATCATATAAATTTTAACTATAAACAATCACAAAAATATTGGAAGAAAAACTAATTAATTTTCTAATGTATTAATTTGATTATTAAAATCAAAATGAATTTGAGTTAAGTTTTAAGGGGGAAAAATCAATTTATACCCCTGAACTTTACATTGTGTGTCAATTTCAACCTTAAACTTTCAATTAAATCAATTTACACTCTTGAACTTTATATTGTGAGTCAATTTAAACCCTAAACTTTCAATTGAATCATTAACAACCTAAATAGATCAATTTATACTCCTTGTTAGTAAAATTACTATTATTTTTTGAAATTTTTTAATTAGGTGTAAGCATTTTTATCTAAATAAATTTAACTTTTTCAATATTAATTTTATATTTATGTTAAATATTTTTATGGCTAAATTTGATCATTTTGGTGTCAGGTTTATTTGATAAAAAATGGAGTTAAAATTGATAGATTATTTTAATTGAATTAATTCAAAGGTTAAAAACCAAAGGAAAAATGATAAATTTTTTTAATTGAAATGAATAAAGAGAATGCATCTTTTTAATTGAAATAAATGAAAGAAAAGAAAAAATATGGGAAAGACAAAATTCGCTTCAGCGAGGATTCAAACCTAGATAGTAATTTGGAACCATTAATTCATGATATCATGGTTGCCAATGAGCCACCATCATTCTTTGTTATAATTTTCGCAGTACTATATACATAACCTAGTTAAACTTTGATTTTAAAATTGCAAGGCCCCAATAATTTCGGGCTGTGCGATCGCCTACCTCGCACACCCTCAGGGCAGGCCCTGCTAAGCCATCAAATCCTTCTTTTTCTACTTTGCTTGGCAAGATGGGAGTTTCAAATATTTATCTTCCATCTTGAGGAGGAGTATTAGAGATTATTTTAGTACTTTCATACTAATTAGTTAGTTGGTTAAATTAGTTGGATTATTAACACCTACCTATTGTGTATATATCGCTCACTTGTTGTCATAGAAATTAATTTTTATCTTTCACACTTTTTCTTTTCCTTATTAAAAGCAACTACCGCATGCAAATACATAATAATGGAGTATGAGAAAATAATTGAAATACAATAGAAATAAGCAACCAAAAAAATAAGATAGAGTTGAAAAATAAGAGGGAGGGAAAAAAAAGAGAAGAAAAACAAAATGAATGTGGGTGGCTAAAGTGATTGGCCACGCCATGTTCTCCTTTGTCGACAAAAATCTATTTTTTTTCTTAAAAAAGGGGCCTTCTCTTGTGGGTCCCACACCAAAATTCTTCCACTCTCCGACGTCCAAAGTCCATTTATATACCCCCTCCTCTCCATTTTCATATCCCCATGACCCTTCACATCTCTCTCTTTGTCCTTTTATAGTAAGGCAAGGTACCCTACAAATTAAGGGTAAGTAAAACAAGAGTGTGAGTGTGGGGTAGACACGTGGCGCAGCAGGGGGGATCAATCAAAAGATGAAGGAAAATGGGAGGAAACAAGGGGCAGCAGCACCATGTGCAGCATGCAAACTATTAAGGAGAAGATGTGCTCAAGATTGTGTGTTTGGTCCATATTTTCCAGCCGATGACCCTCGCAAATTTGCTAATGTGCATAAGGTCTTTGGCGCCAGCAATGTCAATAAAATGTTGCAGGTTTCTCTCTTTCTCTCTTTAATTTTGTTTTCTTCCCTAATTTCTTTTTTTTTTAGGCAAAGTGATGATCCAAAAGTCTTTAATAAAAAGTTATTTACACGAAAAACGCTTAACTTAACGCCTTTCGAGTTTTGTATGTAAAAGACACCAAAGTGTATCTGATGAGATGATAAAAATCAACTATTCATAATTGTGATGGTGAAAGTTCGAATCTTACCCTAATATATAAAGACATTCACTAACTATGATGGTTGAAATTTGTATCCGATGAAAAATGATAAAAATAAAATATTGTACGTGAAACAAAATATATTATGGATAGAAAATTCATTTCCATTAAGACATACTATATATCAAAAGAAAAAAAAACTTTTTCTGTGCCTCCTGAAAGAAGAAATATTTAGTGAGAGAATAAAAGAAAATAAGAAATTAGTTGCCACCCATGTAACTGCATATTAGGAAGCAGAAAATTCTATTTTTTAAATAGTAGGTAAGCTCTATTATTAACCCTCTTATATATAATCAAAAATATGCCGATTAATACGGATTAGTGTTTGTTTAGAATAACTTTTGAATGTATTTAAAAGTATTTTTTATAATCATTAAAATACATTTTTAAACACTTTAAAAAATTATCCCAAATAGACACTTATATAATTAAGTTTATAGAGTAAATTTCATATTTATAATGAAATATGACAATCTTGTGTTATTATTTTGTTAAATAAAAAAAAATTGTTTAGTCATCATTTCTTTTTCATATTTTCTACGTCTTAAAGGCTTTTTTTTTTTTTTTTGAAATATTTTCCCTTTTTCGTTTTTCTTTAGCGGTCAATATGAAAGTGGTTGGATAAAATTGGAATATTACAACCATCTTTGACCAAAACTGCTCGAGTTTTGATCGAGAAAGAAAAAAATATAAAATTTGCTCTGTCTTTTGTCTTTTATTGTAAAAAAAACGTTTTTTTTAATATAAGCTCCTTTAATTTATTATTATTGATACTATTTTAAAATGAGGAAATAAAGTTCTAAAAAATAAATAAATGAGGAAATGAAAAAAAAATGTGGCTATCAACTTTAACGGCATACTTTGCTTTCATTGTAACCGTTTATAATTAATAAACTTTTTTTTAGGTAGGGTACAAAAAAAAATATCTTGTAGTATCTTTCTTTTTTCAAATAAAAAAAAAATCAAAGTCATACAATGTAATTTATTTACCGTTAAATTAGATAAAAATAAATAATTATTTTATTGACGGATAAAGTTGATGGTACAATCATATTGTTCATGTAATTGTTTTAAAATTCGAATATAAAACAAGAAGGATATAGCATTAGAGAATTACAAAATATACTTACTTTATATTTCATTCACGAGATAACAGTAAAAATTTTAAATACACTAATATATTGTCAACCTATATATCTATTAAAATATGGTTTGGAATTTGTATGATAACTAATAAGTAAATCTTAACATAACTTAAGTAGTTGCTGTTGGCATGGGAACAAAATCTCACATCGGTTAGGAAAGGGGATGGACATGAGTGTATAAGCGGAATGACACATCTTCATTGGTATGAGATATTTTGGGTGAAACAAAAATAAAGTCATGCGAGCTTAGACTCAAAGTGGATAATATCATTTTAATGTAGAGATTAAAGAGACCCGTTATCCCTTAATAGTTACATATCCGTTTCTCTTTTAATAAAATCAAATGTTCGAGTCTTCCTTTTCAATTTGATGTTATAATAAATGATAAATAATAATTAACTTAGGTCAACTTAGATCACTATGTGAACATAAAAGAAATATAATTTATTTATTTATAAATCCAAAACGTTGGTTAAACTAACTCAAATAAAAGCTTTTTTTTTTCCACAAATAAAAGCTTTTTTTGTTGTAGCTTTTAACCTTTTTCCTCAATTTGTCTGGTCAATCACGTGACTTTGTGACATTTATATAGTCAAGAAATGAGCGGCAAAAATGGTGGTTTAAAATAACCTTTATAGGTTAATTGTGGGACCCCTTTGTTCCTTTGTTTGACATAACGTGGGGAGAGAGAGAGAGCCAAGTCCAACTAAATAAAGTCCAAATTAGAAAACTAACCAACTAAATAACAAGAACGGTTAGACAAAATTCAAACTTTGTAGAATTTTGAGGATGTATGTCAATTTTAGCATTCGATATCAGTACTTTCTCGTATAAGGTTAAATGTTTAAATCTCCTTTCTCTTTTTTTAATTATAATATATTAACAATAAAAATCTAAAAAATACACTTGTAAAAAATTATTTTGATCAACCGTAAAAAGTTCCGCTCATTTTCAAATCTCATGGTGCATGAAATAAATTGCAAGATGACCATCTTGTTTAAAAAAAAAACCTAGCTAAACTCTTAACATTTTTTTTTAAATGTATAACCTATTTTGTATTATTTAAATTCTAGTCAAAGTTTAAAAATTTATAAAATATTAGAATACTAGATTCAGTTTTTAAAACAAATTTTTGTTTTAGTGTTTTCAGTTATTTCTCTTTCTTTTTTTAATCTTTTATAAATGAACGGTTTTTCTAGAACTAAGATAGCTATTTTTCTTATTAATTTCTTAATAAATATTTCAAATATGTTGAGAATCCCATATCGGAAAGATGTAGGGAACTCACAAGGTTTATAAACTCTAAGGGCCCCTCCTCTCATTACCAATTGGTTTTGAGATGGATGCCCACATTATTAATAAAATATATTATAATTTAGCTATAATTAAAAAAATATATATAGAAAAGGGTGTTTGAACAGACTACTATCCACATAACCCGTAATTTTCAAAGAATTTTTTTCTTTGGAAGATGACTAAAACTTCAAAGGGTTTTTTAAAAGCTAAAAAAAAAAAATTAAATAAATATTAATAAACAACATTTTTTTAATCCAACCCAATAAGCAACAAACCTTAAAATTTAACTAAAAAAAACTCAACTAATACTCCAACAAGTGAAACTCAATACATTTTTACCAACATGATATAGTCCAGTTTCAACTGAGTAGTTCAATCCCCTACTCCAATATTTTAATTAAAAAAACATTTTTTCATTTTTTTCAAGTTTACTAAATATTTAATAAACAGCATGTTTTCATTTAATTTTTTTTTTTTTAAGGTTTAGTAATTAAAAAAATTATTAAAACTTAACAAATTGCATTACAGGAGCTGCCGGTTCACCAGCGTGGCGACGCGGTGAGTAGCTTAGTATACGAAGCGAATGCCCGGGTTCGCGATCCGGTCTACGGCTGCGTTGGAGCCATATCGTCGCTCCAGCACCAGATAGATGCGCTCCAGACCCAGTTGGCTCTGGCTCAAGCCGAGGTGGTTCACCTACGTGTCCGCCAGACAGCTTCATTTGGTCTCTGCTCAACAAGCCCAAGTAATAGCGGGTCACCTTCCTCCAGGCTCATGGGCTCACAATCTAGGCCCATTTATGAAATGGATATGGTTGTGGACCAGGCCATGGAAGATTCCATATGGTAAGTTATAATATTATTTATTATACTATTATATTTGCCCAATCCCATTCCTACGAATGGAGATTTAGTTTAGTTTATTTTTGTTTTGTCAATTTGGCTTTGGCTTTGGCTTTGGGTTGTTGTATTGGCTACTTTCAATATTTTACTTATATATATATATATGCAACTTAACCTCGTATATAAATATATATAAATGATCATATCTATATATAGATATGTTTTAAAGCTTTTTTTTTTAATATTTATTTTGATTCTAGTGGTTTTATTCTTATATTATGGTTGTCAAATCAAAATAAATTAAGTTTTTCATTTTACCTTTGTGTATGAGAGAGTTAGGGAGTCGTTAAAAGGTTAAAATTTAGGCTGATGAGAATGATGTTAGTTTTGATAGAAATTGATGTTGATGGAAAGTTAATAAGTCTCAGCTAAATTAATGGACAATAAAAAAAAAAATATTTGAACAAAATATCAAGTTTATATAAAAAAAAATTGTCAAAATTTGATATAAAAAAAACGTAAAGAGGAGGAGTGTTAGTGAGCTTTAACCAGATTACACGAGTAATAAAAAAAAACTTTTAAAAGTATAACGAACTAAATTACTAATAAAAAATATAATGATCAAATTGAAAATTTTAAAATAGAAGGATAATATTTACCCTAGTAGTAAAATAAAGAGGAATGATTTAACTTAACCATGATTTCAATTTTTTTTTTTTATATTACCATAATTTCAATTTTGATGATTAATAGTTTCTTTCAAAAAAAACATTCATAGTTAGATGGGTAAAACATTACATGTTATGAAAGAATTTTTTTTTATAGATATTTTAAATAAATTTTCATTTTTTCAAAAGAATTCTCCAATAGAACGTCCTCAAAAACCAAATAAATATGATAAAAATGGGAAATTTTCAAAATTAAATGTAATGTCCATGTAACAAAGAAATATCAAATGTTTGCAAGTGTATATAAGAATCCTTTCAATCATCCAATTTAGTCGAAGTATCATATATTACGCAAACGTAGTCTATGATTATCTATCAATTGAGTCATATAAAATTTTCAATTGCAATTTTACACAATATAGCTAAATGAATGGAAAATTTTATGTGAAGCAAAAATTTAAGCCAGTTCAATTAGTTAGGTATGGGTATTCCGTCCTCATAAGATTGAAAGTTCTTCCCCTCCTATTTGATGTAATATGTCAAAACAAAAGAAAAATGTAAAATTTTTCAAAAAAAATATCATTTATAAATCTATCGATATAAAAAATAATAAGTAATCACTTTTTACTTTTAAAATAATCGATAGATAGTAAATCATGGTAAATATATCATTGATTCACAAGCTTAATAAAAATAATATACTTATATTATAAAAATAATTACTAAATTTGTAATTAATTTTAAAAAAATATTATATTTATAAATATTATTAATTCTTTTGGTCGATTTATAATCACCCTAAATACAATTTTCAACTAGAGAATTGATAAAAGACAATAACATAACCTTTTTAATTAGAATTACTAACCAAGATGAGAATAGCAATTTTTTTTTAATCTGAAATTACTCTCCTTAAATCCGCATGTTAATGTATTGTAGTCCTATTGATATCACATGTGGCGTTTTTTCTTTTTTTCTTTTTAGATGTTACGTCAAAATTAAGGGGAAGAATACTCGAATTTCAATCTCATGAGAATAAAACATATATATGATCACTTGAGTTAAGTTCGAGTACTATTGTTTGTGGTGTTTGGTATGATAAAAAGCGAAAGAGAAATGAATGCTTTTTGGTCATGTAATTTTTTCAATGGGCAATTGTAAATCTAGCAAAATTTTCAGTAATATTTATAAAAATATCAGCTCTTAAAAATATTTGTAAATATAAAAATTTTTTATCAGGTGAATCATGTGATTAACATTTGATCGAATTACATTTTTTACACTAAGTTAATCATTGATTCACACATTTTTCATTGTTAATCACTGATCAACACAGAAAAAATTGTTATATTTGCAAATTTTACTTTTCAAATTTATAATTTTATTTACAAAATGAAATCAAAAAGTTAATTATATGTTTAAAATACACATTTTTAAGACAAGTAAACATAATACTTAACTTTTATAATTTATTACTTTAAAAATTAATTTTATAACAATATTTATGCCTTTGTCAATAGATAAAGATAAAATAAATAAAACATAAAACATAAAAATTTATTTAAAAATCAAGTTCGAGTTCGAGGGCGAGGATGTATTTCCCATCCCCTAACCCCAAAAAATTAGGGGGAATTTTCCCCGGTCCCCTAAATCCAAACCCGTCGAGCCCCTAACCCACGGAGATTTTTGACATCTTAAGGTGAATTGATGATTAACATTGAATTATATAAATTGCTACAATGTAAATAGTTTTAAATGAGATATATTTATAAATATGGCTTCAAAATTTGTTACTTTAAAAAAAAATCATTTCCTAGTAATATATATATATATATATATATATATATATATATATATATATATATATATATATATATATATATATATATATATATATATATATATATATATATATATATATATATATATATCCATGAAGTCGTAATATAAATTTAATATTATTTTATAAATTGAATTTAATTAATTTTCGAAACTTAAGTAGCTTTATCTTTACAATATATTTAAAAATAACAAAAATAAAATATACGTATAGATATGAGATTTAAAATTAAAATTTAAAAAACGTTAAGATGGAAAATTTAAAAAATAAAATAATTATAAAGAATTAGAAAGAGAGATTAAAGTCTCCTTTTCCGAATCTATCTCTCTACGTCCCTCCTTTATATATACTCTCACTCTCACTCTCACTCTCTCTCTTTTTCTTGATAATCTCTCTCTCTCTCTCTCTTATTCTTGATCAATTTCTCTTCGTTCTCTTGATCAATTTGTCTCTCGCTTTCTTGATCAATCCGTCTCATTTTCTCGATCAATCCCTCTCATTTTCTTGATCAACCTCTCTCTTCGTTTTCTTGATCAATCAATCAATCTCTCTCTCGTTTTCTTGATCAATCTCTCTCTCATATTCTTGATCAATATCACACGCTGATAAAACCTACATTTTCTATATTTTCCGACCTCTTTGCCCACGTCTTTCTTCCCGGTTAGTTTCTTTTCTTTTCTCCAAGAAAATCTAGAGATATTAATTTAACAGAGAAAAGAATACAAATGGAGATAGACCCAAATTATTCCGAGGAGAATGAGATGGATATATTTGTTAACAGTATTCTGTTATCGGAGCCGATGCCGATGTCGATGGATGACATTTTTATTCCAAACCAACACATAGGCGACTTTGATAGTGTTAACAGCTTGATACCTGGACAACTCGACGTTAGTGACTACAATTATGAAATGCCGTCTTCTTCGACTCAAAACAACCTCTTGGAATTGGACAATATCGATGATCGTTTTGATTTTATAGATGATGATCATAACAATCTCATTGATTCTTACATCAAGACCTCACCATCCAATGAGTCTATTGTTAACTTGATACCTGGACAACTCGACATTAGTGACTACGGTTATGAAATGCCGTCTTCTTCTTCTTCTTCTCAAAACAACCTCTATGATGTTGTTGAGATATCGGAGAATTTCCGTAATGATAATACACGAGAGGAGTCGTTCAATTCACCGCCCGTCACTTCTACCGATCTTATTATTCCGAGTATTTCAGTGGAGGAGGAGTTTAATTACCATTACCATTATGATTATGAAAATGATTACGGTATTGGTGCTATACTTATCAACACTAATATCAATAGACCTCCTCCTCCTCCTCAACCTCAAGCTAATTCATATAACTTCTCGATGAGTTGTTCATCATCATCGCTATTACATCGAGAACGAGTCTTCGGGAATAGATTGATGAACATACCTACTATACCTATGAAGAAGAAGGCTGAACCATGGACTGTTTTTGAACACATGTAAGTTCCTTCATAAATAATTTGCTTTTATTTTTCCTTCACTACCCTGAACAATTATATATATTTTGGTTCTTTTTTTTTTATGTGCAGGAAATTTTTGATAGGGCTGCAAATGTTTGGTAAGGGTGATTGGAAGAGTATTTCAAGGAAATTGGTGATTACAAAAACACCGTCACAAGTCGCTAGTCATGCCCAAAAGTTTTTCATCCGTCAAGAATTATCGAAAGAAGGGCGGGTTAAAAAACCTAGCATACATGATATAACCACAGTTAGCGAGGACTTTGTGAAATCATTATTCGGCCATGTCGTCGACAACGGAAATACTTCTGTCACGAATGCCGCTGCCACTCCAATGGCCGCGAACAGTACCACTGAAATGAATGTGAATCTTGTCTAGTTTATATTCAATTTTCTTTTCACTGATAAACAGTAGTGTAATATA
This sequence comes from Gynostemma pentaphyllum, assembly GCA_028015215.1. Classification (NCBI taxonomy): domain Eukaryota; kingdom Viridiplantae; phylum Streptophyta; class Magnoliopsida; order Cucurbitales; family Cucurbitaceae; genus Gynostemma; species Gynostemma pentaphyllum. The sequence continues at coordinate 36,929,437 of CM051346.1, read as the reverse complement.
TTAATGATGATAATTGAGAGACATTCATTTGATTAATTCATTAATGTATGCTATAATGTTATTGAGTTTTTGAATTTCATTTCTTTCCATCACATGCCTTCTCATCTTCGTCTCCATCTTAACATAGATTTGATGAAGAGATGCTCACATATTTATCAAAACCGTAGCAAAACAAACTGTGCATAACCCTAAATTAGTAGAGCATTTATTTTCATAATATTTGCAAATAATTTTTTTAAGTATTATTCAATGATCAAATATAAATTAATGATATTTTCATCGGTTAGTATTTGACTTAAATATTTCTAATTAACAAAATTATTTATTAAAACTTATTGAGAATTAATCGTTAGATATCCATTTTTACATTGTTCAATGGATGATACTAATGTAAGGGAAATTATGTGGTTAACAGATTTTGATGTAATGTTTGTAAATATATTATTAATTAAACTTACTCATTGTAAAAATATGTAATTCAATGTTAATCACAGCTCAAAATTTGATATATTTATAAATATTTTTAAAAGCCAAATATTTATATAAACTAGCTAAGATTGTGTTTTTAAATGTTTAAAAGTAAATATTTTGTAATAATATATTTAAGTATTTCGAGAGATATTAAATAAATAAGAGATTTTAATATAGAGAATTATAAGAATAAAATTATACTTTTAGCATTAAAATAAAAACAAAACTAATTTCGAAGTTTTGTAATTAAAATTATTTTAACGCCTTGTTGAATGGCCATGAATTATAATCTATTATATTATTATAACTATTATTATTACTATACTATTATATTTTCCCAATCCCATTCTTATGAATGGAGATTTATTTTATTTTTGTTTTGTTTTGTTTTTCTCTCCTTTGTCAATTTGGCTTTGGGTTGTGGTATTGCCTACATTCAATGTTTTACATATGTATAAATGATTATATCTACATTTTTTTTTTTAATTCTAGTAGTTTTATTCTTATATATGTGTTTCAAATCAAAAGAATTAAGTTTTTCGTTTTACCTTTGTGTATGAGAGAGATAGGGGATCGTTAAAAAGGCCAAAATATAGGTTTATGAGAAAATGGTGCTAATAAGAATAGTTATAATATAAGGATCAATTTGATGTTAGTTTTTTTTATAGAAATTGACGTTGATGAGAAGTTAATAAGTCTTAGACAATTTTACATCATTTGTTTTTGGTCAAAATTGATATAAAAATGTTAAGTTGAGGAGTGTTAATGAGATTTAATCATGAGTATACAAAAACTTTTGAAAGTATAACAAACTAAATTAGTAGTAAAAAAATATAAGGATCAATTTTAACTTTTAAAATATACAAATAATATTTACTCAATTAGTAAAATAGAGACGAATGATTTAAATTAACCACCAAATAAACTAAAAAAACATATAAAAGATTCCTCCCCTGACAAATGCAACCAAAGACGAAAAATACCAAGTGCAAGTCTATTCTTACAAAATAAATCTTTATTTAATGGCTTAGTAAGTATATTCGTGTTAGGAATGGTGTCCTAGAACTTGTAATTATTTAATAATAATAATTTATTAAGAATAAATTAAATAAATAAACATAAGTTCTTTATATTATCTAGATTGATTCAATTAATGATATTAGGAATATATGGAAATATATAAATATCAAACATTCAAATAGTAAACCCTAAGTTACTCTTATGAAATCACGACTTAGTATGTGAGTCATACGAGAGGATTAAAGTCGAGATGAGTAACTTAAAAGTGTCTAGATAAATGGATAACGTTTGGGAACCTTATCCTGGTAACATTGTTGATAGCTTCGCATTTTGTTTATAGACAAATGATCTAATCCCGATCATTCATGTGGGAGACATGAAATGGAAGTATCATATGCAATGTTGATTGTATAAGACAGGACCACGATGTTCGATCAAATTTCTCATTAGTACCGTTTACGAGAAATGATCGAATATCAAACTAAGTTTATCAACCAGGTGATAGATCTCAATCCCGAGTGAAATGCGGACTCCTATTTATGGAGTTATGTTCTTTGATTCACATGGTTGAGAGCGATCTGTAAGAACGCTCAATACACTTTTGTTTTGGGAACATGACTAGATAAGTAGCTGGGAACTCATTTTCACAAGATGGAATTCATAACTTTCCTATAAATTAACAGTATCGGTGCGATACCTAAATATTTTAGGAACTTTAGGAAACTCCCTTGATGTACTCGATTCAAGACATGAACAAGTGGCGCCACGACTTCTATTGATCACGAAGTATATTATCTCTAGTTCGACTAAAGATAATGTTCATTGGAGAATCAGCGGGAACACAAGGATAAAGCGGTAATTACAAGGGCAAAACGGTAAATTTATCCGCTTGTAATTATGAGGGTTCCACGTGAAGGATATATCACGAGATATAAATAAAGATAAACTAAATGGACATAACTCATCTATAGTGAGGGGAGTTCAGTTATGAATCTATAGTGGAATTATTCATAGTTAAATAATAAGTAATTAACTGATTATGAGTTAATCACTTAATTGACTAATTATTAAGCCCATGATCTATAGGTCCATCGGGTCCCTATGCTAGCCCAAATATCGTTGTAGCAAAACTAAGTTATTAATTTAACTTAGGAAGAACAAACAATTTAAGTAATTGATTTTACTTAAAATTAGGCAATATTAATTATTTGAATAATGAGATTATTTAAATGAAAATTAATATTAATTTTATTAATATTGATACAATATTAATTGTTTAAATAAAGAGTTTATTTAAATGGAAATTAATATAACATATCAATAATAATATTTGACGGCAAAATTAATTGTTTAAATAAATAAATTATTTAAACGGGAATTAATGTTAATATTATTAATTATTTAAATAATGAGTTTATTTAAATAAAAATTAATAATTAGTATTATTAATTAAATAATGAGTTTATTTAATTTAATAATAAATATTAGAGAGAATTAAATGCAATTGGTTTAAGAAACAAATTGGTGTTAGCCCAAAATAATTAATTGATTGAATAAGATTCAAATGTAATTAATATATTAAGTTTTGGCTAAATGTATTTAATTAGAAATTATTATTTGAATTTTTCTAATTTTAAATACATAAATATATAATTATTAAATATAGAAAAGTATTTGAATAAGAAATATAAATATATATATATAAGCTTATCATTTGGCTGACGCTGGCGTGCACATGCATAAAAGATTAGATTATATATATATATATATATATATATATATATTTATTTATATTTTCTATTTATTTTAATAATTAGGAGATAAGCATATCTATAGAGATTAGATATCATATTTTCCTATAAATATGACCATTGGGATTCATATTTTACACACTACTCACTTTAATTAAGAAAGTGAAAATTCTCTCTCAAGTTTTTGCCCAATTGCCGATTTTCCTTAGGGAAAAATTTAGAAGAAATTTTTTCTTCTTTTGTTCTTCCGGTTCGATTCCCACAAGTCGGTTTTGCTTTCGATCGGGATATAGCATAGAAGATCCGGTGTTGCTGAGGATTTGATGCTGTAAAGAAACCTCCAACCGATTCTCCATTAATTACTCAATGTAAGTAAAAGGGTTTTAATTTTCGAAATTAAGCATGAATCTACATGTTTTATCACAAATTGCATGATATTAATAGATCCTAAATTAAATGTTAATTTGTGTTACTAAATAAATTCCGCTAATTTAGTAAATCATCCCTTCAATTGGTATCAGAGCTAATTTTAATTATCATGCTAAATTTGTGATTTTTCGAAAATTTTGGTGGGTTGCATAAAAAGTTGTTTTATGTATGTTTATATAAATTGTGGAGGTTTGCTTATTGACTGTTTAGGTATTCTTGAGGCACTTAGGATTTTAAATTTTAGTAGAAAATTTGTAAACCCTAAATTTTAGGGTATAGGAAAAATTTGTAATTTTCCCATACCAAAGAGGCATGAAATCGGCTACATCAAAGGGAGAAGAGAGAAAATTTTTTCTCCACCATTCCATGAGGTCCACGCCCAAAGAGGAGATAAGGAAAAGATAAGGTAAGATATGGTAAGATATTTTAACATAATTATCTTGTTATCTCAATTTAAAAATTTAAATATTTAAGATAAGGATAAAATCTTTTAAAAGATTATATCCCTATCTTAAATTATGAATTTATAAATTGATATAAGATTACATGGAAAATATTTTCTTTATTTTTTCCATATAATTAAAAGATAATTATTTTAAAACAAGTATTTATGGAAATATTAAGGAGATAATATTTGCCCCATAAATACCCATTCCCACGCCTACACCATGGGAGAGAGAGAAAGTTGAAGCCTCAAGTTCTACAATGGAAGATTTAAATTAAGTTGTAATTTAATTTTCCGTTTTAGAAATAGTGCCAAGAATACCTGGTCAATTTAGCTATTTATTATTTAAATTTTTATATGTATGATATAATTGTTTTTAAATAATATTCATGCATAAGAGTATGTCATGTAGAAAATCCCACCATAGGTTGTATGATTTTAATTAATTGTACATACATGCATCATGATATAATATGTGTTATTATATGCTAATGTATGTGAAGCATGCTATAATTTTATTTTATAAATGTTATTATCGAAAATTATATTCTAATTGTTTTAGAATTAAAAGCATGCTTATTTAGTTAAAATTCAAAAGTTAAATCTAGTTTAAAAGTTGAATAGAAACTAAATGAATTATTTGTAATATGGAATTATTGTTTAAACAATTGGGCCAAAATCCATATAAGATAAACAAATAGAAACTTTTAATTAAGGGTTAATTAAAAATTAATAATTGAGATTAATTAAATTGAACGGATCTCCGGCAGAAAGCTCGCCCAGGCGATGAGGTTTCATAAAGTTCCCCTAACACGGGCGCCTCTAACCTGGGAGCGATCCGGGAGAAAAGTTCAAATTAATAAATCAAAATTATTAAGACGGCTCATAATGTGATTAGTTTTAATTAGGAAAACTTGAACAATCACTTTATAAAATTAATCTAACCAATTTAAGAGTTAAAGTTGATTAGGTTAATTAAAACTTGGATTAATGAGTTAGCCTGAATTAGTCTAAGTTATGAAACCCTAACTCAAAATATTAAGTGGGAGAAGGAAACATGTCAATGTATCCTATGGTCTCCACTAATGGGCTCGAAACGTGAGATTTATACATGGCCTCTGTAACATCTGCTGCGGTGTTCATTCCCATAGGAAGGTTTATTGTATAAATCAATATCAAGTTGGGTCTCCGAAAGGGATAAAGAATTTTAAATGAGATTGATTGAAGACTGAATCTACACTTCGTAGACACTCTTCAATTTTATTTAAAAGACTAAATTGGTGGGTCACACTTAAAAAGAAATTTGATAAAGTTTGTTATCGAAAGTCTTGACCAAACACACGGTAAACAATGACATAGGAATATGAGTTATTCCTGGAGTTGTCAATTGTTCGAGTGGCATCTCGTTTTAATGATGGTAACCGACCTATCATTCGACGGCACTTACCTGGTATCATTAAAATATCGTGACATAGTAACATGTTTTAGGGCTTTTCGTTCATTAATATGTTCGCATTCATGCATCATATTTAATTTTATGTCGAAACTTTGTGTATTTGAATGTTGAATGCATGTTAGATTATTAAGATAAAGTTTATTTAAATTTTCGATGATCAAAGATCTGCTTTAGTCATTATACTTGGAAATAACAAACTGAACAATGAAACTATGTTTCCTAGAAAAGGAAATGAATAATTTAAGTAAAGCAGTTTACTTAAATAAACAGACAATATTAATTATTTAAATAATGAGTTTATTTAAATGGAAATTAATATCATTGTTATTAATTATTTAAATAATGTGTTTATTTAAATGGTAATTAATAATAAAATATTATTAATAAATAATTATTAATTATTTAGGTAATGTGTTTACCTGAATGGAAATCAATAATTAAACATTTATTATTAATTTTAAATAATAGTGATTATTTAAAAGGATAATATTAAATAACCTATTTATTATTAATTTAAATAATTTCGATTATTTAAATAGAAAATAATAAATATTTATTAATAATTAAGTACAAAAATCGGAATATAATATTTTATTTAAATGATGATTTAAATAAATATGAAGTAAATAAGATTTATTAATAAGGAAGAATCTATAATTGAATTAATGAATTCAATGGATTTTGGTTCAAATTATTTGAATTATTAAATACCAAAATTGACTCATATATAATATTTTAGGAAATAATTGTTGAATTATTTTGTCTAAAATAAATATATAAAAGAATGTTCAACCAAAGACAAACTAAACAAAGAAAAATTAGTTTTTCTTATTGATTTTATACACATAAAATCGGCACGTAAGATAAATAAGGAATAAAATTTGATTTTATTCTTGGCATTTATCTTGTATTTATTTAATAGTATTTCCTAATTCGATTGGAAAACTGTTTTGCGTATAAATACAAACGTCTTGGTTGTTCATTCAAAAGCTTCTAATTTCAATTTTCGAAATTGAAAACTCTTCTTCTTCCTATTCTCCTCGTAACCGATTTTACAATAGTTTAAAAGGGAAGAAAATATTTCTCTTCCCAAACCATAGTTTTCGAGTTTAGTTTAGTTATCAATTTGTTTTTATTTTGAATTATGTAATAACTATTGGTTCTCATTTCGTATGAACCAAGTTTGGGAATATTTTAAATAAGAGTTATTTAGGTAGATATTCCTTTACAATTATATTACAAAGTTCCAAAGTGTGATTGGATGGTTATTCAAAATACTTAGTATAAAACAAATAAATTCCAAATCCAAATTCTAAACTCCGGTATATCTAAATGAGTTATAAGGTTTAAAAATGTTTAAATACTTAAGTCTAAAATTACTTAAATAAGTTAGAGGGATTAATCTCTTAAAGATGGTTCTCAAGGAGTTTGAGATGATAACCATATTAATCCACGAACTTATGGGATAAGTAAAATCAAATATCTTTTGATTTATCATAGATAACTAGACTTAAACATCACTAAAGTTGGACATTTAGATGTTAGAACTTAAGTGATAAGTAAACATTAAATCGATTTCTTATATTCCAAACATTCAGTTATTTAAAAGGATGTTTTAAAGGAGTACTAACTGATATGGAATAAACAAAATAGAAATTGAAAAGTAATAATTAGTGGATAATTGAATTCACAAATTATTAAAGAAAAGTTCAGTAAATCAGTGATACTGAAAAGTTTAAACCATACTTAATATAGAAAAGAATTACAATAATTTTATTTCACAATAAAACAAGTAGTTATTTAAAAGTTTAAATGATTAAACTACTTGTAGAACTTTATTTGAGTGGGAGCGTCATAGAACGAACCAAACGGACTTTTGAAGTCCAAGTAAAACTCATTGACTTCAAAAATCAATGAATAAAGTTCAAAATAAGTGAAATAAAAATGACATGAATTTTTCAATAGTTGAGTTGAAAAGGGTCACTTATACTTATACATTATTTTGGAAATAATAAGAAGTATAGAATTGTAATCTTTAAACGAATAAAAGTATTGGAGAATTACTTTGTAGTGGGAGCTTAAGAATTTCGAGAATCCTAGAACCAATGTGACTAAAATAAAATTTACAAATAGTATGTTAGTGCACATAGATAAAATGAGAGATTTTATGAGTTGCACAGGATCAAATTTGAACATGGATTTACTTCCATATAAGAATTTGACAAAAGACCTTTGCGAATTAAACATCAGATGAGTTAAGTATAAGTAAAATGAGTTTTTACTAACTAAACTCTAAATTCGTGTGATTGCTAAGTCGTTAGTAAATGAAAGGTGGTTGAACACATGGTTTCAAATCAATAGTTAATAGAGTTTATTTTATGGCGATAAAATATGGAATCTATTACACTTAATGAAACTAACATCAAACAAAAGAAATACATACTAAACAGATGAAAACGTTACTGATAAAGTATTAAAATGACTACCATGGCTAAACAGTTGATAGTCATCCAGTTTGACTGGAATTACAAGTCAAAATCCCCAAATATCTAGGACAAGTGGGAGATTGTTAGGAATGGTGTCCTAGAACTTGTAATTATTTAATAATAATAATTTATTAAGAATAAATTAAATAAATAAACATAAGTTCTTTATATTATCTAGATTGATTCAATTAATGATATTAGGAATATATGGAAATATATAAATATCAAACATTCAAATAGTAAACCCTAAGTTACTCTTATGAAATCACGACTTAGTATGTGAGTCATACGAGAGGATTAAAGTCGAGATGAGTAACTTAAAAGTGTCTCTGATAAATGGATAACGTTTGGGAACCTTATCCTGGTAACATTGTTGATAGCTTCGCATTTTGTTTATAGACAAATGATCTAATCCTGATCATTCATGTGGGAGACATGAAATGGAAGTATCATATGCAATGTTGATTGTATAAGACAGGACCACGATGTTCGATCAAATTTCTCATTAGTACAGTTTACGAGAAATGATCGAATATCAAACTAAGTTTATCAACCGTGATAGATCTCAATCCTGAGTGAAATGCGGACTCCTATTTATGGAGTTATGTTCTTTGATTCACATGGTTGAGAGCGATCTGTAAGAACGCTCAATACACTTCTGTTTTGGGAACATGACTAGATAAGTAGCTGGGAACTCATTTTCACAAGATGGAATTCATAACTTTCCTATAAATTAACGGTATCAGTGCGATACCTAAATATTTTAGGAACTTTAGGAAACTCCCTTGATGTACTGATTCAAGACATGAACAAGTGGCGCCACGACTTCTATTGATCACAAGTATATTATCTCTAGTTCGACTAAAGATAATGTTCATTGGAGAATCGCGGGAACACAAGGATAAAGCGGTAATTACAAGGGCAAAACGGTAAATTTATCCTTTGTAATTATGAGGGTTCCACGTGAAGGATATATCACGGATATAAATAAAGATAAACTAAATGGACATAACTCATCTATAGTGAGGGGAGTTCAATGTATGAATCTATAGTGGAATTATTCATAGTTAAATAATAAGTAATTAACTGATTATGAGTTAATCACTTAATTGACTAATTATTAAGCCCATGATCTATAGGTCCATCGGGTCCCTATGCTAGCCCAAATATCGTTGTAGCAAAACTAAGTTATTAATTTAACTTAGGAAGAACAAACAATTTAAGTAATTGATTTTACTTAAAATTAGGCAATATTAATTATTTGAATAATGAGATTATTTAAATGAAAATTAATATTAATTTTATTAATATTGATACAATATTAATTGTTTAAATAAAGAGTTTATTTAAATGGAAATTAATATAACATATCAATAATAATATTTCGGCAAAATTAATTGTTTAAATAAATAAATTATTTAAACGGGAATTAATGTTAATATTATTAATTATTTAAATAATGAGTTTATTTAAATAAAAATTAATAATTAGTATTATTAATTAAATAATGAGTTTATTTAATTTAATAATAAATATTAGAGAGAATTAAATGCAATTGGTTTAAGAAACAAATTGGTGTTAGCCCAAAATAATTAATTGATTGAATAAGATTCAAATGTAATTAATATATTAAGTTTTGGCTAAATGTATTTAATTAGAAATTATTATTTGAATTTTTCTAATTTTAAATACATAAATATATAATTATTAAATATAGAAAAGTATTTGAATAAGAAATATAAATATATATATATAAGCTTATCATTTGGCTGACGCTGGCGTGCACATGCATAAAAGATTAGATTATATATATATATATATATATATATATTTATTTATATTTTCTATTTATTTTAATAATTAGGAGATAAGCATATCTATAGAGATTAGATATCATATTTTCCTATAAATATGACCATTGGGATTCATATTTTACACACTACTCACTTTAATTAAGAAAGTGAAAATTCTCTCTCAAGTTTTTGCCCAATTGCCGATTTTCCTTAGGGAAAAATTTAGAAGAAATTTTTTCTTCTTTTGTTCTTCCCAGGTTCGATTCCCACAAGTCGGTTTTGCTTTCGATCGGGATATAGCATAGAAGATCCGGTGTTGCTGAGGATTTGATGCTGTAAAGAAACCTCCAACCGATTCTCCATTAATTACTCAATGTAAGTAAAAGGGTTTTAATTTTCGAAATTAAGCATGAATCTACATGTTTTATCACAAATTGCATGATATTAATAGATCCTAAATTAAATGTTAATTTGTGTTACTAAATAAATTCCGCTAATTTAGTAAATCATCCCTTCAATTCGCTACTTGATTTTCAGTATTAACGAAATCAACAACAATATTGTCATTTTGTACATGATTTCTAAGAAAGTGGTTTCTAATATCTATATGCTTTGTCCTAGAGTGTTGAACGTGATTTTTAGTCAAACATATTTCCTAGAATTATCACAATAAATATGCATGTGTTCAAAGTTTAAACTAAAAATCAAGTAATGTTTGTCTCATCCATAAAACTTGAGCATATAACAACTAGAAGTGCAATATATTCAGCATAATAATAGATAATGCAACAAAATTATGTTTTTTACTATACCAGAATACTAACGAACTTTCAAGAAAATGATATGTTCCGCCAATGACTGTAATAATGTTAGAATATCAATAATATTCGCTCTCTTTCATCAATAATTCACCCTAAATACAGTTTCCAACTAGGGAATTGATAAAAGACAGTAACAATAAGCTTTTCATATGGAATTACTATGCGAGATGAGAATAACAATTTTTTAATCTGAAATGACTCTCCCTCAATTCGTTCATTAATGTATTGTAGTCTTATAGATATTACCTGTGGTGTATTTTCGTTTTCTTTTAGATATTATGTCAAATTAGGGGAAGGAGACTCGAACTGTCAATCTCATGAGAATAGAGCATATATCCGATCATTTGAGTTAAGTTCAGGTTATTATTTATGGTGTTTAGTAGGGGAAAGGGAAATGAATAGGAGATGGAGAGGCTTCCCATTTTTTGCTTGAATATTTTTTTAAGGTGCAGTTGCAAATCTACCAAATTTTTATTAATATTTAAAAAATTATTTAACTCTAAAAAATATTTGTAAATATATAAAAGATTGATCAGGTAAATCTAAGGATGGAAGCGGGGCGGAGTGGGTCGGGGATGCATTCCCTTTCCCCTAACCCGTGAAGATTTTTAATCCTCATACCCTCCCATATCTCCTATTTTGCGAATCGGAGGCGGGTTCGGAGACTCCCCATTTCGGGATCGGATTACCCGCGGAGAAAAATTTATAATTTTATTTATAAAATGAAATTAAAAAGTTAATTATATGTTTAAAACATACATTTTTAAGACAAAAGTTGTAAACTCTTATTTTTCTAAAAAAAATTAATAATAAATATAATAATAAGATGATAAGGTTGAAAATGAGAAGATAAGGCCTTTTAAAAAAAATGGACCTTGGCTTGACACATGGCAAGTATTTGGGTAAAAAAAGCACACACAAATTAACTCATTTGCTGCAGCACACTCGTAGACAGAGGAGGAGAAACGAAATTGAAGGAGAAAAAAAAGGGGAAAAAAGAAAGAGAAGGGAAAATTGATTTTTTTTTTGCTTGAAATTTTTGAAGGCTTCTATAATTGGTGGTCAATTTGGGATAATTACTTGTTGCAAAGTGATTTCTCTAACCCAATTATTTTATTTGATGGATTTTGTTAGATTTTGCTAAGCTTTAAAGTTGGTTTATGGGTTTTATGAGTTTTGTTGTTTATGGGTTTTAAGTGTTATGGGTTAAATTGAGATGTTGGTGTTTAAGATTAATTGAGAATGGTGTAGAATTGGAGTTGCTATGGAAAAGCTTGAGCTAGAAAGAGGGTTATGTGTGGGAAGAGGAAGAACAACAAAATTTGATATTATTTGGTTTGAAAAGTGTATTAGAAGTGTAATCATTAAAGGAAAAGTGAAACTCTAGCCATTGGGATTTTAACCGTCATTTTATGTGTTTTCAATATGTTTTCTATATATAAAAATGCTAAATGATTATTAATGGGTATTTTATTCACTATATATTTCAGGTGATACGGAGATTGACACCGCTTATAATCCGGGATCGTAAGCGGAATAGTTTTTTTGAGTGGTTAAAATATTATTTTCAAATTATCCACAATTATTTGCCTATAAATTTCAAGTTAGCTTATATATTATGATTATCCTATTATACATATGTTTTTATGATTTACAAACTATGTTTATGTGTTTTTACTATTACTTATGAATATTCTTATGAAATTGGACATTGCGTTAATATGAAAAAGTATTAGTTTCCATGGATTTATTATAGTTTGCAAGTAAGATTTCGTAAGCTATTTTCAAACCACTAAATGTCGTACCCACTAGCTCAGTTTTCAGCAGGTTTTTGGGACCCACTTTAGCATACACATAGGCTTTGGGCCGTATGTTAGGGTGAATAGCCCTTTGGGGGCAGCTCTGCGCGCGTATGACCAGTTTCAGTATAATCAGTTGCTCTGCTGCATAACTTGATTTATCTTATGTGTAGTATGACCAGTTGTGGGTATGCGTTTGGTGTCGGTTTTCTATTATATGATTATTATATGATATTAGTACATGAACTTTGCTAGCTAAGAGTTTTTATTATGTATCAAAAGTGTTTTGCTCAGAAATATTTTCGTTTGCTAAAAGTTATGTTTTCTATGATATTTAACTCAAAAGTATATTTTATTTTATAAAAAAACTCACTCACTGAGTTTTTGCTCATGATTTCCATGTTTTGTTTTCCCCCCCTCCAGGTAGCTCCTGAGTTTCGAGGATAACGCCTACGAGAGCCGTTTGCACCACCAGTTTTGGTTCATCTTCACACCTAGCCTATTTATGACATTTTGTGTGTGTTTGTACATGTATGTTTATAAGTGCCGGTGATGGCTCGTGAGGAAGTAAATGGTTTAATGATTTTTTAGGCTAGCTGGGTAGATGGAGGAGTTTAGAGTTGAACAATCACATAAATATTTCTCTTAATGTTAGTAAATTAAAAATTAACGTAGTTGACTGATTTGGAGTTATTTCTAAGGGCGGAGCCCGTTATATTTTAAGTAGAATTATGAAAAGTGTAATTATAGGATGGTTTACTCGAAAAATAAACAGAACTCTGCCAAAATTTTTTTAAATAAGTTGAAATTGAATTGATGATTAGCTAGTTATTTTAGTTACGTTAGATGGTATGCGTTGGCTCGCTTGCCATCGACACGTGTCGTCTCTAGTGTTTAGAGGGTACTCGGGTTGGGTCGTGACAAAAGTAAACATAATACTTAACTTTTATAATTTATTACTTTAAAAATTAATTTTATAGCAATATTTATGCCTTTGTCAATAGATAAAAATAAAATAAATAAATAAAATATGAAAATTTATTTAAAAATCAGGTTCGGGGCGGGGTGGGGGATGTATTTCCCATCCACTAACCCGAAAAAATTCAGGGGAATTTTTCCCCGTCCTCGAAACCCAAACTGTTGGGCCCCTCACCCACGGGGATTTTTACCATAATCATTGATCAACACAGTAAAAATTGCTATATTGTAAATAGTTTAAAATTAGATATATTTACAAATATTGCATCAAAATTTGCTACATAATGAAATTTTCCTTTTAAAAAAAAATCATTTCCTAGTAATATATCTATCTATCTATGAAGACGTAAAATAAATTTAATATTATTTTATAAATTGAATTTAATTAATATTCGAAACTTAAGTAGCTTTATCTTTACAATATATTTAAAAATAACAAAAATAAAATTTATGTATTAGATATGAGATTTAAAATTAAAATTTAAAAAACGTTAAGATGGAAAATTTAAAAAATAAAATAATAATAAAGAATTAGAAAGAAGAGATTAAAGTCTCCTTTTCCTAATCTATCTCTCTACGTCCCTCCTTTATATATTTTAGGATTCACTCTCACTCTCACTCTCTCTCTTTTTCTTGATAATCTCTCTCTCTTATTCTTAATCAATTTCTCTTCGTTTTCTTGATTAATTTGTCTCTCGTTTTCTTGATCAATCCCCTCTCTCTCTCTCTCTCTCTCTCTCTCTCTCTCTCTCTCTCTCTCTCTCTCTCTCTCTCGATCAACCTCTCTTCGTTTTCTTGATCAATCAATCAATCTCTTTCTCTTTTTCTTGATCAACCTCTCCATATTCTTGATCAATACCACGCTGATAAAACCTACGTTTTCTATATTTTCCGACCTCTTTGCCCGATCTTTCTTCCCGGTTAGTTTCTTTTCTTTTCTCCAAGAAAATCTAGAGATATATATTATTTTGACAGAAAAAAGAAAACAAATGGTGATAGACCCAAATTATTCCGAGGAGAATGAGATGGATATATTTGTTAACAGTATTCTATTATCGGACCTGATGCCGATGCCGATGCCGATGCCGATGGACGACAGTTTTATTCCAAACCAACACATAGGCGACTTTGATTCTATCTTGGAATGGGACAATATCGTTGATTCTTCCATCAAGAACTCATCTGAAGAGTCTATCGATAGCTTTAACTTGATACCTGGACAACTCGACGTTAGTGATTATGAAATGCCGTCTTCTTTGACTCGAAACAACCTCTTGGAATTGGACAATATCATTGATTCTTCCATAAAGAACTCACCATCTGATGAGTCTATCGTTAACTTGATACCTGGACAACTTGACATTAGTGACTACGGTTATGAAATGCCATCTTCTTCTTCTTCTTCTCAAAACAACCTCTATGTTGTTGGTATATCGGAGAATTGCCGTATTGATAGTACACCAGAGAACTCCTTCAATTCACCGCCCGTCACTTCTACTGATCTTATTATTCCGAGTAATTCAGTGGAGGATGAGTTTAATTACCATTACCATTATGATTGTGAAAATGATTACGGTATTGGTGCTATACTTATCAACACTAGTATCAATAGACCTCCTCTTCCTCAACCTCAACCTAATTCAGATAATTTCTCGATGAGTTGTTCATCATCATCGCTATTACATCAAGAACGAGTCTTCGGGAATAGATTGATGAACATACCTACTATACCTTTGAAGAAGAAGAAGAAGAAAGCTGAACCATGGACTGTTTTTGAACACATGTAAGTTCCTTCATAAATAATTTGCTTTTATTTTTCCTTCACTACCCTGAACAATTATATATATTTTGGTTCTTTTTTTTTTATGTGCAGGAAATTTTTGATAGGGCTGCAAATGTTTGGTAAGGGTGATTGGAAGAGTATTTCTAGGAAATTGGTGATTACAAAAACACCGTCACAAGTCGCTAGTCATGCCCAAAAGTTTTTCATCCGTCAAGAATTATCGAAAGAAGGGCGGGTTAAAAAACCTAGCATACATGATATAACCACAGTTAGCGAGGACTTTGTGAAATCATTATTCGGCCATGTCGTCGACAACGGAAATTCTTCTGTCACGAATGCCGCTGCCACTCCAATGGCCGCGAACAGTACCACTGAAATGAGTGTGAATCTTGTCTAGTTTTTATTCAATTTTCTTTTCACTGATAAACAGTAGTGTAATATATTAATGATGATAATTGAGAGACATTCATTTGATTAATTCATTAATGTATGCTATAATGTTATTGAGTTTTTGAATTTCATTTCTTTCCATTACATGCCTTCTCATCTTCGTCTCCATCTTAACATAGATTTGATGAAGAGATGCTCACATATTTATCAAAACCGTAGCAAAACAAACTGTGCATAACCCTAAATTAGTAGAGCATTTATTTTCATAGTATTTGCAAATATTTTTAAGTATTATTCAATGATCAAACATAAATTAAAGATATTTTCATATGTTTTTTTTTTTATCAGAAAGATATTTTCATAATTGTTAGCTAAAGCGTGATATTTTTAATTTAATTAATACATCGATTAAATTCTATCTACTTTCATCGGTTAGTATTTGACTTAAATACTGCTAATTAATAAAATTGTTTATTAAAACTTATTGAGAATTAATTGTTAGATATCCATTTTTACATTGTTCAATGGATGATACTAATGTAAGGGAAATTCCGTGGTTAACAGATTTTGATGTAATGTTTGTAAATATATTATTAATTAAAATTACTTATTGTGAAAATATGTAATTCAATGTTAATCACTAGTGAACCCGCTCAAAATTTGATATATTTATAAATATTTTTAAGAGCTGAGTATTTATATAAACTAGTCAAGATTTATGTGTAAATGCACGTGTTTTTAAATGTTTAAAATTAAATATTTTGTAATAATATATTTAAGTATTTCGAGAGATATTAAATAAATAAGAGATTTTAATATAGAGAATTATAAGAATAAAATTATACTTTTAGCATTAAAATAAAAACAAAACTAATTTCGAAGTTTTGTAATTAAAATAATTGCTTAAAATTATTTTAACGCCTTGTTGAATGGCCATGAATTATAATATATTATATTATTATAACTATTATTATTACTATACTATTATATTTTCCCAATCACATTCTTATGAATGGAGATTTATTTTATTTTTGTTTTGTTTTGTTTTGTTTTTCTCTCCTTTGTCAATTTGGCTTTGGGTTGTGGTATTGCCTACTTTCAATGTTTTACATATGTATAAATGATTATATCTGCATTTGTTTTTTTAATTCTAGTAGTTTTATTCTTATATATGTGTTTCAAATCAAAATAATTAAGTTTTTCGTTTTACCTTTGTGTATGAGAGAGATAGGGGATCGTTAAAAAGGCCAAAATATAGGTTTATGAGAAAATGGTGCTAATAAGAATAGTTATAATATAAGGATCAATTTGATGTTAGTTTTTTTGATAGAAATTGATGTTGATGAGAAGTTAATAAGTCTTAGACAATTTTACATCATTTGTTTCTGGTCAAAATTGATATAAAAATGTTAAGTTGATGAGTGTTAATGAGATTTAATCATGAGCATACAAAAACTTTTAAAAGTATAACAAACTAAATTACTAGTAAAAAAATATAAGGATCAATTTTAACTTTTAAAATATACAAATAATATTTACTCAATTAGTAAAATAGAGACGAATGATTTAAATTAACCACGAAATAAACTAAAAAAACATATAAAAGATTCCTCCCCTGACAAATGCAACCATAGACGAAAAATACCAAGTGCAAGTCTATTCTTACAAAATAAATCTTTATTTAATGGCTTAGTAAGTATATTCGCTACTTGATTTTCAGTATTAACGAAATCAACAACAATATTGTCATTTTGGACATGATTTCTAAGAAAGTGGTTTCTAATATCTATATGCTTTGTCCTAGAGTGTTGAATGTGATTTTTAGTCAAACATATTTCCTAGAATTATCACAATAAATATGCATGTGTTCAAAGTTTAAACTAAAAATCAAGTAATGTTTGTCTCATCCATAAAACTTGAGCATATAACAACTAGAAGTGCAATATATTCAGCATAATAATAGATAATGCAACAAAATTATGTTTTTTACTATACCAGAATACTAACGAACTTTCAAGAAAATGATATGTTCCGCTAGTGATTGTAATAATGTTAGAATATCAATAATGTTCGCTCTCTTTCATCAATAATTCACCCTAAATACAGTTTCCAACTAGGGAATTGATGTTGGAAGCGTTGAAAAAACTCACAAGCAAAATAACAATTACTCTAAACCTCACAAGTTTGAAAAGAAGAAAGTTGTTCTCTTACAAAACTCAAGAACACACAAAAGAAGAAAATTGTTCTCTTGAATAAACTTGAATTGCTTGATTGCTTGATGCTTACAAATGAGGAAAATACTTCTATTTATACTACTACATGATTCATCTAAATTAAATGTGTGAACATGTATACATCCATACATGTATCTAATTAAATAACTATTCATGAATCTAAGAATTCATGAATCAACTTAATTAACCTTCAATAAACCTACCAATTCATGTATCTAGAAATGTACCCAATTAAAGCTTAATGTATCTAGCTTATATATAAATTCTAACATCCACCCTTAAGCTAGACTTGCATGACTCCAAGTTTCTCTTTCATCTTCACGAACAAGTCAGTCTTCAATGCTTTTGTAAAAATATCTGCAACTTGATCTTGAGTCTTGCAATACTTGATAACAACCTCTCCATCTTTGATCAAGTCCCTAATAAAATGATACTTGATCTTTATGTGCTTACTCCTTCCATGAAAAACAGGATTCTTCGAAAGAGCGATTGATGAGCTATTGTCACAGAACATCACAGTTCCTTTTTCTTGAAGGCACTTTAACTCTTCTAGCACTCTTCTCAGCCAAAGTGCTTGACAACTAGCTCTAGACAAAGAAATGTATTCCGCTTCTGTTGTTGATAAGGCTACAACTTCTTGCTTCTTTGATGCCCATGAAACTGCACCAGAACCAATATTAAACACATATCCAGAAGTGCTTTTATAATCGTCAACATTTCCTCCCCAATCGCTGTCACTATAACCAATCAGAACATTATCCATATTCTTTTCATAGTGAATTCATGATCAATCGTTCCAAGTATATATCGAAGAACTCTCTTTCCAGCTTCCCAATGACTCCTCTTTGGTGATGCTATAAATCTGCTCAAAAAGCTAACAGAAAACATCAAATCTGGTCTAGTTGTAGTTAAATACATCAAACTACCAACAAGACTTCGAAGTGATGACATCAAAATCTTCACTTTTATCATGTTTGCTCAATTTGAGACCAACTTCCATAGGAGTATTGCAAGGAGAAGCATTCTCCATTTTGAACTTAACTATCAAGTCTTTTGCATACTTCCTTTGGAAAATGTTAATCCCATGATCGCCTTGCTTAACTTCAATGCCAAGGAAGTAATGAAGTAAGCCCATATCAGTCATCTCAAATTCCCTTTTCATGCTTTCTTTGAACTCTTCAATCATCATGGTTGAAGTACCAGTGAAGATTAAATCATCAACATATAAGCAAACAAGTAAGAAATTACCAATGTTGTCTTCTTTGGTGTAGAGAGCATGTTCATATGGATATCTTTTGAAACCATTCTTCAGGAAGAAATTGTCAATACGGTTGTACCAAGCTCTTGGAGCTTGCTTAAGTCCATACAATGCTTTCTTCAATCTACACACTTTATTTTCTTCTTTGATTTGGACATAACCTGGGGGTTGCTCTACATAAATTTCTTCCTCCAAGTATCCATTTAGAAAAGCTGACTTGACATCCATTTGGTTTACTTTCCAACCATTCTGTGCGGCAAGAGCTAGAATCAAACGAACAGATTCTAAGCGTGTCACAGGTGCAAAAATTTCTTCATAATCCACACCATATTTTTGCTTATACCCTTTCACAACAAGTCTTGCCTTGTATTTCTCGACTTCACCATTTGACTTGAGCTTTGTTCTGTAAACCCATTTAACACCAAGGGCTTTTCTATTCTCAGGTAGATTCACCAACTCCCATGTTTCATTTTTCTTTATTGCATCAAGAGATTGATGCAATAAAGAAAAATGAAACATGGGAGTTGGTGAATCTACCTGAGAATAGAAAAGCCCTTGGTGTTAAATGGGTTTATAGAACAAGAGCTAGAATCAAACGAACAGATTCTAAGCGTGTCACAGGTGCAAAAATTTCTTCATAATCCACACCATATTTTTGCTTATACCCTTTCACAACAAGTCTTGCCTTGTATTTCTCGACTTCACCATTTGACTTCAGTTTTGTTCTGTAAACCCATTTAACACCAAGGGCTTTTCTATTCTCAGGTAGATTCACCAACTCCCATGTTTCATTTTTCTTTATTGCATCAATCTCTTGATCCATCGCGAATTTCCATTTCTTATCTTCAATTGCCTCTTCAAAAGTCACTGGATCAACATCTGCAAATAAGGCAAAATCAGCAAGATTATCAAAAGCATTATAGATCTCTTGGATATTTCTTGTCTTTTTAGGAGGAGTTTCTTCATCACTCGAGGAAGATGAAGATGAAGTACTAGCTGGCTGAGACTCTTCATGCTCCAAATCTTGAGTCTGTTCATTGCCATTTATGTCAACAAGAAATGGACTTTGATCTTCACTTGCTACATCCCATTTCCAAAACTCTGCTTCATTGAATTTGACATCTCGACTTGTAATAATTTTCTTGGTTACAGGATTATATAACCGATAAGCCTAGGAGTTCTCACTGTATCCAACAAAAATACACTTTTCTGCTTTATCATCTAGCCTTCCTCTTTTTTCATCCGGAATGTGAGAATAAGCAGTACAACCAAAAATTCTCAGATGACTAACAGTTGGCTTGAGTCCGCTCCATGCTTCTTGAGGAGTAATACCTTGAACACTTTTGGTTGAAGCCCGATTCAAGAGATAAACAGCACACATCACTACATCTCCCCAAAATTCATTTGGAAGTTTCTTGGCCTTCAACATACTTCTAGCTGACTCCATTATTGTTCTATTCTTTCTTTCCACGACTCCATTCTGTTGAGGAGTTCTTGGAACAGTTTTCTGATGTTTGATTCCATTCTCTTTCAAGAAATTTTCAAATGCAATATATTCTCCTCCACGATCAGAACGCAACATTTTCAACTTCAAGCCACTTTGATTTTCAACCATTGCTTTGAATGTTTTGAAACACTCAAAAGTAGAACTCTTTTCCTTCAGCAGATAAATCCACGTCTTTCGACTGTAGTCATCAATAAAAGTGAGAAAATAACGATTACCTCCAAGTGTTGTTGTTCGCATGGGTCCACAAAAATTTGTATGAACAAGCTCGAGAGGTTTCGATGCTCTCCAAGAAATTTCGGATGGAAATGGATATCGATGATGTTTTCCCAAAATACAAGCTTCACAAACTCCATCTTCCCTTTTAATATTTGCCATTCCTCTTACCATATGTCGTTGACACATGTGAGATAAAGAGTCAAAATTCAAATGTCTGTATCGATAATGCCATAGCTACGAAGTGTCTTTCACCACAATCTCAAAACAAAGAATCTTCTCATAAACCATATTTAATGGAAACATCTTGTTGCTAGTCATATGTACCTTTGTTATGAGACCTCCAGTTTTGTTTCTGATCTCGCATATATTATCCTTGAAGAAAACATCATGCCCTTTCTGAAGAAGTTTCCCAACACTTAAAAGATTGTGTTTGAGGCCCGGAACATAATACACATCAGTAATTCTTTTTGTTCCTTTCTTCATCTTGACAAGAATATCTCCTTTTCCTTTGACGTCGAGCTTCTTGTTATCACCAGTCTTCACTTCATTGTGAACAGATTCATCCATAGTTACAAAGATATTCTTTATTCCAGTCATGTGGTTACTGCAACCACTATCAAGATACCAAATACCTTCAGTACTTGTCTCTTGCACATTCAAGGCGAGGAAAATAAGATCATTTTCATTATTCTGCTGCTCATGCATTAAACTGTTCTCAGGGGGATTAGAATTATCCTTCTTGAACCAGCAATCTGCTTGAAAATGTCCATAACGTCCACAATTAAAACATTGAATGTGAGAAAATTCTCCACGACCTCTTCCTCCGCTTCTTCCTCTATTTGAACTTCTCCCGCTTCCTCTATTTGAAGAATTCTGAAAATCTTTTCTTTCAGACTCATTATTTTTTAAATCATTGGTCCTTCCATTTCCTTGACAGCCACGTCCACCTCTTCTTCCACCAGATCTCCCTCTAGAAGAAGTTTGTATCTGAAAAGCTTCTTCTGAAGGAGTAGAGTCAAATTGCTTCAATCTAAGCTCATGAGATTGGAGAGATCTCATTAAGCTATTAATAGAGAGTGTTGCAACATCTTTGGACTCTTCAATTGCTACAACAATATGTTCAAATCTTCTAGACATGCTTCTAAGGATCTTCTCAACAACTCTTTGATCTTCAATGGTTTCTCCGTTCGATCTTAGTCGATTAACAATTGAAAGAACACGATTGAAATATTCTTCAATTGTTTTAGCATCTTTCATTTTAATGGTATCAAATTTAGCACGAAGTGCTTGGAATCGTACAATTTTCACCTTATCTTCTCCTTCATACATAGCATGCAAAGTATCCCATGCTTCCTTTGCGGTTGTGATTCTTGAAATTCTTTCAAAAATATTTTCATCTACCGCTTGGTAGATAAAAAACAATGCCTTCTTGTCTCTCTTTCTGACATCTTTCAACTCATTGAGTTGTTGTTGAGTAAGGGTTGCTTCATTCTCTACCTCCACATATCCTCTTTCAATGACATCCCAAAGATCTTGGGATCCATATAAAACTTTCATTAGTTGACTCCATCGACTATAATTCTTCCCATCAAAACGAGGAAGTTGAGGTTGCAACATATTGCCATTGGATGACATCTTTGAACCTTGCTCTGATACCACTTTATTGGAAGCGTTGAAAAAACTCACAAGCAAAATAACAATTACTTTAAACCTCACAAGTTTGAAGAGAAGAAAGTTGTTCTCTTACAAAACTCAATAACACACAAAAGAAGAAAATTGTTCTCTTGAATAATTTTGAATTGCTTGATTGCTTGATGCTTACAAATGAGAAAAATACTTCTATTTATACTACTACATGATTCATCTAAATTAAATGTGTGAACATGTATACATCCATACATGTATCTAATTAAATAACTATTCATGAATCTAAGAATTCATGAATCAACTTAATTAACCTTCAATAAACCTACCAATTCATGTATCTAGAAATGTACCCAATTAAAGCTTAATGTATCTAGCTTATATATAAATTCTAACAATTGATAAAAGACAGTAACAATAAGCTTTTCATATGGAATTACTAAGCGAGATGAGAATAACAATTTTTTAATCTGAAATGACTCTCCCTCAATTCGTGCATTAATGTATTGTAGTCTTATAGATATTACCTGTGGTGTATTTTTGTTTTCTTTTAGATATTATGTCAAATTAGGGGAAGGAGACTCGAACTGTCAATCTCATGAGAATAGAGCATATATCCGATCATTTGAGTTAATTTCAGGTTATTATTTATGGTGTTTAGTAGGGGAAAGGGAAATGAATAGGAGATGGAGAGGCTTCCCATTTTTTACTTGAATATTTTTTTAAGGTGCAGTTGCAAATCTACCAAATTTTTATTAATATTTAAAAAATTATTTAACTCTAAAAAAATATTTGTAAATATATAAAAGATTGATCAGGTAAATCTAAGGATGGAAGCGGGGCGGAGTGGGGTCGGGGATGCATTCCCTTTCCCCTAACCCGTGAAGATTTTTAATCCTCATACCCTCCCATATCTCCTATTTTGCGAATCGGATGCGGGTTCGGAGATTCCCCATTCCGGGATCGGATTACCCGCGGAGAAAAATTTATAATTTTATTTATAAAATGAAATTAAAAAGTTAATTATATGTTTAAAACATACATTTTTAAGACAAAAGTTGTAAACTCTTATTTTTTCTAAAAAAAAATTAATAATAAATATAATAATAAGATGATAAGGTTGAAAATGAGAAGATAAGGCCTTTTAAAAAAAATGGACCTTGGCTTGACACATGGAAAGCATTTGGGTAAAAAAAAACACACACAAATTAACTCATTTGCTGCAGCACACTCATAGACAGAGGAGGAGAAACGAAATTGAAGGAGAAAAAAAAGGGGAAAAAAGAAAGAGAAGGGAAAATTGATTTTTTTTTTGCTTGAAAATTTTGAAGGCTTCTATAATTGGTGGTCAATTTGGGGTAATTACTTGTTGCAAAGTGATTTCTCCAACCCAATTATTCTATTTGATGGATTTTGTTAGATTTTGCTAAGCTTCAAAGTTGGTTTATGGGTTTTATGAATTTTGTTGTTTATGGGTTTTAAGTGTTATGGGTTAAATTGAGATGTTGGTGTTTAAGATTAATTGAGAATGGTGTAGAATTGGAGTTGCTATGGAAAAGCTTGAGCTAGAAAGAGGGTTATGTGTGGGAAGAGGAAGAACAACAAAATTTGATATTATTTGGTTTGAAAAGTGTATTAGAAGTGTAATCATTGAAGGAAAAGTGAAACTCTAGCCATTGGAATTTTAACCGTCATTTTATGTGTTTTCAATATGTTTTCTATATATAAAAATACTAAAAGATTATTAATGGGTATTTTATTCAATATATATTTCAGGTGATACGGAGATTGACACCGCTTATAATCCGGGATCGTAAGCGGAATAGTTTTTTTGAGTGGTTAAAATATTATTTTCAAATTATACACAATTATTTGCCTATAAATTTCAAGTTAGCCTATATATTATGATTATCCTATTATACATATGTTTTTATAATTTACAAACTATGTTTATGTGTTTTTACTATTACTTATGAACATTCTTATGAAATTGGACATTGCGTTAATATGAAAAAGTATTAGTTTCCATGGATTTATTATAGTTTGCAAGTATATAACAGATTTCGTAAGCTATTTTCAAACCACTAAATGCCGTACCCACTAGCTCAGTTTTCAGCAGGTTTTTGGGACCCACTTTAGCATACACATAGGCTTTGGGCCGTATGTTAGGGTGAATAGCCCTTTGGGGGCAGCTCTGCGCGCGTATGACCAGTTTTAGTATAATCAATTGCTCTGCTGCATAACTTGATTTATCTTGTGTGTAGTATGACCAGTTGTGGGTATGCGTTTGGTGTCGGTTTTCTATTATATGATTATTATATGATATTAGTACATGAACTTTGCTAGCTAAGAGTTTTTATTATGTATCAAAAGTGTTTTGCTCAGAAATATTTTCGTTTGCTAAAAGTTATGTTTTTCTACGATATTTAACTCAAAAGTATATTTTATTTTATAAAAGAACTCACTCACTGAGTTTTTGCTCATGATTTCCATGTTTTGTTTTCCCCCCCTCCAGGTAGCTCCTGAGTTTCGAGGATAACGCCTACGAGAGCGGTTTGCACCACCAGTTTTGGTTCATCTTCACACCTAGCCTATTTATGACATTTTGTGTGTGTTTGTACATGTATGTTTATAAGTGCCGGTGATGGCTCGTGAGGAAGTAAATGGTTTAATGATTTTTAGGCTAGCTGGGTAAATGGAGGAGTTTACAGTTGAACAATCACATAAATATTTCTCTTAATGTTAGTAAATTAAAAATTAACGTAGTTGACTGATTTGGAGTTATTTCTGAGGGCGGAGCCCGTTATATTTTAAGTAGAATTATGAAAAGTGTAATTATAGGATGGTTTACTCGAAAAATAAACGGAACTCTGCCAAATTTTTTTTAAATAAGTTGAAATTGAATTGATGATTAGCTAGTTATTTTAGTTACGTTAGATGGTATGCGTTGGCTCGCTTGCCATCGGCACGTGTCATCTCTAGTGTTTAGAGGGTACTCGGGTTGGGTCGTGACAAAAGTAAACATAATACTTAACTTTTATAATTTATTACTTTAAAAATTAATTTTATAGCAATATTTATGCCTTTATCAATAGATAAAAATAAAATAAATAAATAAAATATGAAAATTTATTTAAAAATCAGGTTCGGGGCGGGGTGGGGGATGTATTTCCCATCCACTAACCCTAAAAAATTCAAGGGAATTTTTCCCCGTCCTCGAAACCCAAACCCGTTGGGCCCCTCACCCACGGGGATTTTTACCGTAACCATTGATCAACACAGTAAAAATTGCTACATTGTAAATAGTTTAAAATTAGATATATTTATAAATATTGCATCAAAATTTGCTACGTAATGAAATTTTCCTTTTAAAAAAAATCATTTCCTAGTAATATATCTATCTATCTATGAAGACGTAATATAAATTTAATATTATTTTATAAATTGAATTTAATTAATATTCGAAACTTAAGTAGCTTTATCTTTACAATATATTTAAAAATAACAAAAATAAAATTTATGTATAGATATGAGATTTAAAATTAAAATTTAAAAAACGTTAAGATGGAAAATTTAAAAAATAAAATAATAATAAAGAATTAGAAAGAAGAGATTAAAGTCTCCTTTTCCTAATCTATCTCTCTACGTCCCTCCTTTATATATTTTAGGATTCACTCTCTCACTCTCACTCTCACTCTCACTCTCTCTCTCTCTCTCTCTCTCTCTCTCTCTCTCTCTCTCTCTCTCTCTCTCTCTCTCTCTCTCTCTCTCTCTCTCTCTCTTTCTCTCTCTTATTCTTGATCAATTTCTCTTCGTTTTCTTGATTAATTTGTCTCTCGTTTTCTTGATTAATTTGTCTCTCGTTTTCTGGATCAATCCCTCTCATTCTCTCGAACAATCTCTCTCTCTCTCTCTCTCTCTCTCTCTCTCTCTCTCTCTCTCTCGATCAACCTCTCTTCGTTTTCTTGATCAATCAATCAATCTCTCTCTCTCTTTTTCTTGATCAACCTCTCCATATTCTTGATCAATACCACGCTGATAAAACCTACGTTTTCTATATTTTCCGACCCCTTTGCCCGATCTTTCTTCCTGGTTAGTTTCTTTTCTTTTCTCCAAGAAAATCTAGAGATATTATTTTGACAGAAAAAAGAAAACAAATGGTGATAGACCCAAATTATTCCGAGGAGAATGAGATGGATATATTTGTTAACAGTATTCTATTATCGGACCCGATGCCGATGCCGATGCCAATGGACGACAGTTTTATTCCAAATCAACACATAGGCGACTTTGATTCTATCTTGGAATGGGGCAATATCGTTGATTCTTCCATCAAGAACTCATCTGATGAGTCTATCGATAGCGTTAACTTGATACCTGGACAACTCGACGTTAGTGATTATGAAATGCCGTCTTCTTCGACTCGAAACAACCTCTTGGAATTGGACAATATCATTGATTCTTCCATAAAGAACTCACCATCTGATGAGTCTATCGTTAACTTGATACCTGGACAACTTGACATTAGTGACTACGCTTATGAAATGCCATCTTCTTCTTCTTCTTCTCAAAACAACCTCTATGATGTTGTTGGGATATCGGAGAATTGCCGTATTGATAGTACACCAGAGAACTCCTTCAATTCACCGCCCGTCACTTCTACTGATCTTATTATTCCGAGTAATTCAGTGGAGGATGAGTTTAATTACCATTACCATTATGATTGTGAAAATGATTACGGTATTGGTGCTATACTTATCAACACTAATATCAATAGACCTCCTCCTCCTCCTCCTCAACCTCAAGCTAATTCATATAACTTCTCGATGAGTTGTTCATCATCATCGCTATTACATCGAGAACGAGTCTTCGGGAATAGATTGATGAACATACCTACTATACCTTTGAAGAAGAAGAAGAAGAAAGCTGAACCATGGACTGTTTTTGAACACATGCAAGTTCCTTCATAAATAATTTGCTTTTATTTTTCCTTCACTACCCTCAACAAATTATATATATTTTTTGGTTCTTTTTTTTTATGTGCAGGAAATTTTTGATAGGGCTGCAAATGTTTTGTAAGGGTGATTGGAAGAGTATTTCTAGGAAATTGGTGATTACAAAAACACCGTCACAAGTCGCTAGTCATGCCCAAAAGTTTTTCATCCGTCAAGAATTATCGAAAGAAGGGCGGGTTAAAAAACCTAGCATACATGATATAACCACAGTTAGCGAGGACTTTGTGAAATCATTATTCGGCCATGTCGTCGACAACGGAAATACTTAACTACTTCTGTCACAAATGCTGCCTCTGCGGCCATTGCCACGGCCAACAACAGTACCACTGAAATGAGTGTATATCTTGTCTATTGATTTATTTTTTGTTCCATTTTCTTTTCACTGATAAACAGTACTGTAATATATTGATGATGGTAATAGACATTATTCATTTATGCAAGTTCTTATTTGATGGGATCGTTTGATTCAATATGTGCTAATGTGTATTATTTACGATCATTATTTAGAAATAATTATGAAAATTATCTTGAAAAAAAATAGGTTACTAAAAAAATTAAAAAATTATTTTTATGAGAGCAAAGTTGAACTGATTTATTCTAGCTTGTGTTTGTGGTTTCTAAACCAAAAAATGGCTAATGAATAAGACTAAAATCAAACTAAAAAAAAAAAAAACACTTTCTTATACATTGATTTTTTTTTTTTTTGAAATTACATCTGATCACTTTTTTTTACGTAGTTCAATATAATATAAAAAAGTCTGATTTATTTTCAAAAATAGTATTCTTTTATTAACTTTCTTAAATTATTGAATTTTCTTTTATTAAATTAATGACTTTGTTCTCATTAGTTTTTTCTCATATTGGAATACCATTGAATTAGGAATTTAATAACTTTTCAACTTTAATCTCAATCAGTATTTCATCAAATTAAATAATGTTAAAAGGGTACCATTTTAAAAACTTTCACTATTTTCTTAAATTTGAAATTTGAAAAGGGATCAAACTTGTCTCCTCGCAAGTATTATTAGAATTAAGGATGATAAAATTATCCGTAGATTAGGAGCTCCATGGCCCCCGACCTTATTGGGGCAGAGAATAACCGTTTTGTACGGTTAGGGTTAGAGTTAGGGTCCTAAGGGGTAATTTTTCCCCGATTTGTTTCGTGTACGGGGATGGGAATACATTCCCTACCTCGACCCTGCCCGGAACCCGGTTTTTTTAATAATATCTTATGTATTTTTTTTACTTTTATCTTTATTTATTGAAAAAATATATAAAATATGGTTATATTGACTGTAGAGGTTCTCTACCGTCAATCAAGTACGATTCATGTGCTATCGTCTTCCCCGTTCTTCGAATGTCTGCAAAACAAAGGTGAGAAGATGTCGATGTGGTGCCTGCCAAACCATCTTCGTTGATCAAGTCATTCAAGTTGGAGGCTAGATAATATGAGAATTATTATTGTTTCTTGAACGAATTTTGCGTTACCCATTTTCTAGGTTTAGGATACCTTTTGTAGAGGACGATTTCCACTACCGTCAATCACGTACGATTCACGTGCTATAGTCTTTCCTGTTCTTCAAAAGTCTGCAAAACAAAGGTGAGAAGATGCCAGTGTGGTGCCTACTAAACCGTCTCCGACAATCTAGTCAGTCCAATTGGAGGCTAGATAATATGAGAATTAGTATAGTTTTTTTTAAAGAATTTTGCATTCCCCATTTTATAGGTTTCAGATACCTTTTATAGCCGAGTTTATGGGCTATTTTCGATGGGCTGCTGTGAAATCTGGAGAATATGATATGTTGAAGATAATATATTTTCAATCATATTTAAAGAAGGACATAATTATCATATTATCATATATGGAATGTTCTTTATGTACTCCTCGGCTAAGCTGACCGCCTCTGGAAGTCTGAGTTGTGCCTGAATCAATTTTGGGCGTACTGCCCAATCCGTGATGGCTGCTCTTGGATCTTCAGTCGAGTCATGAACGCTTGCCGTGATGGGCCTCGGGGCATTCTATTCAATTTGGGTCGAGTCAATCAAGATTTGGGATTTTGAGTTAGGCCTAAGTCATGGATCTATTTTACCCTTTACAGATTTCCCCTGTTTTTACTTTTGTGCATGTCTAGGAGTGAAAATCAAGTAAAGGTTCTGCATATCTAATTTCACTGATACTCCTGACAATGGAGAGCTACTTTATTTATAGATTATTTTTTGTTGACGGATTACGTCACAAAATTTGGCAGAAATTTTTCCCTCTAAGATTATTGTAGGGAAAGTTCCCTCCAATATTTGTGACGCACTGCGTCGCAAGCCTGGTGGGAAACTTCCTACGGGAACTGATTCACACCCTTTTTTTAATGATGCACTCCATCACTAATAAACCCCGCAAAATCAGATGTCGTCCTCTTCCTTGTAAAACCCTTTCACGCCATGACATTTCGTGATGAATTGCGTCGTAAATAATTGCTTGAATCACCCCTGCCAAATTGTGCGACTTCTTAGTGACAGTGTGTGTCATAAAAAATTACAACTTACCTTACTACGTCATTTATTTACGACACAGTCTATAACTAAAAGTCAAACTATCTATTTACGACGCAGTCCATCGCAAATCAGTGATGCGTGAGCAACGTCGCAATTAAGCAGTTTTCTTGTAGTGAATGAATATACTATTTTAGTAAATTTTTAAAAGTTGTGCTATATGAATAATCATACATATTTTTTATGCTGCTTTGAGTACAAGGCTTAAGAAAAGTAGGATTAGACGTTACAAAATAGTGTTGGGGGAAAATGTAATTATATAATTTCGGAAGCATTAGAACATAAATATGCATTTTTAAACGATAGAGTTGTGTTGGCTTAGTACCTAAACTACAGGGGGTGATTTACATCTTACCCGTTCACAAAATCAATAGCGTTAAGGAAGAACGGTCTAATTACATAATTTTAAAATCACGGTTGATATATATATTCTGAAGAAATATAAATATATATATATATATATATATATATATATATATATATATATTTAAACGATAAAAAGTTGTGTTCACATAATACCTAAATTAAATTACAAGGATGTTCTTCGTATTTACCTTATTTTTCTAAACAAACAAATGAATTATAAGTATAAAATGTGTAACCCTAAATTTCATTTCTTTCCATGACATGCCTTCTCATCTTCATCTAGATTATCATCTCCAATACTCACCGTCACCTTGATCGAGTCACACGATAGCACAGATCAATCCAATTCTTTGCATTTTCCTTTTTTTTTTTTTTATTATCTCCATTATTAATTTTTGTTTTACGAAAAAAAAAAACACGTTACATCTGTTCATTCTCCATCTTTATCTTTAAGATTTGATGCTCACATATTTATCGAAACCAAGAAACCACAGATAACCGAGCAAGACCAATTTTACAATAAATAACGGAGTGTGCAGTTCATCTTTATCATGAAATTGATGGTCATTTATTTTTTTATCATTTAAATTTATAATTACATATTTATACGAATCACAATTCCTTGAAAAGTTTTGGTAAAAAAAACATACAAGTATGAGATGAGATCATCCTCAAAAGGGATATCTAATAGTATGAAATGTCAATTAAAAACCATAACGTTCAACACTGCACCATCTTTGGTTGAAAGACTGTTTGAGCCTCTTTTTCTTTCCCTCTACAAATGTAATATCTTAAAATTTTAGGAAGCAATTTGTTCCATCATATATTTTTAACTATTTAAATTTCATAAATAATTGTGGTTTAAATGATATTTTCATAATGGTTAGCTAAGCATGATATTTTTAATCTAATTAATACATCAATGGAAACTTATATTGTTCAATGGATGATATTAATTTTATAATGTTATTAATCATTAGAAATTAAATCTTAATATACGGCGCCATACCCCATCTATAATTAATATGAAAAAGCTTTTAAAAGTAAAATCGGACGTATGAGATATTAACTTGTATCCATTCCACATCAAGTTTTTATTGTACCCAGTAAAACCTTTTATTGTGCCTGGTAATACTATTTCCTAAACCAACGCAGTTCTACTTTTCCCAGAGATGAGCACTCATAGCAGAAAACTAAAATGAAATATTATATACAAGTAGCTGATACCTTTTATGCAAGAGAGATGAATGAATGCTCATCAAAACTGATCTGCTTCTCCAAACTTTGTAGTCTGCCTGTGCACCAAGTTGGGGCTCAACTGAACGATTTCGATGTCAGATGACTCGGTATAGGACGATACCAATGACTCGATATTGGTTGACAC
The DNA here is from genome assembly GCA_028015215.1 of Gynostemma pentaphyllum. Taxonomy (NCBI): domain Eukaryota; kingdom Viridiplantae; phylum Streptophyta; class Magnoliopsida; order Cucurbitales; family Cucurbitaceae; genus Gynostemma; species Gynostemma pentaphyllum. The sequence continues at coordinate 36,897,644 of CM051346.1, read as the reverse complement.
TGATGGCTCCGGAATTGAGTTTGATTCCGGATTGGACTGAAGTGTCTGACTCTTGAAGCTCTGAGAATTTAATGACGAGGGTCTTGTTGCTTGGGGATTTGTATATCCTTGAGCTTCTTCAACTAGTCTACTGAGTAGGTTCATAACAGAGGGAAGGAACCTTGATGAAATGGAAAGAAGTCCGGCCAACTGCTCATATTTACAATGCGAGAAGCAATATTCAACATCAGAAGCACCATCCAAGAAAAGGTTTACAATAATGCCTAAAGCCTAAATAGAGCCCCCAAAAAATGATGGAAGCATAAAAAACGACATGAAATAATATTTACTTAATATCGGTCGCATTGATTTAATTTGGTTTCAACTTCAAATTTTCAACATTATTTATTTCATCTGTCAGGTACAACAAACATAGACTAACACAAACAAGATGGTTACCCAATGTTCATTCCTAGCTAAAATCTGTAAGATGTCATTAACGACAGGTAGGATTGTGCAGCTCGGATGGCGATTCGGTTACTAACAAAGGCCCAACATATATACAAATAATGTGAAATGGGAGCAAATGACACAACAGATGTTAGAACCCAAGACCTCTCACACTGATACAATGTTAAATCCCCACAAAGGTTAGCTATTAGACTAAGGTAAATTATTTAAGATATTCTCAACATCTTCCAAACTTACAGATTAGATGAGAAAAAATGACTTCTTTTCTTTTTTTTTTTTTGCTTTTTCTTGATTCATTAAGAGATGAGCAGAGGTTTAATGAGCTCCATCTGGCAGTATTCTGGTAAAAATACCAACTACAATCTAAATTCTATAATATTGCACAGATAAAAATCAGCAGCAAACAAAGCATTTTGTGCATAACAAATGAAGCAGATAACACAAACTTCTTGTGTTGCAAGATAGATATTCCTAAATACAGAGTCAATTAAGATATGAGAAGAATAATCCAGTGTTAAACTTACTATCCCATTTCGAAACTCCGCTGCTATATCTATCTGGGACCATAGGACCTTTGAAAGTAGATACACGACGAATAAAACAAGAAGGTAGAGAGGGTTCCTGTTAAATCAAGTTTTCAAAATAAAATGAAGGAAGAAGGTAAACATGGTTTAAGAATAGGAAACCAATACATTAAAAATCACCAAAACTATTATCGAACATGTAGTAAGATAAGATGATGAAATGTTGTGCATACTTTAACAGAAGCATAAATTCATTGAAACCAAGAATACACATTGCTAGAATTGCCCATGGAGGAGGTAGCCGGCTATTACTCCTCTTATAAGCTTCCTGAAAATGGCAGACGTGAAATGTTATATGTAGTAAAATGTCATTAATTTATAGTCACAGTGGCAACATGGCAAAGAAAAATGGAAATAACAAAAAAATAATTAACAACGTCGCACATTCATAATGAAGCTTCAAATTTAATTCTCTATTGTAAGGAAACCTTTTAACAAATAGTATTAATCCAGAGTACTGGAAAGTAAAAAGATTCGGACCTGCCTTCAAACTGTTTGACATAAAAATTAAGATTTAGACCAACACATAAGATACCGGTACGTACCGAACCCCCATACCCCCTCCCAAGTCCCAATAATAATAATAATAATCTCTTATATTATATTCACAAATAATAATTTCACAAAAACACTTCAATATAATCTTGAAGATAAACCAGATACTATGACTACAATACAATACAAAACAGGAAAGCAGGAGCAAAAAAATATTAAAAATGTACGATATTAAAATTGAAAATGTACCTGTGCTGTTATTGCCTGAGTAATTATATATTCAGTCTCTGCTTTGAACTGCCTCCACAAAAACTTGCATTGCACAGGTGAAATCAGAGTATCCTTAGCAGAAACCTAATTTATATTCATAATTTATAAGAAATTCGCTTAAAAATTGCATTTTTCGTAAAAAAAAAGGTCAATAACAGCCATCCTATAATACCTCTTCCCATGTAGTGGAGGCAAGAGGGTCGGTAGAAGGTCCAGAACTTTTATCTTTTGACGCAGAAAATGCAACAGCGTCATTCATCAAAGATGAAAAGAGAACATTTTCAATCCTATCTGGCTTCTCTTCTAAACGTATAGCAGCCAGAATGGATAAAATCTTCAAAGACTGCAAAACAAAAATATTTGTATATCTTTTAAGATACTATTAAAAGGCAGGTACTCAAGAATTCACATTAATTATTGTATTCCTAGAAAACCACCGCAATGCGTGCGTCTTTAGTTATATTTGTAATATTTTCCTTCCCAGTCCAAGTCCTAGGCAGTGAATCCATGTCATGATTAAAGATGGTTGAAAACCTGAAGGAAGAAACTAAAAAAATCAGAAGAAAACAGAGATATCGTATACAAATGGTATCAAACATGTGATTTCTACCTATTCTTCATGTGCATCATAACCTCTCCAGCTTCTTCTCTTGCTTTCTTTTCCACCACATTTCTAGCATAGTTCCTTAAATTTAGAGTCATGGTGTCAACTGTTTCTTGATCTAAATCAAAACCAGCAATAGCATCTGAGAACTTTGATAGAGTAATTTCAGTTTCATGTTGAAGAAGCTTTCTTATTGAAGCCCATGTATCATTTCCACTGGATTGAAGTAGGGATTTTACAGGTCCAGTCAGTGCTTCTACTAGGCATTTCTACAGATCAAAATAAGATGATGAAATATATCGCAGGCACAACCTGGAAATAAAAAAAGCCAAGGGGGAAGTCCATTGAATAAGAAGGTTACCTCACAGTAGGCTACCACTTCTGATAGTTTTTCACTTCGAACAAATGACACATGCATGTTGATATCTCGTAGTAGCTTTTCCCGGAACTTAACAGAATCCCATTTAGCCTGCTGCACGACAGCATCTAAAATCGAGAAATAGGTCACTTAATGGAAACAAAGTGATGAAATCTTGTAGATCACATTATTAGTTTTGCATTGATAATGCGCACCCTCAAAAAGATGAAATTTTATATAACGATTCAGCACACATATTTTTCTGAAAACTACTAGATGATATTAGATTTTTTAACAGCAGAAAAGAAAAGGTCATGTCCATATTATTCACCCTTACATACATATATATATATATATTAGAGGGTGGTGAACTTTGGATCAATAATCCATGGTATAAAACTGGGAAAAGAGTTCACATCTGAAAAGAAACAATGTTAGTAACCTCACAACAGGGAAGCATCTGCACATGAGCTATGTGGTAGAAATCCAAACTGATATTCATATTGAGATAAGAAAAGATAATAAATAGGGAAGAAATTTGAGAGCCCTCCCTTTACTCTCCTAATTCCAATTTCTTGGAATGCAATACACCACTCAATACTTTGAGTAGCTCCTACTCCCCCTAAACCCATTACCTATAGATAACAAACATTCCCCCATAACAAACTCACCCCTAATTACTAATTTACCACTAGATAATACCCTAACACTATGGTCACTTGGACAAGTGCAAGATCAAGGTTCCATTTATACGAAGCATAGACATTATTAGATTCGCTTTGATTGCTTCCATGGATTTTCCTTCTTGGTTGCTTGCTTCGTTTTCCTTCTGCTATGTCTCGTTGTGTCATTCTTCTCAGATCTCATCAGATGCGTTTTGAATTCCTTCTAAGTTTCATAATTTTTCAATCCCTTTCATTTCTTCCCAATTGAATTCCTTCTAAACTAATGAAATTAAAATGCTGAATGTGATTTCCTTATAAAAAATTGAAAAGATTTGCAATTTAAGGACACCCTCCAGCTAAACAGACGAATCAAACCAATGAATCGAAAACCGAGATGAACCTGTGAAGACCGGTTGCCTCCAAAAAGCTGAAGTGAGTAGTTCATCATTAATCAAAACCAAGGTGTACGATTCGATTTTTGGTTTTGCTCAAAACCGAACCGTGCTCACCCCTAACCAAAAGTGTCACCTAAACGTAAACCATTCCCTCTCTTTTTTGTGAAGGTCGAACATTCAATATTACATACACATACCGGAGTTTAAATGCTCCATGAAAGCTGAATAATGTATATTTACTGGATTGAAATTTCCATATTCCACCATTTTCATACAATATTTACACCAATGTACGCAACTCTCTTTTTGATGATTTTCATCAGTACACAATCTAGAGAATGCAAGCATAAACTTCAAAGCCAGATGATCCATTATTAGAGAAGAGAGTACTAAAGTCAAAATCATAAGAAACTGATCTAGACATAAAAGTCGTCTAGCTCCCAGAGTTCTCCAAACAGACCGAATCATATGCTCACTTCAAGGGGAAAAAAATAAAAACAGAAAAATCCAAATGCTATTTACCTGTACACATTTGGTCAAACTCAAGCATGCAAGACTGCATACAGTTGTGAACAGATGATGCAAATCCTTCTCCTTTGTTCAGAGATTGTTCAAGCTTATCCTTGAAATACTCGAAGGCTTTAGACCGCAGATGGCCCAACATGACAGAGTAAGCGGGATACACAAACTACATAATGCATATAAGCTGGAATTAATAACAAACAATCCTGACTAATGGAAACATCCCAAAAGTAAAGCAAGAAATAAAGCCTTTCTTTGTGCTGAAAATTATTTTAAGTCATTTTTTCATTCAAACTAAAATGGAGTGAGACATTTGAGCCTTTAAAATGCACTACAAAGCAAGAGGAAGATAATAAAAGAAGTAGTTCATACAGAAACTGAAAACTAAAAACAACTTTGAATACATATGATTGTTTTTAGTTAATCCACATAAATGGGGATTCAGTTTTCAACTGGTGTTCTGGGATTTTTAACATCACGTGAACCATATCAAAAACCTCCGCAAATCACACAAAAATCTCAACAAAACGAGATAGCTAATAGATAGGATGTTCTTAAGTGGGGGTGGATATGTAATTGATAGGATGTTTTTAGGCTAACCTCCAGTGCCCTTGACACCAGTTGTCTTCTTTTAGTATCTTTCACACTTTCATCAAAGTACATTGCTTCCATATCATATCTATGAGAAAGGACAGGAAATTTAATATTTACTGCACACAATTGCAAATATTTAAAATCATGATGCAGGACAAGAAAATTGTAAAAAAAAGGGCAAACATATATAATTCAGAACAACTGTTTTTCACACTTCCATAACCAATTACATGCTTTCATATGAAATCTATGATAAAGGAGAGGAAAATAACTTATTATTTTCAATCAATTTGAGTGTTTTAATCACTGTCTAAAACTATTGTAAAATTATTAGTTATTAAAAAAATGCAACAGTCAATAAACTCTACACTGATCCTCGTTATTAACAAGCACGTCTAATTGACTGCACAAGCGTATGACATTTGGCTTTCGCTTTTAATGTAACACTGACAATTATTTTAATGGGGACAATATTTTCGTTAACTTTTTGCTTGTTTCAATTTACTGTTGAATCTTATCTTATCATATAGTTATCTTGTTCCTCTTTTTTCAATGAGTATTAGCTGCTGGCTTTCTTTTCTTCCCTGCATCATGACTTTCTATTTGAAGAGGGAAAAATGCAGCAAATTAATATTTCACAAGCATTATATTTAAGCAAATTTATTATCAGAGTGAACATTAGAAAAAGAACCATTGTCATTCTGAGGTTAACAGATTTAAATTTTTAATAAATCCGCTTAAACATGAACTTACACACCTAAATAGTTTAAAACACGAAGATAACATACCAGCAGAGCGTCATTTACTTCAGGAGATAAATGATTAATAAGATGAAAACTTACTCTGAGAAATAGGATTCTAAGACTGAGCTCAGCTTTTTCCCAAAACCCGAGACAGGACCCTTTTTTACAGCTTCATCCAATCTTAACCATCTCTATATAAAAGACAATTCTAGTGATGAACTGTATAAAATGGCAGCTAACCAGAAAATACTTCAAAAGAAAAGGAAGGGGGGTAGAGTGGGTTGAATAACTCAGCACCTCATCAGAGATCAAATGACTGAACTTCTCATTGGCAATCTCTTCACACCGAACACTTGCAACCATTATCTGATAATAATTATTAACTGCCTATCAGAAGCTGAAAAAAAATCTTTACACTGGAAAAAAAAAACACAATACATCTCTGCCTGATGATTTTAGACAGAAATTTAAGTGATGTTAGCAGCTCTCATAATCTTTTCTTTGCTCTTACTTCGCATCATATTAAAGATACAAGAACTTGAACTATTGAGCCCAAGTAATTTTCTTAGTAAATTCTTCACTTAACCCATCAGCATTACCATTTATATTTACAAACTCAAAGAAGATGAGCCATGCAGCACATGGAGGAAGACATTGATCATCAATTGGAGCCCTACTTGCCTGTGCATATTTTTGCTTTCTAGATTGAATTGTTAAGAAGACCTACTTTCAGAGGCAAAGGAAATGCAACTTGAATTATCTGTATTAACTAATTGTAGATTCTTTTTTTTAACGTAGCTTGGACATCTAGTCTCATTTAATTTTTTAAATCCTTTGTAAATCTTACTAATAAAATTTATTTCATCTTGAAAGGTAAAAAGAACCTTGTGGGCAGGAAGATCCAGGTCCTTATTCTCCCTTATGACCTTCCAAATTTGTTGGGCACTGAAAGAAAATCCTGAAGCAGGGATAACACCTCGTCTGTCACCAGCAAGACCCCCTGGAGAAATAGAATGGAAAAACCGTCGCCTCAGTTGAGCAACCTACATGAGACAGATTAAATTTAACATTATATATCAGTGGAAGTGAGGGCAAGAATTGAAGGCTCTGGAAGCAAATATCTCTATCCAAGCTTAATGAACGGTTAATTAAATAATACGGAAAGAAATCTTTGGACATTGCAATACAGAGCAGAACCCCAACATGCTCCCCAAAGTTAAGAAATAATAAACAAACAGGATAGTGATAAAGTCATTGAAGTAGGAGAAGTCGGCCAAGTAGAAGATACCTCTTCTTTAAATTTCTCCTCTTTCTCCTCATAGCTTGACAAAGCAGTGATTTCCACCTTCAAGCCAAAATATTTCATTCAATATTTAAGATGTTCCTACAAATATAAAATGAAACTAAGCTTCAAATTGTCAACCAACCTTCAAAACATACTTACATTAAAAAAATCACTGAGAGGAGTATTCTTGAGGGAATCTGGTTTACGAACTGCTTCCCATATCTGCAACAAGAAAGAAAAAAACAAAAGATAATTCAGAAGAGGACACTTGAATTGAAGGCCGTTAAATAGCTAGAACTGGAAAGACCACACACACAACTGCCTCCCAAAGAAAAAGAAAAGAAAAACAGAAACTGTAATTTTTCCAACAGAAATTTTATAAGGCACAACTCACAAGGTTAACCAACTAATTTGATTAAAAAAAGCATACCTTTTCTAACCAATTCATTCAAATTCATTAAATCCAAAAACTAAAACATAGACTCCATTATTCAAATAGATCTGCCTCTACATCCACTATGTTCTATTCTAACAATAGATTTTGAACAAGTTTATTGTGTTCATCCATGAAAGTTATACAAACTCCATTGGCGGAACAGATCCATAGTCGTTGAAATATCAAGTCCAAATAAATCAGTTGTCTTGCGCTTGTTGGCAAAATACAACCAATTATCAGACTCTATAAATTTGTAATATGAGCCATCTCCTGAGAATTAATCCAGTATTACAAAAGCTCCTAACATACATTGGAGAAACAGGTGATTAGGACGAAGATTCTACTAGGCTTTAAATTAACAGTTAACACTCTAGAAAGCCGTGTGTTGAGAATTTCCCTAGACAATAATACCTTCTGAATATCTTCTTTCAGGATAGGCTCCAAATGCTGAAGTGGGGTCTGCATGAAAAAGAAAAAACCAGAGTTACCAGACAGATTTAGATGAGACTAAACTGTGAGTTTCAAAGGAACACAGAAAACAACTTGGCGACTCTGAAATTTTGATTTGATAGGTCAATAACCAACCTTAGTCTTGTCACGTATAACAAACATTAGGGTCGTTCTACGAGGGCTGAACAAGCGCATCATCACCTATGATTAGAATTGCAAGAAATACCTTACTTTACTGTCTATTACAAAAAAAACTCACAACAAACAGGAAATAAATAGTACAGATATTACCCCAAAAATTGTCTTCAAAAGAGGCCTGTTAGCAGCACGCTCTCGACCAATATCATGGCACCACCTGTAATGGTTTACAAGAATTGTAATCACTACTTCCAACAATAACAAAAACACTCCCCAAGTTTTTTCTTTACTCCATGAATTCAGACAACAGAGCTCAGATATACATTTGGAAACTAGAGGATAGTATTGGTAACCATATTCATCCATCAAATGAAAGCATAGATCTGAAGTTTGTTTTCCCATAACACCTTTCACAAAACAGGATAACCTAACAGTAAAGGAACTGTCCTATCCAGAGGAGACTACCCATTTTGCCTTGATAATGATTAGCCTGTTCCCGAAGGTGCACTTTCAGCTTGCAATCTGAAATGCCTGTAAAAGGACTTGAAAGTGTAACATTCAGCTGGTTTCGAGGTTCTAACTATGTGTGAGGAAAGGTGAATCAGTGGTTATTACATGAGAAGGAAGGTGGTAGAAAGCTACTAACATGAGGTTGGACTTAGGAGACATTTGAATGCTTTTTTTATGGGTCCTTCGGCTACAGTCCACCGCCAGAGATTGTAATATTCCTCTTTTATTTCTTTAAAAACTATGAGCTATTGGAGGTTGTAAGCTGCTGACTGGGGTTATTGGAAGTTTGATAACTATCTGTATAGTATTTGTGAGGAAACATGCAGGCATTTATGCCTCTCATATAACTATAAGCTGTTAAACCTATCTAAACACAACTAATAATAAAAGGTAGTGTCCCATTCCAAAATAAAAGACTGTGTCCACTGTCCACTTATAAATAAAAGACTGTCTAAACTCCAAAAAGATGAGATGTAGTTAATGCTCTGTACATTCTTTATTTTAATAATATTGTTGTGAATTCTTCTAAAAAACACAAAAGGCAGCACCCATCAACTTGCTGGTACCTTCTAACTCTCCTTGTTTGATACATATCTTTCATTACAATTTTCTCAACAATCTTCTAGAAGGTTCAAGTGGCTGAACCTTTGTACCTTCATGCCAGTATTTACTCACTGTCAGCAAAGTCCCCTGAGACTGAGAGATCTAGCTACCTCAGTACCAAGAAAGCATCATCATTTCATTAAATCCTTGATCTCAAATTACTTATAAAGTAACTTCTGCAATTTATTAATCTCCCCACATCCCCTGTCACAATAATTTCACCAACCTAGAGGATTAGAATTAATAGTCTTTCTTCCCTGATGTGTTGTTAAGACATAGCGTAATCCCATGCCCTTCATAGATGTTCTTAGTGTCTCAAACCAGGAAGGGATGGCTACAGCCTGAAGACTATCCCTCAACCAATTTCATCTCCAAAACCACGAGGAATTCATAAACTAATATAGGAAGGAATTTTTTTACATCTATATGGTATGATTTTTGGAAAAAAGGAGACATTTTTCATTGATTAGATGAAAAGATACAACAAGAAACCAAAGGCACAAAAGCGCCAAAAGAAACAAATTAATTGAAAAAAGGATCTCCAAATCTCATGAATGAGAAAGGGATAATAAAAAACTCTTTGGATAAAGAACTCCATTGTGATCCCAAAAAGAGAGCTGAATAACACCTCGAACCATTTTCTCTCAATATCATCAAAGATTCTCCAAAATCTTTTAATAAAAATGGTCCAAATCAAAAGCCTTCATAGCATTCACCCATAATACTTTGGCCTTATGCTTAAAATTATGACCACACAACCACTGTTCAATGTTTTGCCTGTTAGAAATAAGAAAAGCCCAAGAACAACTAAATATTCACAACAATTTTGCCCAACAATGAATGCTAAAACCACAACCAAAAAAGAAATGGCTCTGGTTATCTTCCGCCACCTTGCAGAGAGGACAACGGCTCGGGAGAAGCGAAGATTTGGCCCACTTTTTTTAAGCTTCTCATATTAATGCCACCAAGACAAACCTTCCACACACAAAAATTGACTTTCCTAGTACTTTTCTTCTTCCAAATACCCTCGGATCAGATAAACTCAGGTAACAGCGTAACGCAGCTTTGCGGACCATCAAATTGGAAAACAGAGTTTTAACTGAGAAATGACATGAGGGTGAATCTTCCATCTATTGACATCAGGATTTGGCATAATTTGAATCGGTAGATAGTTTCCAACAAAGCACAAAAATCCTAAAAATCTCATCCTCTTCTAAAGATCTTCTAGTTTCAATTTTCCATAAATCAGTCATAGGCTCCCAACGGGGAATAGTACCTCCCAAGCATCCTCCCAAAAATAAATCTTGTCGCCCTTGCTCAGGATAAAATCAGAGTGCTTCTCTAAGATACCCCTAAGTTTTGCTATACCTCTCCATAGGTTTCTACAATAACCCCCATTCAGACTCTTTGTAAACCAGCCGTTCTCCTCCTTGCCATAGATACTAGTAATAATTTTAACCCATAAAGCTTCCAGTTCCAAAGGGAATCTCCATAACCACTTAACAAGTAAGGCAATGTTCCTATTTTTTAAATTAACCAAGCCTATCCCACCATTAGCGAAAGGCAAAGAAGTAGTTTCTCAGTTCACAAGATGGTTGATGATGTGCCCTTATTACATTCCCCAAAAAAAATCCTTAACTTCTTTCAAGCCTAGAGATGATTTTCATTGGCATGGAAAAAACTGAGCAAAGGGAAAACTACACCCAGATATGTTGCAGTGAACTACAGTTCTTTCAACATTTTGGGCTACACCAAAGATATGTTGAAATAACTGGGCAAATTAACCAAGATATGTTGAAAGAACTGAGCAAATTTGAGATGATTAATCAACTGAAATTGCAATGGAGGAAGAGGTGATCCATGTTTTCCTCACTATTTTTATAAAGGGCTCACCAATCTCGGGAGATACTACAATGAGGATGCCTTTTTTGAATTTTTTCCGCCATAATTAAACCACTATGGATTAAGTATGTGGTGTAGTTCTTAACTTGGGTGCTTCAGCTCCCGCATTTGTACATTTCACTCATCAATCAAAAGTTGGTTGAATATCAAAAAAATAAAAAATAAAGTTCTTTAATCTATAAAAAAGTGACAATAATAGCTATAATCATACTAGCAATGGCAATAATAAAAATTTGAGGAGAAAAAATGAATGATCAACTTTAAAACTTACATATTTATCAAAAGAATATCTGATATCGCCAAAGCAAATAGCGCACTTTGTCTCTCAAATGTAGTATCATCCTGAAAGTAGAAAATATTTAGAGTATACTTACAAACATTATAACAACTGCAAGGAAAAAATTTCAATTGAATAAAAATAACACTTACACTGAAACGTTCATTAGGTCTTATAAAAATCCAAGAGTGTTTTTTAGAGTTAACTAGTTTTTCTCATAAGAAGCGTGTGTAATTCAAAAGGAGGGATAATCAAGAGGAAGACCCAAATCCAAGTTAAGGATATTAATTATTGCAAAAAAAAAAAAATAAAGGATATTATAAAAAAAACATAACACTCTTTCAACAGAACTAATAAAAAAAATTGAAAAAGTAAAGTAACAGACATTGGAGTATCATAATTTACCAAGCATTGTAGTTCCATGATTTATTTATTTTTTCTGTTAAGTGTACAGTGTACTCCTCATTCTCTGTTTGTAATTTTATTTTATTCAATCATGAAAAATTTATCTTTCCATCCAAAAAAAAAGCATGTACAGAAACTAATATAAACATCCTACTATGTGTACATGAGAAAGAATAACCTAGGCTACAATCCCCATAAGTCAAGGATATGATTGCATGACAACATATTAAAAACATTCCTAAACCGTTTAGGCCAAACACACAGCAGTCACGAACTAAAAATTGGTATTTCAATATCTTAAGGATCATTTAGTGAAAGCTCAAACCAAAATGAATTGTCAAGCTGATGACAAGTGAAGAGACGCAGTTCTAAGTGGGAGACTGGTTTTATTTGAAACTCCAACCATATCGCCTTCCCTCTCTCACTCGAAGGATGAACAAAAAATTAATGCCTCTTTCCTGGGCCATAGTACAAAATTCTCCAGTGTATTGGAGCCATGGCTTACAAGCTTGATTTGTCTTCTTCAGAAGCTATCCATCCAGTGGTGCATGTTTCTCAGCTAAAGGAAGTTTTGAAAACAGATGTTTAGCACTTCCAATCCTCCGCTCTAGACAGTGATTTGGAATGGGTCGTGGAACCAGTAGAGGTCCAGGTAATTTGCAAGAGCATAGATGATTTAAAGTGGGAGATACTCATCCAGTGGAAGCGGCTGCCTGCTTTTGAGGCTTCGTGGGAACTTTTAGACACTGTTCAACACCAATTACCAGGCCTCCAGTTGTTAACACTTACAAGCATAAGGGTTAAAAGGGGAGAAAAATCCCCAATGAAAGTTATTTATAGAGAGAAAGTGTTCCTTTTAAGGAAGTAAGGTCTCTTTTGGAGAGGGATACCATAATCAGGTGAGGATTACATGAGCAGGGGAATCATCCGGTCTCATAGCATTTTCTTTTGTATTATATTTCCATCCTTCATCGAAACCGTATATTTTCCAAGTTGGAGGTTTTCCAAGTTTCCAACACTTAACTTTTGTGTAGACCATGGAGAATTAGCTGAAAAAGGAGATTGGCCCATAACTTAAGAGCAAATTCAGAAAAGAAAGATGATTTTCCTTGAAACAAAGAAAATACCAGTGTGGAGAGAAAGCAAACAAATTAGTATTTTTTTTAGCAAGAAATAGCCAGTGTTTAACTTTTCCAGTTTCCAAAACCAAAAACCAAACAAAATCTAAGTGTTGCCTCTCAACCAAACAAAATGAGCCAGAATAAAAGGAAGGAAAGATCATATTCAAGGTGCAAAATGTAAGATTTACACGAAAAGGAACCACTAGGATTCCTCCACTGAATTTTTTTATCAATAGAAGAAGAAAGATCACATCATGAATGATGAATGGGACTCAGAAGAGCAGAAAGAAAATATACATATTTTGAAAAGAATAGAGCAGAAAAATCAACATACTGTAAATTATTGAGGTTTTATTTGAATCAATGGTCCCATGAACTATGATAAAAATAAAATATTTAATAGAGAACTGATCAAACAATTAATATTTAAGAAAATACAATACAAGTTTGGAAGATGATTATGGAAAGAAAAAACACCATGCCATCTATTCAAAAACAAATTCTAGAATCATGTCCAGATACAATTTCACACTAGGAGATAGAGAAAATCTGTAGAGATGAAATTTCAAAAGACAACTATGTAAACCTTTGCCTAACAATTATCTCAACCACTATTAAAAAGGCCATAAACCTCCCAATTATGACCTAAGAGAGCCTTGTTTCAAATATAAAGGCATCCTTACAGAGAAGGGCACTGAGATATTGATGAGGAATTTGGTGCTCAAGAATTGCATAAAGATAAAAAGGTAAATGGAACAAACTATCCAAATTTTAAAGATTCAGATGGCAAACTAATATATATTTTTTACCAAAAAAAAAAAATAGAGAAGAAATTGAAGAGACAGAAATATAAATCCTTAAACACTTAATATCATAGCCTTTAATGTGCAACACAGTGTTTGAAGCAAGACACCAAATTAAAGTGCAAGCAGATGTTCTGAAACTCTAAAACAATAAGCAAAAATGAAACAGATATTAATCCAAATAGTAACATAATAGGACTCCAAAATGAAATGTCAATAATTAAGATAAGTTGATTAGAAATCCCCATAAAGTGAGTAATGACATGCTACAGAGCATCATATCAGCCAATAAATCTTCTTTTTTAAGCAGGTGAGATTCTAAAATCTCAAAACCAAATCTGTTACCTCTCCTCTTTCACTTCCATCAGTGCCTTCCAAGTCCATGGCAATTGTGCAAGGCTCAATCCCAATGCACTTTGCAACCCAAACGCCCTTGGTAGTTTGATTCCTGAAGCATATGACTTATTACTCATTTCTCATATAGTAAACTTGCAAAGATTTATAAATTAGCTTATAAGAAAGGAACTAGTATGAATTTTCTATGACATCACTCAATTAGTGATCTCTTTGTGTGTGCGTGTGTGTTGAGAGAAGAAAACAGGTGGGGAGGAGAACCTTCCCTTATATGCATCCATCTCCCGAAAATTTGTGTGGAAGAGATGATTCATTAAGGTGCTCTTCCCTGACCACACAAGAAGAAACATACCAATACCATTAGTGTAATACATTAGCTACGTACATTACCTCATGAAAAATAATCCTTCAAATATATGTATCTTTACTCCAAAAAGAAAATCATATGTGTACACTTTGGCATTCCCAATGCACCTGAACAACAATGCTGACGCACTGTCAAGCCTACCGAGATAAAAGGAATATATCATGCAAATACTACCCCAAAAATATAGTGACTAAAAGCCTTTTGCTCTCACCTTAGTGCTTTCCTTCTTCTACAGTTTGATAAGGTTTAACTAGTTAATGGACAAGGATAAAAAAAAACATTCCCTCCTACAGCTGATGCAATGTTATTCTCCTTCCTCGAACATCACCATCACCTTAATCCCTATAATCTCCCAGTTTCTCCTTTCTCATCAACAAATTAAGCTCTCAGCAATACTATCTAGCCAATGAAAAAATTATATGCAGAACAGAATTGGTGCAAAGCACATCCAAATGATAGATCAAACTCTCTAAAATCTACACTTCAATTTCAACAAAGCATTCCACCATTACGAACAAAAAAATACAAACTCTCTAAAATCATTCTTTTACTTTCTTTTAGACCTAAAAGCTAAAATTGAAATTTAATCATTTCAATATGTATAATCAGCACGACACTAAACGCTAACAGAGTAATCAATTACAGAAAACTCCATTCCATTTTCAAATTAAATAAATAAAAAAACAATCAACATCAAGAAATCAAAGCTTGGAATCAAACATACCACTACTTTGAGGCCCCATAATAGCAACCACAGCATAGGAAAGACCAGATTGAAGCAACTTCGTCTTCTTAATGAAATCCTCAAGGCCAGGAACGTTAAAATCGCCATTGGAGTTGATCAACTGCGTAGTGAAACAGCCTGATTTGCTCATTGTTGAAAAAACCTAACGTGATTGAACTCGAAATAGCAGGAAATGGCGGATTTGAAGCAAGAGAAGATGATTCGGGGAATTTGAAATTGCTTGGGAAGGAAGATTGCTTGATGAAGAGGTTTAGGGTTTTATTCTTAAAGATGAAAGGAAAGATAGAAGCTTCGAGAACAAGTAGAAGAGAAATGAAGGTTTATAAGGAAAGGAATGTTAAAAAAGGCGGTTAAGATGAAGAAGGAAGAAGGAAGAGAATTAACGTATCTTTTTTTTTCCGTTTAAATTCAAAAATGCTGCAATGCAATGCAATCGGTTCGGGTTCGTACGTGTCACACGCGGATCAAAATCTAAAACGCGGGTGGCAACGTACCCTGTTTTAGGGATTGCATGGGAAATTTTAAAAAAAAAAATCATAATTTATCACAAATAGTATAATAGTTTTCACACTAATTACTGAGATGAGATGGCAAAACTTTTTTAAAATTACTTAAAATTATAGTAGTTCAATTATTTATTGAATTATTTTTTTTTAATGAATTTATTGATTTTTTGGCTTTTTTTATTCAAATAATTATTGAATTATAATTTAATAATTGATTATACTTTTATTGGGTTTTTTTTTTAAAAATATCTTGACATTTCAAAAAATAATAATCAAAACTATACTTTTTCAGTAATTGCCCCAAAAAAATAAAGAATGGAATGAAAATCAATCAAAATAAAAAAAAATTAATTTCATTTTAACCCTTATTTATTTAAAAAATTTTAGAATTATATTCGAATTATTTTTATGTTTTTTTTTTGTATTATGATAAAAATCAATGAGTTAATTTCACTAATAATAAAAAAAATATGGATATATAAAATATACCGGATGTTTTTATTAAATATCAATAGTAACCAAAACCGCCACCGGCGAAATTAAATCACATTATGAAAGGACAAACATACCCCCAATTTAATTTCTCCTTAATCTGTGCAAAATTTAAGGAAAGTTATAAAAAAAAACCCTTAAATTTTACAAAATTAATGGAAAAATCAAATCTAAGTGGAAAAATCAAACTATAACAAAAAATAAAAGAAAAATCTTCAAACTTCTGATTTATTCTTCCAGGAAAATTTGAATGTATTTCTTGCTCGTCCTCCTACAAAATACAGAGATAAAAAGTAAACATTTAATTAAAAGTAACTTTTCTACAAAAATAGAGAGAAAGCGAGTTCCGCCGGAGAATTGAGTTTTTAAAGATATGTAAATAGAAAATTAAAATAAATATTGAACAAAAATAAACATTTTAATAAAATCTTTCAAATCTGGATAAAAAAATCATCAAATATATAAGCAAATAAATTATAGATCTATCATCAGAACCCTAGATCCGACTCATCCGCAAGAAAAATCACTAGCAAGATCGAAAATAAACGTTGAACAAAAATAAATGTTTACTTAAAAGTACCTTCTGTTGCTGCTTTCTTCATCAATTGAACAGCAACACGAGCCACAACACAACGATCACCTTCGTCGATTTCTCGAATACAGATAAGGCCGATTTCGTTTCGGAGTCGACAAAATTGAAGAAGGAAAAACAAGGATCTGAACAGAGAAGGAGATTGTGAAGAATCCAGCAAATCACAATCACAACTCCATTGATTTCAAGTATATTTCTTTGATTGTGACGACGAATAAGGAGCAGATCAAGAGGATCTTCCTATACTCAAGAAGGAAATCATAATTGAAACTTTATTTGATTGTGATGATCATAACCTCACCATTGTTTTTTTATAAACGAGGATCTGAAGTATAGAGACGGTGAAAAAAAATCCTCATTGATGGTTGTGGTCGAATAAGGAGGAGGAAGAAGAAGATGATGGGAGATATTTAGGTTAAAGATCTTTTTCATTAAATAAGAATTCAATTGATTTAAATTCAAAATAAATAAATTATAAATTTAAATGATTTGCAATTAATAAGATATGATTATGAAAATTTAAATGATTTGCAATTAATAAGATATGTTTATGAAGGGAGATAAAAGGGTAAGATGGTAAAAAAAGAAATCAGAAACCACCAGATCACCACCATAAATGGTGTTTTGTTGGGTAAAAATGAAATAAAATCATAACCACCAACATTATTATAATTGGGTGAATTAAAGTGGTTACTGCTGTAATTAATTCTTTTTTTAAAAAGTACACTAAATATGATTAAAAACACTTTTAAATATTAGAACCAAACAATAAGATAATATATCACTAAGCACTTTTTATCATACTACTTATAATAAAAGTAGTTTGATTAAAAACACTTATTTCCTAAACACTCCCAAACAAGCCCTTACAATAGAAGGACAATGAATCAACGTAAGCTTTTAATTGGCTAACACATTTAATTTCCTTCTCCTTTTCTTAATATTTAATCCCACCTTATTCTTCATTGCTTCAATCAAAAATGATAATGACATTATCATTTTTGTCGTGTTTTAAAAATTTAAAATTGCTTCCTTCCAATATCCTCTCCCTTGACACTTCCATTTAGGATCCACAATTTATGTGGTTTGTTTTAACTCAATAACATATTTGCTATAATTTTTTAGTATTCCTAGGTATTTTGTATTCTTGATCGATTAATTATATGTACAAAAAGTAAAATCAATAAGTCTTACAATAATTTAGATTATGGATGAAATTTAATATCTAAAAACTCATATCTTGAAAAGAAATCAACCAATCGTGTCACAAAACCTGCACAAAAAACGATTCCAAAACTGGGTAGTAAAAAAGGTATATAATATAAAGAGTTAAAAAAAAGCAATTTATTAAATTACTATAATTAGAAATCAAGAAAAAATGTATAATAATTTGTAAAAAAAAAAACATAATAACACTACAAAACACTTGAGTACTACCAACGTCGATCGACGTTGGTAATACTCACCGACCTAACGGTAATGCTCATTGCCGATATCACGCCAATGCCAGCAGTAGTGATGTCGGCAATGCTCATTTTGAGCATCACCGACGCCACGTCGGTGATGGTAACACTGATGCCACGTCGGTATTGGGTAAGGTCAATGCCGACGCTAGCCTTACCTAAAAGCTCATGGTATACCTTTTACCGACGCGTTGTCGATAAAGTCTATATTTTTTTTTAAATAAAAATGTTTAAACGTGCTCCCTCTAAAGCAACTTTTTATAAGTGTTTGAGCAAATTCATTTGTATTTTAAATATGTAAACATGAATTGTCTAATAAAGTTGAACAAACTAAAACACATGCACTAAGCATTACCCCACCCCCTCGCCCTTGAGAAGCCGTAAATAATGAAAATTATTTAAATAGAAATTAATAATAAATATTATTTGATGATATTTAGTTGGGAGAAAATATTAATATTATTAATTGTTTAATATAAAGCATTTTATTTAAACGGTAATTAATATTAAATTTTATAATTAATTAAGTTGATTATTTAATATAAGAGACTTTCTAGCCCAATTGAATTAATGAACCAATTGAAAATAACCCAAATAATTAATTAAATAAATTGGATTTATTAGTTAATTAATATCATGATTTTTGGCCATATATGTATATTTTAGGAAGATAATTGTTTGAATTATATCCTAAAAATATTTACATAGGTTTATTTACCCAAGATAAATCAAATAAAAGAAAAATAAATTTTTCCCTTGGCCTAATTGTTATTTTGGCCATAGGGAGATAAAGGAGGGAGAAAAATCTTTTTTCTTTTATATTTATCTCCTGGAATATTCCTAATTTGATTAGATATTCCATTGACCTATAAATATGAG
This sequence comes from Gynostemma pentaphyllum, assembly GCA_028015215.1. NCBI lineage: Eukaryota > Viridiplantae > Streptophyta > Magnoliopsida > Cucurbitales > Cucurbitaceae > Gynostemma > Gynostemma pentaphyllum. The sequence goes on along the minus strand of CM051346.1, from coordinate 36,878,636 downwards.
GCTTGGATTATTTATAAATCACTCAATTCAATTCCTTAGAAATTGAAAGTTCTCTCTTCTCCTCCTCCTCTTCTCATTGTCGATTTTTATAGTATTTTTATGAAGAAAAAATCTTTTTATTTTCTTCCTAAATTTTCTTCTAGTTCGATCCCACAATCTGGTTATATTAATATTTGCGGATATAGTCTAGAAGATCCAGTGTAAGGATTAGAGCCGGTCCTAAGATAAAAAGCTAATTAATATTTTAATGTATTAATTTGATTATTATAATGAAAACAAATAAGAGTTAAATTTTATTTTAAAAATTATAAATAAAAAAGATTTAAAATTGATTGATTTCTTTAATTGAAATAATTAAAGAAAAAAATAGAGGTATGGTTCATAAATCTTTTTATTGAAATTAATAAAAAAAATACATCTTTTTAATATAAATAAATAAATAAAATGAAGTCACCTTGCTTTAGAGAGGAATGGAACCCTATTCTTGTCCTCAAAAACATAAATCATAAGTTTAGTCTACCACAACACCACATTTAATTCTTTAATATAAATTTCATAGTATACACTTAAACATTGATTTTAAAATGGGAGCCCTGTGCGATCTCCCATCTGACACCCCTCAGAGCCATCGTTGGATCCGGAAAATATTTAGTAGAAGAAATTGTTAAGTTTAGGTTGCTCGTTTATGTAGTCTGAAGTTGTAAAGGCTTCATTTAGGTACCCTGGGATGTGTAGGAGTATTAGTTTTAGAAAACTTAGGTGTAATTACTGAGAAAGGTAAAGGAAAGAGGGATAGATGATGTTGACAGATGTGATGAGAAAATAACTTCTTAAGAATTTGTCTCAAATAGCATAAATTTGCATACTAATTACTAAAATATCATAACTTTTTAAAAATTACTCAAATAGCATAATTATAGTTCAATAAATTATTGAACTATAATTCAATTAATTATTGAACTATTTTTCATTGTTTTTGGCTTTTCTAAGTTCAAGGTCAATAATTTATTGAACTATTTAATATTTTTTATTATTATTTTCAATGATTTCGTTAAATTTTTTAATTTTTTTAGTTCAATAATTTATTGAACTAAAATTATGCTATTTGAGTAATTTTTGAAAATTTCTGACATTTTAGTAATTAGTTTGCAAAAATATGTTATGTTATTGGATTTTGGAATTACGAACTCGAGCGAATATAATTTGCAGTATTATGTGTTATGACATGTTTTGATTAGATTCTTGATTTTTTCCATACTTTTTGTTGTTTTATATATCTATTAGTTTTCTATTAGAGTTGGTACTCATAATTTTTATAGAATTTGTCTCAGTATATATCTGCATATTAATTAAAAAGATATCAAATTTTTGTTAATAGTACTCAATTAGCATAATTATAATTCAATAAATTATTAAACTGAACTATTTTTCATGAGTATTTAATGAATTTATATTTTTTGTTTGTCTTTTTAAGTTCAAGTTCAATAATTTATTGAGCTATATGATTATCTTTCATTATTATTTTCAATGAATTTATTAGTTTTTTTTTTAGTTTTTTATATTATTGAACTATTATTATGCTATTTTAGTAATTTTTGAAAAGTTTTAATATTTCAATAATTAGTATGAAAAATATGTTATTTTAATAACTACCCCTAATTTTTATTTTGCATCTACAATTTTTTTTTTTTACCCGAAGACTTTCCCTCATCCAACTTAGTATCATAGATTGAATTTAAATTTGCTTTGAAAAAAAAAAATACTTAAATTCTATTTCCATATATACTAGTAACATTATTTGAAATATCATACAATAAGTGCGGAATTTTTTTTTTAAGGAGATATTTAAAAATATACTTAGTTGTCAATGAATATAAATTGGTTTCAATATAAAACATTATATTAAACTTGCAGCTTCTTATCTAGTATAAGATTAAAATTGATAAAATTTAAAATTTAAAATTATATTTTTGATTACTTATCATTAAGCCCCATCAATCGGATCAAGCCTATAGGCCGGCCCAAACCCAATCCAAATCCAACCTGACCCATTGATGAGACTGACTTACCATATATATTTTAGTTAAAAAAAAATTGGTAGTATGATCCATTGATGGATGATGCACCAGCCCACTGGTAAAAAAAGCCAATAAGCAATTAAATTGGCTATGTTTGGAAGTGAAAAAACTAGGGGATCTGACAACTTCACCTTATCTAATCTTTATATGGTGATAACTTCATGAATTGAAAAGATGGTATCTGCTTGGTTGGTTTTTGTGCTATCTTTTTGATGTCAGACAAATTGTGGTGGTTGTTAATTGCTGTCAAACAACAGTTCTCTCTCTCTCTCTCTCTCTGTCTGTCTCTTAGTGAATGGTGGCAGCTTCAGTTTTGTCTCATTTCTATATCTTATGCTTCAAGTTGCAGTTTTGGAGAAGCTCAATTGCCATAAGTCAATCAGGGACATTCTTCATTTAAAACAAGCAAATGCAAGTTGTAAGTATCTCTAGGGTTCCCCTACTAGTCCAGGGTTCCCCTACTAGTCCTTTAGTCTTCTGCACCCAACTTTTAGATCTTAAAAGCTTTTTTTAATATCCGTGAGTGTCCGAGTAAACTTGTGAGCACCTCGATTAACATCACGGGTTAATTACACTACTCTATAATACCTAACATCAGAAAACTTATAAGATAATATCTTAAGTAACAATAACAAATACTTTCTAAACCTCCACACAATTTTTCCCAAGAAACTTAAAAAAAATAATCTCGAGATTTAAATATATCGGTGTTTTTGACATAACATGGATGTTCTATCAACATGACAGAAGACGGAAAAAAAAACTTGACAGTTGACAGTATTGCAACATTAAGTCCGTTTAAGAATTTGTGATTAGACATTAGGGAATATTTGTCATAGGTCATTATGTTGCAGCAGTAAATAATATTCAGTTTTCTTTCTTTTGGCATGCCAAGATTGGCCACCACCCTAAATTCTAAGGCTGGGGGGCCATATGAGCCTTAGTCAGTAGGCTAAAAACAAGAACTAGAAACTGAGCACATTGTTTTTTTCTGTCACTTCCCTTTCCCCCTTGTCACCTCTTTAGCAGAAGACACTGATTGAAACTTTCCAACAATTCAGAAAAAGCAACACATGGTATAGTTGGCCTACCCCAAAACACTCACCCAGTAAAAAACTCATTCAAAATTCAATATTTCCCGTTTTTTTTTCTCTTCCTTTTGATCACGTGTGCATCTCGACTAATCTCAGATGAAAAACCACACGACGACCCTACAACACTTGATGTCAGAAAACTCGTAGAATACTGTTCGTGGCCACATATTTCCTTGTCTATATAGTCTCTTAATCTAAATGTCTCCAAAATTACACATTGCACAAACTGTTTAAAACCATAAATTTAAAATTGTAACTACAAGTGTTTAAGCAGTTTTAATTACACCTTCCTATGTACAAAAGAATTGGAGATTTTAAACTGTAATTAATAAAATAAAAAAAGGAGGATATATAACCATATCGACGAGTAGGAAATGGCGATGTCCAGAAAAAGAGAAACCTGAATCATATCATATCCTTGTGTTTCTTTGAGTGTGTAAACTCTCTAGCTTTTTACGCTGATGCATTGATCTTCTTCTCACATTTGAGATAAGCTCTTCTGCTGTCCATGTCACTAGAGAAAGGTTTTGAAGACGGTCTAGGACTTCGTCATCTAACAATCGTAAAATGCCTATGCATTCTGCACATTGTCCAACAAGAAGAAATAAAAATTATGGTAAGATTTTTCCAAAGTGAACAAGAAGACTGTTTCAAATAAATTTAGTGAAATAAAACAGCTTCTCTGGCCGATCGCCAAATATTACTTCTTAGTCTCAAATGCAAGGTGGTAACAAGTATCAAACCAGAAAAAAAGGCTAATTGAAAAGTCATGATTTTCTTCTTGGAACAAGAAATGTAAAAAAGGAGTAAATGAATTCCTCGTGTGTTTCCGATGTTACACTAGTTTTAAAAAAATTCAAAAGATAGTGAAAGAGATCTTACCGGGATACTTGCTAAGATTAAGCAATGAATACGATGCAAGCACTCGATCCTCGACATCCTTGTCATAACTCAAGTAATTTATCAACGGTGGTACCAGAATTGAGGATGCTATCAAACGTAAATTCTCGTCTCTTACTACAAAAAGATGGCTGCTCATCCACGAAACTGTAATGAGACTCGCTTTTGCTAGACATGGGACACAATTGGTCATGGAACTAGAAAGGGCTGACAATAAACTCTTATGTCCATGGTTGAAAAAGACAGTTGCAGCTTTCAATTGCCAATTTCCCATAGCTTCTTCCTCTTCATACTAATTATTTGAAAAGAAGAAAAATCATATATTTAAACCAACAATGGAATAGAAACTGCTATCTAGTCTGGTTGTCAAGTAAACAAAATACCCCAAATGCAAAAGATAAACTTTTTTTTCCAATTTTATTTCTTTAGTATCTATTACCTACATGATTTAAGGCCAAGCTTACCGATTCCATGAAATCGTCATAAACATGTTTGCTGCGGAATGAATCCTGAGGATTTTCGTTAAAACCTGCCTGTTGTAAAAGCCAATTTTCTGCACTAGGTTCTCCACTGTAAGAGAAATGACCTCCCAGCATCAAGAGAGCTTTTGCTAAATTTTGCTGTACCTCTTCTCTTGATATTTGAGAGTTCAAGGCAGTTATTATAGTTGCAATTGCCTCTTCTCTGTATACACTGCACTCCTGGGGGTCTTCCTGCAATGTGACTGCAACTTCATGAGGAAACTATTCAAATACTTGATGCAAATCCATGTTGACAACGCACGTGTTATTTGCTTGTCAGTTGTCAAAGAGATCATTTAATTTTAGGTAATCTAAACAACAAATTAATAGAATCAAAACTCCAAATATCAAGTTACCGTGAAATCAAGCTGCAATAGTATTGCTGCAACTAAAGGCTGTTCCTCAAGAGGAGCACTATGAAGATAGACCGATAAAATGTTCATGACGCCCAAGCCATTCCATCCTTCTTTAAGTTCATCCAAGAGTCTATTGATCCTTGTCCTTCTGTTAAGTTTTTTTTTTTAAGATTATTGATTAACAGGTGAACTACGATAATTCGACATAAAACATGAAGAAATAAAAATATTGCATACCGACTTAGGCAGAGTAAATCCACTAGTAATGCCAGACCACACCTATCAGACTTTATGTTGCTTTCGTGAACAATGAGTTCAAGAAGTGAAACACTAATCAAATTTTCAGCCAAATAGTTTCGACAGCTTCCATCAGCTTGAATGCAGCACGAAAGTATTAAAGCGGAATTCCTCCTCTCTTTGATCTCACCTCTCTCAATCCTTCTCAGCAGCAGAGTTAATCCCCCAAGAGCAATTAAGTGTCTACAATTCTCTAAGTTCCTGTCTTCATCAAACCCTCTAAGAAGTTGGTCGAGAAGGTAAAATGCTGCTTCATGAGGGTTGCACCTTACCGAGAATAAGGTCTGTAACTGGTCTCCAAACTCCAACACTCTAAGAACTAGCGGCAACCATTCAACCGAAATCATCTGTTTTGCCTGAGGCTTTGATAGGAAGAGTAAAATTGATGCTTTCAGGAATAGACTGCTACTTTTCAAAAGTTTAAGAAACACTTGAAGCTGTGGATCAGAGTTGAGTATTATCTGTCGTATAATATCATTCCCCGCAACAAGTTCAGCTAAAAGTGAAATTACCAATTCTAAAATCTCATCATCACTGGAAGCTAGTAAAACCTCTAGCATTCCCTCAATGACTGGTCGTTTTGATAATGCGACCTCAATGGCAGGATCGCCATGTGCATCCAACCAAGCTTTGGTAACTACACGAATTGCAATCTCACACTCACTCAAGATATCTGAGGAGCAGATTGTGTTTAGAGCTCCACTCAAATCATTGGAAAGAAGATGGTTTCTCCCATCCATTTTGACAGAGCTATTTTTGTAAATCACACTACTGTTTTCCACAAATTCTTTTGGTATATTCTGACATGTAAAGAATCGAATATAGTCAGATTTGACCGTCTCACGCCACGAATCTGTGTTCTGACTCCTATAATCCAGGACAGATGACACCCTATGGTTCCTGAGTTCTTCCTGTGGAAATGATAAAAAAAACTCATTATATTTTCTTAGCTGAATCCAACAATCCTTCCATTTAAAAGATGAAGATATAGCTACCGACGTGAGAAGAAGCCCGGTTTTCATAGTTATTACTGTCTGCAAATGACATTTCCTTTTCATTTGAACTCCTTCTCATGGCAGCCGCCATGTTTCCACGCCGCGACTCTACAAATTTCTGGTCAACACTTGGACCGAAGACAGCATGATATCTTTTATTATCACCAAATAATCATGAAATAGTGCACAATAAACTCATCAAATCATCATTTAGAAAAACCTTTCATTTTAAACAATGCAAATAAACATGATCTTAAACTTACAAATTCTTATTCGAGGAAGAAGAATGCAAAAAGTAAGAATCCGACGACATTCTCGAAGCTCCAAAGGTAGATTTCGATGGTGAAGGCACGACAGGAACAGGAGGAGCTTTGGCTCCATCTTTGAGCCACTGTATATAGTACAATGCAAACTCAATTGTTCCCCTATCCATATGCTCATTATAGATCTTACTCAAGGCTTTAATTTTCCTATCTTTACGTTCAAACCCCGAATTGGCTACAATTTCAAGCTCCTGGCTGTACCAAACCTTCAAATGGAGAAGGTGAGGAAGAAAAAGATGCTCCCAAAGGTCAGGAAGAAGGTGAATTCTAGCAAAAAAAGGAGAATCACAAAAAACCTGGAGAAGATGTTTAGCAGAAACCTTATCATTTCTTTCAATCTTACAAACAATGGCCAAATAAAGTTGAGCACATGCAGAAAGTTGAGACTTAGAACCATTTTTCAATGACTTGGAAGAATTAAGAGAAACCACCATATTCAAAAGACCAATAGAGTTTCTCAAAGCTTTCATTCTGAATTCATTTTCATTTTCATTTCCTCCATTTTCCTCCACCAATTTCTCCACACTTTTAATACCCAATTCTAAACTATTAAAAACCCCATCATCAAATTCTTCACTTTTCTTGACAAGAAAAGAACAACACTTTTTTCTTATCATTTCCCTAAAAATCCCATCTTTCACATATTTCCCAACATACCCACAAAGAATAGAAACAACAGCTCTAACAGCAACTTCATCAATGGCAGGTTCTTCTGATTTTGAACCTTCTGTATTCATTGACTTAGAAAACGAACTCTCTGAAACAGAACCAACTCTTTTTGAAGAATATAAAGAAGACCCATTTCTCAAAAAAACTTTCTCAATCTTTTTCTTTGAGAATTCCATGAATTTCTTGTCATGGCATATGTAAATAGGCAGAGTTATAGAATCATCAGCCATAATTCTACGTCTTGGCTTTAACTTTGAGGATTTATTATGAACAATAGTGGGAAAGTTTTTTCCATTTTCAAATCCTTCTCGAGCAAGTAATTCTTTTAAAGAAGCCATTTTTATTAGTGGGTTTTGGTTTTGGAATTGGATTATGGTTTTGTTTGAAGAAAATATGGAAAAACCAGAAGTAAACAACAAAAAAAAGATAGCTTTTATCTATTGAATGAAGAAGAAGAAGAAGAAAGAGAAGGAAATTGTTTGCTTTGGTTTGGTTTGGTTTAATCCTGTCAGACCGGCCGGGTTGTAGTTTTTTTTTTGTAACGTGTTAAAGTTGTGCAATTTGAACCGGACGGTTTAGTTTCATGACCGTTAAAAATGCTTAAATATATGGGCTACTGTACTGTTGGGAAAATAACAGATTTCCTAAGTTTTTAAGTGTTATATCGTTTTTGTATTGATATTATTAAAAAAAATAACAACCTAAAAACTTATTTTTAAATATAATAAAAAATTTAAATTCATGGATGCATTTAAATCTTTGATTCATCTTATACATGATTAATGATTTCACGTGAATTTTTTTTTAATATTATATTTTCAAATATTTCTTTAAAATAATATATTTATAAATATTGAAAAAAAATCCTACTACACGTTGAAATTTCTCATTATTTATTGAATAACGTAAACTATATGTATCTGATAATATCATTATAAGCCACACGTTAATGATAAATTTATATATTCAATTAGCGAATTTAAACATAATTTAAAAAATTAGAGATGATTAAAAAAAATTAGTAAAAGCCACTAAAAAAATAGTAATAAAAATTATCGAATAAAATTAACTTATGGTTTTCAATTTTTTCTCTTCATATTATGGATAAGAGTTTGCTTAGTATTTTTTTTTAAATAAAAAACTAATAGTTAGCTAATAGTTATCGTAATCATTAAGACACTAATCAAAATGCTTTAAAATGATAATAAATAGAAAATAATTACATCGTCCAGATTTCAAGAGATCTAGTGAGTAAGTACTGTAGAAGGAGAAAATTTGTCAAATTATAAATTATTCAAGCCAATGACAAAATTACATGTCATTAAACAAAGACCAATCATAAATTGACACGTGTCTTTAAATTAAATTAAAAGACATTAAATTGGCAAATCAAATGATGCCACATGTCTTTTTCTTGGCCATTGGATGACATAAATTATTCCAATGAAAATATGCCACGTGGCGATTGGGCCCAAATCAAATAGCTCATATCCACCAAAGGCCCATAGAAAACTCTATAAATAGAGTAGGCCATTAATCATTTGAGAGGGTCAACAACAGAGAAGATTCAGAGAAAAGGCTGGAGACTTTGAAGATCAAAAACCTCGAAGAAGAACGGAGAAGATTCAGAGAGAGACTGAAGAGTTTGAAGATCAAAGATCTCGAAGAACAACGAAGAAGATCGAGATTAAAGAGTTCGACGATCGAAGACTTCCCGAAGATCAAATTTTCTTTGAAGATCGAAGACGTCAAGATCGAGATTAAAGACTTTAAACAACGAAGCCTTGAAGATCGAAGACTTCTCAAAGACTAAAGACTTTTTCAAGACTAAATACTCTTCGAAGACCAAAGACTCTTTGAAGACTTCTTGAAAACCGGAGATCTCGAAGATCGAAGACCTTAAACGTTGACGACTTCAAAAACTTTAAAGCTTCTCGTGACGACCATCTTGAAGATAAATTGTTGAAGACTAAATTCTTGCAAGTTCCAAAGACTTTAGTGTTCAAGCTTCAAGATCACAACAAATCGATTGACTCTTCACAAGCTCAAAAGCCGAAGATTCAGTCCAACGATCCGAGAAATACGCCAACCGGCCCTCTCATCGAAGTTTATATTTTTGAGAAAGCATCAGAGGATAAATTCATTAGAGATTGTAACATTCAATTCATCAAATACAAATTATATTTATTCCGTATTTAATTTCTTTACTTAGAAATTTCTTTGTGTGAACAAGTACTTATTTAGAATAACTTTTAGACGTGTTTAAAATTATTTTTTAATAAAAGAAAATGTTTTTTACCACCACAAAAAAAGAAATACTTTTAAACATTTTTTAAAGTTATTCTAAAGAATTAAATATGATGAACAACTAAAAAACACAATTACAAAAAGAAGTAAAGAGCATATTGAAATTGTAAGCATGTGTGTGGTGTGATTTGGCCACACAAGAAGGACAGACAGGCTGAAAAAATGTCAAAAATGGTAATGATAAAGAAAAACCAAAATTAAGACAATCTACATTTGCCATATTTCTTTCCTATTACTAACTAAACCTTTTTTTCTACTTTTTGGACATTGATTGATTGAAATCAATCATATTAAAGTAATCTATCTATTCTATCTATAGGTATAAGTTTTAGGGGGGAGCAAATCATATACTTACTGGGTAAGTAGAGAGGGAGGCGTTTAAAAAAAAAGGATGCATAATTACTTTAGAAGGACAAAATGCAAATAACACCTCTATAGTTTTGATAAAATACAAACACTCCTCATATAGTTTAAAAATGAATATTTATACTTTTACAGTTTAAAAATTATGCAATTCGACGTCTCTCTGCTACATTGTAATTCTATTTCAGTCATAATTTTTTTTCATTTGAACTCCGATTTGAATGATTCAAGATGTCTTGGAATTTTCGTTTCAAGCTCTATGTTATAGTTACTAAAAATCGAAATCATTAGCATATAAAAAGTTTATGATTTTAACCAAATCTAATATTTTGATTATGATAACTCTTTTATGTACTGATGATTTAAAAAAAACAATGACTATGCCGTAGAGCTTGAAATATGGATTTCAAAACATTTAGACTCATTCAAATAAGAGTTTAAACGAAAAAATTATGATTAAAATAAAATTAATGACGTAGCGGAGAGGAGTCAAATTACATAAATTTTGAAACTATAAGGGTCTAACTATTCATTTTTAAACAATAAAGGAGTGTTTACATTTCACTAAAACAACTAGAGTGTTATTTGTATTTTCCGTGATTGGATAAAGAAGTTTTGGTCCAAGTTTTATCTCATTTCATATTAGTATTTGATTATAATATTAATTTATCAATACCTATATTTCAATATTAAAAATGATATTCATCAATGTAAGCTTTTAAAGTTGATTTTTGTAAAATTGATTTAATAACATTATAAATATAGGTTCAATATTTATAAAAATAGCATTTTTAAATATATATCAATACCTATTGAGTTTGGTTTTATTTTGGTCCATCGACTCTGGGAAACTTACCAATTTGGTCCATCATTTGTTAGTTGATCGCCTCGCCATTGGCCTGTTGACATATCAATTTTTTTTTATCATTTGACCTTTTTATTGATATTTTGATGTTTATTTTAATTTATTGTATTTTTACGGATTGAAACTCTTATTTTACGATCTTATATTTTTACAAACTAAAAGTCTCACTTTAGGAAAAATCATTTTTTACCCCGGAACTTTAGGTATATTATCATCTTTAAACAATTTTAATCTTAAACTATATAAGTTTATAGCTCAACTAACTAGACACATATTCCATTCTCATCTCCCCTCTCCCACTTTGATGTAGTATCTTAAAAAAAACATATTTGTGGTTATTCACACCAAATTTCATTAGATTTATAATATTTAATAAAGATTAGACCATAAAACTAGAAAAAAAACTATCTAATACAAGTGAATAACCCGATGAAATATAAAATCACATTTTTTTATCTTGCTAATTGCAACTTCTTTTTGTAAAAATCTTACACCACAAACTTTAATTTTATCTATTTCTTCTTAAATCATTTAAATTTGTTGCTAACCTTTACATAAAAAAACCTTATTTACATTTTGCATGTGAAATCGTCAACAACTAGTTAATAGAACGTTAAACTCGAAACTATTTATATAGTTTAGAGTTAAAGTTGATAATACTAAAAAATAGGGGTAAAAATGAGGTTTTCTAAAAAAAAAAAAGAATTAGAGTATTAGTCTCATGCAAACTAATCAATTGACAATTGATTTGGATATTAATTAAGAATATCGAGTAATTTTTTTTTGAGTTAAATGCAAAATACACTCTAATACTTTGGATTATTGCCAAATCATATCCCTACACTTAATTTATTTTAATTAAACACTCCTACAATTTAGTAAAATTAGAAATCACACATTTCTATCAGTTACTTTTAATAAAATTGAGATATATTCATATCTACGCATGCCACGTGTTCCGATACCGTTAAAAATTACGGAAAATTTGAACATATGTGTAGAATGTTTAGAATAAACCGTTATATTAGTAAAATATAAAATCTATAAAAGCACACCCATATGTTTACATTTTCCGTTATTGTTAACGGTATTAGAACACATGATATGCGTAGAATATGGATGTATCTCAATTTCATTAAAAGTAACTGATAGAATTGATATGATTTGCATTTTTACTAAAGTGTAGGGGTGCTTAATTAAAAATTTAAAGTGTAGAGGTATGATTTAGCAATAAACCAAAATCTTGGGATGTGTTTTGCATTTAAATCTTATTTTTTTAATACTTTTGAAACATTATATCTCATATTATATATTTAAAAAAAAAAAATTATCTCAATTTTGTAGGATTTAAAAACTTCAAGTTTAGTATAAATAGAGAAATATAACAAAACCGTATATTTCACGTCTTTGGAAATCAAATTTGGAACACAATTTTGTTCACTTCTATCTCTATCAATCAACATTGTTCGCACTCTTTTTTCTTTTTATAGATTTGTTTTTGCACACCTTCATACTCGACCTTGTTCATTTGATAACGTCTTTATTTTTTATTTAAAACCAATTCACTTATTTTATAATTTTTTTTCTTTCAAAACTCTAACTTAGTTTTAAAAAAAAATATTTTTTAATGAAAAATAAATTAGAGAAATAAGTAGTACGTAAACTAAAAACAGGTAGTTTACAACAAAGTCAGTATTTTTTTCATTTAATATGCCGTTTTGGACTTTAAAAGTTAATCGGATTTATAATTTGACAGTGTAATTTTTAAAAATTCTAATCCAAACTTTCAAATTTTTAAAGTTCTAAACGAACCATGATAATTTTTATAAAATTGATTTAATAATAACATTTAAACAAAGTTAAAATTGTATTTTCTAAGTGGTTTATGTCTGATCTTTACTATATTTTTTTCGCTATTTTTTTTAAAATAATGAATAAGCTTAAAATTTATTACAATTGAAAATTTTATTAAAAATTAAAATGATACTAGGGATAAAATTTATTTTAATCTGATTTTTTTTATAAAAAAAATAAGACAATAGATAGTTTTTTTTTTTTTTTAGATTACATCAAAGTGGGGGAGGGGGACTCGAACTTTCGACGTCAAAGGAAAACGAGTATATGTTAAACCAGTTGAGTTATTCTCATGTTGGCGACCATAGATAGTTAGAAAAGAGAAGAAGATAAAGAAGACAAAGTTGAAAGTTTTGGAGAGATGGGAGGGAGATGGTTTTTGGAATTGGCGTTACGGAGTGTGGATCACGTGGAAGCACACATCAAGATGGTGACGCGTGGAAACTTCACAAGGCTGTTTTTTTTTTCTTCCATGATAAAATACAAATGAGACCATGCCATTTTGATCAAATGTGGCTCCTTTAGTTAATAAATGATAAATTACACTCTATCCTAAATTATGTCAATGATACTTCTTCCATCCATATCATTAACTTTTTTTTTAGTTATAATTTCTTCGTTGAACTTTGATTTGGACGATTAAAAATATTTTTAAATCCTCGTTTCGAGTTCTACATTAGGTGATTTCAAAATTTTGAAATCGTCAATAAATAAAAGAGTTTATTATCAGAAAAATAGGTATGATTGAAATCATAAACACTTTTGTTATTGATTATTTAAAAGTTTTGAAGTAACCATATCGTAGAGCTCGAAACGAAAATTACAAAACATCTTGAATCATCTAAATTGAGGTTCAAACGAAGAACTTATGACTAAAAGAAAGTTAACGACATTAGAGGAGATGAATCTCATTGGTATAATTTGGAGCTATAGGGGTGTGATTTACCATTTTAAAATTATAAGGGGTATTCATGAATTTGACCAAAACTATAAGGGTCTTATTTGCTATTTGTTATTTACTATTTTTTTATTTTACTTTAAACTAGGGAAAAAGTAGAACCCACTAATTTCATGAAAATAAAATATGTAATTGCTAAACCATTGAGTTATAGACGGAAAAAATACTTTATACAATAAGATAAAAATAAGATATTACATGAAATTTGAAAGAGAGAGGCTCAAACTTTCAAATTACAAGAGAGTATTGATATCTAATTAATTACACTATATTTAGGTTGATATATTATAAATTATAAATTAAACTTAGACAGGTGATAAGTGAACACTTTCAGGTCATTTGATTTATAAGTAAAAAAAAGTTTAGATTTATATAATTTTGGATTGTAAAGCATGAATATGCGTAATTTGAGTTTCATGCATATATTTTATGCACGGTACAAACCCATATATATAATAGAAAAAATGAAAATCTGTTGTACTGTAAATTATAATAGATTCATAAGTTTGAGAAGATAATATAATATATGTTAAAATATTATTATATGGTACGATGAATTAAACATGTGAAACAAACACTAATCATAATTCACGAGTGATATGGATATAAGTTGTATTTTTCCCTTTTAAAGTTTACAAATATCATTTTAATATATGAATTATATTTTCAACTTTTATTTTCCAAAAACTATATTAATTATAATACCCTCATTCTCTAAAATTGATAAACCCTTTTGGTTTTCTAACAAAGTGATTTATAATTTAGAATTGGTCTCAAAGAGCATAAATATGCATACTAATTATTAAATGTCAGAACTTTTTAAAAATTACTCAAATAGTATAGTCATAGTTCAATAATTTATTGAACTAATACTTCGTTATTTTCCTCGAGTATTTTCAATGAATTTATTTATTTTTTGCTTTTTAAGTTCAAACTTAATAATATATTGAACTATTTGATTGTTTTCATTATTATTTTCAATGATATATATGCATTTTTCATTTATGTGATTATTTATAGTTTTTTTAATTTATATTGAAGCTTTATTTTTCAATAATTAATAAAATTAAAATAATAAGTTATTGAATATATATATATATATATATATATATATAATTAATAATAAAATGAGCGTTTTAATTTCTGAAAATCTATTTAGATTTCAATTATTCAATCCAAAACCAAAGTTAAAATAGAGAAACTTAAAAGTCAAGTATACAGTAATTTATTGAAATATAAGTAATATATACTATTTTTTACTACTATATTTTAATAATTCCCCAAATATTAAAATGCCTAAGAATTAGATTACAATGCGTATATTTTGTAGCCACGGAAATTATTTGAAGATGTCGAAGAATTAAAGATTGTTGTTATTTCTTACCACGTTTTAATTAATGAAAAATAATAATAAAATTAACCCTTCTCCTTTGATGTTATAGTTATTTAGATTATTGTTAACCAAATCCTATGTCATTCATATATGTGCGTAATTGATTAAATATGAATTTTATGAGTGAAGCTAAAATTATTTAGTTTTTGTCTATTGTGAAGTCTCTCTAGAATATAAAATATGTAAAGGGTAGCTTTTGCTCATTGCTAAATCATATAAAAAATAATTGGAGAGAAGTATCCAACATTTCTTGATATTTACTCATAATTTACGTCATCCCTTTTCTTTTGCACAAAAGTTGAAATTGAATTATTTGAGCTGGTTCATGATATTTTAAAATTAATTTAAATCTCAAATTTATTAGTTGAAATTTTTTTTTACTTACAATAAAAGTTATTCACTCAGGTTTAAAAATATATTTTAGGTGTAAAATAGATATATAGATTTTTTTTAGATAGTACATCAAATTAGAAGAAGAGAGACTCGAACTTTCGGTTTCAAAGAAAATGAAGACTTGCCTAACTAATTTATCTATGTTCATGGTTTTTTTTTAAGATATTACATCAAATTTGGGGAGAGGTAAGAAGAAACTTAAACCTTGGACTTCATGGGAAGTGAGCAGTTGTATAACCACTTAAGTTATGCTTGTATTGATAATTATGTTCATGTTAACCGATGTTATTTTCATATTTTTTTAATTGGATAAGCTATTTAATCACTAAAATTAACTAATTTAACTCATTAAAAAAATCTCATCGAATTAGATTGGATTCATCTTTTAACTTGACTTATCTTAGAAAAGATATTCTAAATAATTGAATTGGATTCGAAGTATCTTTTTAAGGCCAACAAAAAGCATTTACAACTCATGGGTGGGCTTTCTGAGACGGTTGGATGACTTGACTAATGATGATTAAAGGAATACTTTCAAATATATTTCTAACAAATAGTTTTTTTTATTAAAAAAATAATTTTTATAAATATTTTATATAATCAATTTTATCACTAAGTGATCATACAAATATCAATCAAAAAGACTTTTCCTAAATATGATTGTTTTTACAATTTAATCCTTTGGCCTACAATCATTCATTTTAAGTGTTAAAAAAACTATTACTTCAAACAACTCTAATTTTAAAGACAAATAAAATGCACTAACATTGAGTATAGGAAAGAGAAATTTTAACATTTTTTTTAAAAAACACTCATTCATATGAACTAGTAAAATCAATGAAAGTTTATAATTTAGTTTTTGGCTGATATTTTTGTAGATATTGGGGGATTCAACTTAAGTGCATAGGAAAATATACTTAGTTGTTTATGGCTAAGCAGCTGAGTATGCTCATGCCTAATTAAAAATGTTACGAGAATTATTTTTAATTTCAATTTCCTTTTGGATAAGAGTATTTGGATCACAGGTTTATTCCATAGGTCTCTAAAATATATATGTCAGCTGTATATCATTTAACCTTTTAAACCCATGAATATGTTGAAGTATAATAAATTACTTTTTTTTTTCAAAAACATGAGTTTTTACATTATGTATAAACTCATACATTAAACACAAGATACACAAACTGATACTTCACAACCCTAAACTACATGATTTCAGACTTCTCAAACCCGCAATCCAAACACCTTAAAACACAAAAAGTGGTCCAAACATGGCTCATTGATTCTCTACATCACGTAGCTTTTTGACATAATCATATCAAATCAATGTGTAATATTCTTCTTGATCAACGGCAAGTGATGTTAGACGCAAAATGGTGAATGGTATTTCAATCTCACACACTTGATAAATTGATGATTTTGCCTCTCAAGGTGGTAACTTTGATGGGAATAGGGAATCTTTAGAGAAGATTTATATAAAGAAAAGACAAAGGAAAAATCAAATAGACAAAATTAAAGAGAGAAACAGCCAAAGTACTGAGTGCTCTGCACATTGATGACTTTCATGATTCTTCCTTGTCTTGATGTTTTCTTAATTTTCTCAACTTTTTTGCTTCTTCTACCTCCTCTCGTTTTCTTTTCTCTCATTTGTTTTGTTCTTTCGTCCTTTCGTTTTAGTTCTTCTTCGACTTGATTTTTTTTTTGTCAATAATGTATTCAATGATTTAATTTATTTCAATCTATCTATTTTTTTTCCTTAAATTATATTGAATTACATCAAATTGAAATAGGTAAGATTCGAATCTACGATTTTATAGAAAGATGATAGAAGTTAACCTGCGGAGCTATTTTACATTTCAATCTATCTATTTAAGGTGTAAGAGTATGTTTGCTTTTGAAATAAGTTTTTTTATCTGAGAGTTTTTAATATAAAGAAATTTTACTAAGATTTTATAGATGTTTTTCTATATCGCACATATAAATCAACGTGATGAATACTATATCATGAATAGACATTTCATCATATGGATACCGCTGTAGAAAGGAATTTCTTTCTTATATGAAAAAAATGTGAAATATGAAAGGGTAATATATCATTTTGAATTCCTAAACTTTCACTCATGTTCATTTTCGTTCATAAATTTTCAAAAGTGATATTTTTTCGTCCCTAAACTTTACGATTCATTCCGTTTTAATCATTTCATTTATGTTTTTTCGTCTGGGACATTAACAGATGGCTTATATAAAATATAATTGATGATGTGACTTTATACAAATATACAATGAGTAAATGACGTGAAAAAACGAATATATAGTGAGATTTAATATTACAATTAACGAGAAAATAATGAAAACAACCTCATTATATATTCGTTTCACCTCTGAATATTTCTATAATATCATGTCATCAATTACATGCCACATTAATCCTTGGTTAGTGTCTCAGACGGGAGGATTAAAATGGAGCGAATCATAAAGTTGAGGGACGAAAAATGTAACTTTGGAAAGTTTATTAGGGATAAAAATAAAAATAGAGTAAAAGTTCAAGTACTAAAATTATATTTTACCTAATATGAAAAGGTCAAACAAGAATCTATTTTGAGACTCGAACTTACCCACCACATAGAAAGGAAGCACTGATGTTTATTTAATTGAGCTATACGTAAATTAACAAAATATAAAATTAAAAACAGGGATAGACTATAAAGTTAATTGAAAAATTGGAAGGATAAGACTAAAATAAATTTTTAAAAAAAAAAATCAAAGACAAATGTAAAATGTAGAGATTCTTATCTATCAGCCATTTTTTCAACCAGAAATGTAATAATAAAAAATATAGTTTAGATTATATGGGCTCTTGATTAAGCAAGCCCAAGTTTAAACTTTGTTGTAATTGAAAGTCCAACCCAGCCTAATATGAAAAGGAAGTAGGAGATTTCAAATTATTTCAGAAACTATCTTTTTTTTTTCTTTTCTTTTTTGCAAATGTACGGATATTGAATTTGGATTTTGCAATCGTTGTATGATATTAATGGGATTGATGTTCTAAATCCCTCATAAATGATTAATATAAAATTAATTATTTAATATAATTTCATTATTTTTTCATTTTCATTTTCATTTTCATTTTTTAAGTTAAAAATAACTAGTTTTTAGGTTTTTGTGAGGTAATATTTTAAATAAAATATAACTAATAAGATTTATTTTATTTTATAACTTATTTTTTAAAATAATTAAACAAAAATCTAAAGCATATTCCTACCTACTTAATATAGACATCATTTCTCTAAATAAATTAAATTAAATTAAAAATAGGTTTCATATAAATTCAATAATCTTAATTATGTAATTATTAATTAATTAAGTTTACTTAATTTAATGAATTATTACTTAATTAATTAATATTCATTTGAGTAATTATAATTGAATAAATATTATTATTTCAATTTGCTTTATCCATTGACTAAATATTATTATTTATTATTATTTCAATTTGCTTTATTATTTTTAGGGATAAATGCAAAATAAACCCCTCTACTTTGGGTTATTGTTAAATCATACCCCTTGCACTTTTATTTTAAAAATACCCCAGCACTTTAATAAAATTGCAAATCACACCCTTCTATCAATTAATTTTAGCAAAATTTAGACACATCTATATTCTATTCATACCAAGTGTTCCAAAACCATTAAAAATTTCAAAAAAATTGAACATTTGCGTGTGATTTATAGATTTTACATCGTATTAATATAAGCATTTATTATAAAATTCTACACATCTGTGATTTTTTTGTTATTTTTTATGAAATCATAATACATAACATATGTAGAATATAAATGTATCTCAATTTCGTTAAAATTAATCAATTGAAGGGTGTGATTAACAATTTAACTAAAGTGTAGGGATATTTTAAAACAAACAAAAAAAGTGTAGGGGTGTATTTGTATTTATCCCTTATTTTTATTCGGTGGTTTAATGCCTTCCTCGATGGTATTAATCTTTTCCCGTAGTATTAGTATACCTATTTCCTAGAGCATAACTTTTAAATTACCAAATATCATATGGGATAAGATAATCCAATTCTATGGAGAAATCCTGCAAACAGAGGATCCATTAAAAAATGGAATCTTAACCAAACAGTGAATATGTAACAAAGTTTGAATCTAAATTAATTCATATAATCTATATAAAATCAGAAATGATACTAACTACAAATTCAAAAAGGAAAGAGGTTACAACAGGATCACACAAGATAGCTGATTTGATATGCTTCCTCAAGGTGGAACTCGGGTTAAGAGTCCAATCTTTTCTTTTAGAAGAAGAAATCTAGCAAGAGGCAATGGCTTGGTCAAAACATCAACAAGTTGATCTATAGAAGATACATGGGCAACTCGAAATGATCCATTTTGAACTTGATCATGTATGAAGTGAAAATCAATAACCACATGTTTCATCCTAGAGTGAAAAGTAGGATTGGAGCAAAGTTGAGTAGCACCGATATTTTCACAATAAATAACCAGAGTTGGAGATATAGAAGTACCAAGATTAGATAACAAAGAACAAATCCAATTAATCTCTGCTATAGTTGTAGTAACAGATCAATATTCAGGTTCAATGGGGGATCGTGCTATAGTTTTTTGCTTCTTGAAACTCCAAGATATTGCATTTCGACCAAGATAAACAATATATGCACTAGTTGATGAAAAATCATCCTTATTATCAGCCCAATCTGAATATGAGAATGCATGTAAAGATATGGGAGACTCCTTGAACAATTGTAAACCATCATTTAAAATGCCACAAAGATAGCGTAATAGGCGTTTCACATAAGCCCAATGATCAATAATAGGACGATGCTTAAATTAGGATAGTTTATTCAACTTGTGTAAGAAGAAGATATTGAAGACTGCCCACTGTTGCTCAAAATTTTGTAGGATCAAAAAGAGCAGCTCAAGATTGCAATTGAAGAGAAGTGGTGTGTGACTGTAGAGGAGTTGTTAATTGGTTTAGCATTGTGATGTGAGTACGAGTAAAAAGGTCTATGAGATATTGTCATTGAGAAAGTAGAACGCCATGACTGTTATTAATAACTTCCCCACAAAGAAAATATGAGAGTGAACCAAGATCTTTTAAGGAAAAACAATCTGCTAAAATATTAATAAATGTATTCATCAAACAATTATCACTCCCAATTATGACCAAATCATCAACATAAACAAGGAGATAGAGTAAATAGTCATTACAGTGAAGAACAAATAGTGAAGTATCATCATAAGAGTTTTTAAGAGCCATTATGAAGAAGAAAAGTACGAAGTTCTTGGTATTATGCTTGAGGAGCTTGCTAGCTTTTGTAAGCTTACACACATATGAAGGACAATCTTTATCGACAAAGCCTTGCGGTTGATCCATGTAAACGGTTTCCTATAGATGACCTTACAAGAATGCATTATTAATATCCAATTAGCGAAGTGACCATCCTCGAATAACAGCTAAGCTCAAAACAAGATCGTTATGGGCTTGACAATGGGGCTAAAAGTATCATGATAATTTACTCTCGTTCGTTGATGAAAACCTTTTGGAACCAAACGAACTTTATATTTGTCAACAGAACCATTAGAGTTGCGTTTGATTCTAAAAATCCATTAACAACCGACAACATTATAGCTAGAATCAGATGGTATTAATTCCCAAGTCCTATTCTGAACAAGAGCATCAAATTCTTCTAACATTGCCTGATGCCATTTTGGATCTTTGATGGCATGAGTAACATATGTGGGTTCAATATTAGTTGATTTGGTTATTTGGGTGGGAATGTTAAGTTTCTTGATGGGTTTGTGAATGTTGGCTTTTGATCTGGTTAGCATTTGATAAGTTGGTTGGAAAATGGTTTGAGTTGATATTGGAATTTTTATGGAAGGTGGTAAGGTTGGCATAATATGATATGATACTGAAGCTTCACAAGGATAAGACTTTTAAGTGTCCAAATCTAGTGTGTGTATGAGTAATGAGGAATTATTGGTGTTGGTAGGAATTTTATTTTGGGTGGAATCTAATTGGAGACAATGTCAAAATCACCACAATGAGATGTAGTTGATAAAGAATTAAAAGAAAAAATAGACTCAACAAATTTAACATGTCTAGAAACATACATTTTTATGATGATGGATCATAACAGTAATAAGCACTTTGAGTTAAAGAGTAACCAAGAAATATGCAAGGCTTAGAGCGAGGCTCAAGTTTATGAGAAGTATAAGGTCGAAGCCAAGGATAACAGAAACACCCAAAAACTTTTAGTTTGAGATAGTTAGGAAAGCCACTAAAAAATTTCTTATGGAGAGAGGAAATTTAATGTTGAAGTTGGAATGCGATTAATTAGGTACACCGCAGTGGAGAAAGCTTGCGGCAAAAAGATTAATGGAATTGATGCATGCGAAAGTAAAGAAAGACCAGTTTCTACTATGTGAAGATACCTTATTTCTAAAAAACCATTGTGCTCATGTGTGTGAGAGAGTGTAGTTAAGTGTGAAATACCATTGGTAGCAAGAAATGAAGCAAGAGCCAAAAATTCACCTCCATTATCTGAATAAATTATTTTGATGCTGAGATTGAAATATTTATCTATGATGGCTTTAAATCTAATGAGCACATCTTTAACCTCAGATTTTTTTGTATAGGATAAAAACCAAATATACTTAGTAAAATGATCAACAAATATCACACAGTATTTTAAAACCATCATGAGAAATAATTGGGGAAGTCCAAACATTAAAGAAAATTATTTTAAGAGGTCGAATGGTGATAAGTGTGGAGTCTGAAAAGGGAAGTTTGTGACTTTTATTACAGTGACAATCATTACACAAAAAATCTAAAGAAATAAAAGAAGATAAATCCAAAACATATTTAGAAATCATATGCTTCAAAATGGCCAACCCATGTTGTTGTTTCCATGATATGATAATGGTTTCCAGCTATTATTTCCTGAAGTGTGTGAACCCATACTGGTTTGACTTGTTGGGTTAGCAGAAGCAGGAAAAGATGATAGTGTAGATTTATTACCTTGAAGAGATGCTTCAAAAGTTAAGAGTTTTTCATGGAGTTCCTCAAATGAAATTGGGTTATCTCGAGCTTGGATAGCACATACTAACTCTTTACATTCATCTCCTAGTCCATCAAGAATTCTTTCTGTTAAATCTTCAACATCAATGGGTGCTCTTAGAATAGCCAATTCGTCTGCACTAGCCTTTACACTTATAAAAAATTCAGAGATGCTATGAGATCCTTTTGTTAACCTCTTAAGTTGAGTCTTTGCTTGTTTAATGCGTCCACGAGATGGCGTAATATAGATGTTAGCTAGTATTGTCCAGGCTTCTTGAGAGTTTTTAGCTTAAGCAATGAATGGAATGACTGTGGGTGAAAGAGATCCAACCAAAGCATTTAAAAGCAATTGATCTCTTCGAATCCAGATTGTATATTCTATATTTGGTATAGTGGTGTTAACATAAGTGATGGTGGCAACTAGACATGGTTTTGAGCCATCAATATAACCAAGAAGGTCATACCCTATAAAGAGAGTATCAAATTGGAGCTTCTATGAATCATAGTTACTGGTGAAGGGATGATTTACTAAACTAGCGGAATTTGATTTAGTAAACTAATTAACATTTAATTATGGATCTATTAATATCATGCAATTTGTGAAAAAACATGTAGATTCATGCTTTAAATTTCGAAAATTAAAATCAAAACTTACATTGAGTAATAAATGGAGAATCGGTCGGAGGTTTCTTTACAGCATCAAATCCTCAGCAACACCGGATCTTCTACGCTATATCCCGATCTATCAAACGAAACCTGATTGTGGGATCGAACTTTAGAAGAAATTGGGAAGAAGAAAAATATTTTCTTCCCAATTTTGAATAGGGAAAATCGACACTCAAGGGGGGAGAGGAGGAAGAGAGAATTCCGAATTTCTAAGGAATTTAATTGTATGATTTATGAATGACCCAACCCTCCTATTTATAGGAAAATAGGAATCCTAATCACATTAGGATTAATCTATAGAGATAAATACAAAAAGAATAAATATTATCTCTTTCCTTTATCTTGCAATTTCGAAAATGCCATAGATAAATAGGAGATTATTTTCTTTTCTTTATTTTATTTATCTTGGGTAAATAAATCTATATAATTATTATAGGATATAATTCAAATAATTATCTCCGACAAATTATCTATGAGGGCCAAAATTAATAATAAATAATTAATAAATCAAATTTATTTAATTAATTATTTTGGGCCAATTTCAATTGGGTTCATTAATCCAATTGGGCTTGAAACTCTCTCTTAAATTAATAAGTCCAACTTAATTAATTTATTTATTAATTACCATTTAAATAAAATATTTTATTTAAACAATTAATAATATTAATATTTTCTCCCGACTAAATATTATCCAATTTATATTTAATTATTAATTTCCATTTAAATAATTTTCATTATTTAAATAATTAATAATAAATATTATAATTATTAATTTCCATAAATTAATAATTTTATTGACAATATTTTATTATTAATTTAATTAATTTCAATTATTAATTTCTGTTTAAATATAATTAATTATTTAAACATTTAATAATTGTTAATTAATTTCAAATTATTAATTACCATTTAAATATACTCAATATTTAAATAATTAATAATGTATAATTAATAATATTTCATTATTAATTTCATGTTTAAATAAACTCATTATTTAAACAATTAATAATGTTTATATTAATTACCGTTTAAATATACTCAATATTTAAACAATTAATATTGCCTATTTTAAGTAATTCACTTTACTTAAAATTTCCATTTCTTCTACTTGATTTCGCGACTACGATATTTGGGCTAGCATAGGGACCCGATGGACCTATAGATCATGGGCTTAATAATTAGTCAATTAAGTGATTAACTCATAATCGTTAATTACTTATTATCTAACTATGAATAATTCCACTATAGATTCATAGTTGAACTCCCCTCACTATAGATGAGTTATGTCCATTTAGTTTATCTTTATTTATATCTGTGATATAATCCTTCACGTGGAACCCTCATAATTACAGAGGATAAATTTACCGTTTTGCCCCTGTAATTACCGCTTTATCCTTGTGTTCCCGCCGATTCTCCAATGAACATTATCTTTAGTCGAACTAGAGATAATATACTTCTGTGATCAATAGAAGTCGTGGCGCCACTTGTTCATGTCTCGAATCAGTACATCAAGGGAGTTTCCTAAAGTTCCTAAAATATTTAGGTATCGCACCGATACTGGTTAATTTATAGGATAGTTATGAATTCCATCTTGTGAAAATGAGTTCCCCAGACTACTTATCTAGTCATGTTCCCAAAAGAGAAGTGTATTGAGCGTTCTTACAGATCGCTCTCAACCATGTGAATCAAAGAACATAACTCCATAAATAGGAGTCCGCATTTCACTCAGGATTGAGATCTATCACGGTTGATAAACTTAGTTTGATATTCGATCATTTCTAAAAAGCGGTACTAATGAGAAATTTGATCGAACATCGTGGTCCTGTCTTATACAATCAACATTGCATATGATACTTCCATTTCATGTCTCCCACATGAATGATCAGGATTAGATCATTTGTTTATAAACAAAATGCGAAGCTATCAACGGTGTTACCAGGATAAGGTTCCCAAACGTTATCCATTCTTGCGTAGACACTTTTAAGTTACTCATCTCGACTTTAATCCTCTCGTATGACTCACATACTAAGTCGTGATTTCATAAGAGTAACTTAGGGTTTACTATTTGAATGTTTGATATTTATATATTTCCATATATTCCTAATATCATTAATTGAATCAATCTAGATAATATAAAGAACTTATGTTTATTTATTTAATTTATTCTTAATAAATTATTATTATTAAATAATTACAAGTTCTAGGACACCATTCCTAACAACTGGATGTGAGTTTTAATGGTGTTTGGGCTGAGATATTAAAATCAAACAAAGTATTGTTTAAGTCATTGGTTTGTTGGACCATTGGAGTGGTAGTGGCAGTGGTGGCCATATAAAATGTAACGACCCGGACTTTGCGGGTATATTTGAAATTTATATTAATTTCTATTGGAAGTTGATTTGATAAGTTGGTTATTATTTGATTATGACTTTTGAATTGAGAAATTTTAGTTGGAACTTTTAAATTAAAAGAACTAGAGCTTGAGATAACCTTTGGTTGGAGACCTTATTCTAAAAAAAATTGAAGGGACACAAAAGAGCCAACTTTTTCTCCTTCACCAAGCTCACCGCCGGCAGTCATGGTCCAAGAGAATCCCATAGTTTTGTCTTCTTTCCCTTTACTTTTTGAGTTGTACTACTTAGGTTTTGCCTAAAGATTCATTTGGACCAATCTTTCATGAGGACACACCTTATTTTTCCTCCATCAACTACTCTCTCTCGGCTCCTCCACGGAAGGCAAGAAAGAAAGCCCTCACCTGCTCTACCGTGATCTGCTTAGGAACAAAGGGCATCTTCCTCAATTTTATTTCTTGGTTCCTTTAAAATCTCTTTTGTGGGTTAGTTTGAGATTTGGATTCCCACTTTTGGAAAAGAATCTACCATTGTTGGAGCTTGAAGGTGACAAATTTAAACTCATGTATTTATTTATAGTTTTATCTATTTCTCTTGGTTAAGCTTTAAAGTGGATAAATGGTGTCTTGAAACTAATTGTGTATTTGAGTTAATTGATAAATTGTGTTTTAAAGTTAATTGTGTGTATTTGGGTTAATGGATAAATGGTGATGTTGAAACTAGTTGGGTGTATTTGGACACTACTGCCATTTAATATATATATATATACTAAAACTAAATCATGTTTTAAGTTATATAAGAACTTCAATATAAACTTAATTTTATGTAAAAGTATGACTTTAGATTCCCAGATTTATGTTTATATATGTATATAATTTACCTTATATATATATATATATATATTATTATTATTATTATTATTATTATTATATACAAATACTTTTGAACTTAAATTTTGTTATATTATGAATATACCCTTTAGTTTTTGACCCCCCCTGCTATGGATTTTAAATGCCCACCGCCCCTGTGATGTTTTTTTTTATAACCCGTCTCTTCGTAATGTCCATTATGGACTTGGGATTTTTAATTTTACTGTGTGTGTATATATATATATATATCATAAAAGCTTTTATTTGAATTAGTTTTAATATTATACGTAATATTAAAACCATAATATCAATTTTGATTTGAATTTCTGAACGTCGTTAGTTCGTGTCTTTTATTTTCATCAAGTGGATAGTTTAAATGGTATTTGATTGTGATTTTAAAATGATCTTGTGTAAGTAGTGTTTGTTTCGGTAATCGGAATTTTCACAAAATCGATAATTGGCAACGAAAGTTGGAATTGAAGATGTGAGTAAAGAGTGGTAAATGAAAGGAAAGTTAGAAATGACCCCAACTCTTTAATTGGTTCATCTGATTGATTTCATGTTTGATATTGTGTTGATGTTTGATATTAATTATGTGCATATTTTAAAGCTCCATGAAACTTCACTCTAGCTAGTTTGTACTTCCATTATGCTGGGAAGAGTATCTCATCATTTTTGCTTGCATTTACTTTTCGAAAACAAAGGGTTTTCCTCCCCCATATGATTACGATTACTTTATCTTCACGGCTATTAAGTATATTAGTGTGTTTGATTGAATTGTATGCTCTTGTTTGTTTATTGTTGTTTTGAATTTGAGATGTGAATTGTTAAAATAATGGTAAATTGAAAGAGGAAATCGGCATGTATTGCCAAGAATGAATTGAGATATGCATGTGATTGGAAATGTAGGGTTTGTACATCTTTCTTGTCGCTACGATTACAGGGCGTAGCTATGGTCCCTGATATAAGTGAGGCGGCAGTTGTGTACCAAAGCTAGGCGGCGATTGTGTATCAAAGCTAAGTTCACTAGTAAGATCTAAGGCTATCTCAGTCAAGGACTTGCTCTATTATTATTGGACCACTTCATCACTTGTGTAGTTTTGATTGATGGATCCAAGCAAGAAAGGTTGCAAATACCGCATTTCATTGTTTTGTTTGTTTGAAGTTGCTTCAACGGTGAGGTAACATGTTTGTTTAAAGACTTAAATAAAAGATAATTAAAAGAAGAAAAGTTTATTTGAGTTTTATTTTTCCCAAGTAAAGATTGTCGTTATTTACAAGTTTTCTTTCATTTAACATTCTTTTCTCACTTAGCGAGTTTAGCTAATGGTGTTATACACCAAAAACATTTCAGGTATTGAATGGAGAACTAGGCCTTGATGATTAGTGGCGTGGCGAGTCGATGGACTATTATGACACATGTTGTTTTAGGAGGTTTACTTTGTTTAGACTTTACATCCTTACATTCATTTTCATGAATCTTTGTAAAAACCTCTTAATTCCTTTGGATGATTTTACTATGTTTTGATTGGTGTTTTATCTAAATTTTATGAATCCCGGGATTCTTTTGAAATGAATTTGAATGATGAACTATTTTACATTAGAAAATCAAGTCTTCCGCTGCTTTATTTATGCTTTAGCATATTTAATACTGTTTCAGGGTCGGGTCGTCACAGAAAAAAAATGGAAGATGAGGGGAAAAAAATTGGAGTTGCAATTTAGAGAAGCTCTGATACCATAATAGAATTGGTATGTAGAAGTATATTTTCCTTTGACTGATTACAGTGAATATATAATAAAGTTTGAATCTAAACTAATTCCTATAATCTAGATAAAATCAGAAATGATACTAATTATAAATTCAAAAAGAAAAGAGGTTACAACAAGATCACATAAGATATGTGATCTGATAAGCCATTGATATTTTCAAAAATAGTAAATGGTTTAAAATATATGACATATCTCATATTGCGATTCCACCAATCTCAACTTATTAAAAAGGTATTATCGGTTGAAATTTCTCTTTAAAAATTCTAAATTATTCTCGTTAAAATAGAAGGGTCAAGGAAGAACCCCCCAAAATATATAATAACTTAAAATCAATTATTTGACAAATGCTTTTGTAATTATTAATATGGTTAATTGAAAATCATACCCTTATGATTTGTCTGAATTGTAAATCATATGTTTGTGATTTAAAAATCGTTTTAAAATTTTAAATCACACTCCTTGACTGGATAATTTATCAAATTTGAGACGTGTGTCACATGTTCATATTTAAATAATCAAAAGACTAATAGATGAGTGGAATTGTAGATTATACACCTTGTTTTTTTTAATAAATTGTATGTCGTATTAACTATATCCTACATCTATAATCATCCTGAAAATTTGATTTTTCTTTAATAGTCTCTAAAATTTCAAAGTTATATTTTAATCTCAAACCTTCCATAACATTTTTTCTCTATCACTTTGTCATTCTACTATCTCTTTTAGGTAAAATAAAAAAATATTCTCATGTTATAATTGTAACAACCCGAAAATTTCCAAGACATGGAAAACATAATACCAACAGTGGAAGCAAATTAAAATTCAATATGCCATTTATTTCAAAATCAAAACTAAACATTTAGTTCAGACCGGTCATTTCAAAACAAAATTCTTAGAGACAAGGAAATAAATAATAAATTTCAAATCAATATTGTCAACACAAACTAGAAGTTTAAAATAAATTAACAACCCAAAGATATTCAAATGAGACAAAACCATCTCAATAACCAAGTATGTAAAGAAAACGAATAACGCCGACGTGTAAAATCAATCAATCAACCCCTGCCACGAATCCATTATTTACCAGCTTTCTTCTTTCCTTTACCTGAAAAAAAAATAATAATGTAGCATCATGAGGCTACGCCCAGTGAATAGAAAATTGTTAAAGAAAGAATTATGCCATTAAGAGGTTTCCTAAGACTTTAAGTCCATATACGTCTTTACCGACACCCGATAAATCACTCACTCCCAAGGAGTCATAAAGCTTACCCCAAAACTTAAAAGTCATCTCTATTCGAATTAGTTTTAAACATAATTTTTCTACAATTTAAAACTAATCGAAAACTTTCCCGTTAATACCTTTAATCTTCTCTTCATTAACAAACAAGAGAGACTACGCCCATAAGGAATTTAAACATAATTTTTTCTACAATTTAAATCCTTTAGGGATATTCTTTTCCATTGTACGGATGGAATGAACCTGCCCCGTTAGGTGTTATTTAAGTTGTGCACACTAAATAATCTCCCCTAACAGATATTCTTCATTAGACAAGGTCTTGCCTAATGTGAACCTACAACCATATTACCCAAGGTATTTTAAAGTAATGTGATTTCCCACAAAATCAACTAATTCAAACATATTTAGCCAAAATTTAATATTTTAATTACCATTGGATCCTATCCAATTAATTAATTATTTTGAGCCAAAACCAATTTGTTTCTTAAATCAATTGTATTTAATTCTCTCTAATATTTATTATCAAATTAAATAAACTCATTATTTAAGTAATAATATTAATTATTAATTTCAATAAACTCATTATTTAAATAATTAATAATATTAACATTAATTCCCGTTTAAATAAGCTATTTATTTAAACAATTAATTTTGCCTTAAAAATAATATTAATTTCCATTTAAATAAACACTTTATTTAAAAAATTAATATTGTCATAATATTATATTAATAATATTATTATTGATTTTTATTTAAACAATCTCATTATTCAAATAATTAATATAGCCTAATTTTAAATAAATTCACTTACTTAAATTATTTGTTCTTCTTATGTTAAATTAATAACTTAGTTTTGCTACAACGATATTTGGGCTAGCATAGGGACCTGATGTACCTATAGATCATGGGCTTAATAATTAGTCAATTAAGTGATTAACTCATAATTAGTTAATTACTTATTATTTAACTATGAATAATTCCACTATAGATTCATAGCTGAACTCCCCTCACTCTAGATGAGTTATGTCCATTTAGTTATCTTTTATTTATATCTGTGATATATCCTTCACGTGGAACACTCATAATTACAGGTGGATTAAATTTACCGTTTTACCCATGTAATTACCGCTTTATCCTTGTGTTCCCGTTGATTCTCCAATGAACATTATTTGTAGTCAAACTACAGATAATATACTTCTGTGATCAATAGAAGTCATGCCGCCACTTGTTCATGTCTCAAATCGTTCTTAAAATATTTAGGTATCACATTGATACCGTTAATTTATAGGAAAGTTATGAATTTCATCTCGTGTAAATGTGTTCCCAATTACTACCTCGTTATGTTCTCAAAACAGGAGTGTATTGAGCGTTCATATCAGATCGTTCTCAACCATGTGAATCAAATAACATAACTCCATGAATAAGAGTCTACATTTCACTCAGGATTGAGATTTATCACGGTTGATAAACTTAGTTTGATATTCGATCATTTCTCGTAAACGGTACTAATGAGATATTGATCAAATATCGTGGTCATGTCTTATACAATCAACATTATATATGATATTTCATTTTATATCACCCACATGAATGATCGGGATTAGATTATTTGTCTACTTATACAAAATGGCCAGTTATCCATATACTGCAGACACTTTAAGTTACTCATCTTGACTTTAATCCTCTTGTATGACTCACATACTTAGTCGTGATTTCATAAGAGTAACTTAGAGTTTTACTATTTGAATGTTTGATATTAATATATTTCTATATATTCCTAATATCGTCAATTGAATCAATGTAGATAATAGAAAGAACTTATGTTTATTTATTTAATTTATTCGAAAAAAATTATCTTTATTAAATAATTACAAGTTCTAGGACATCATTCCTAACAAAAAAAAATAATAAGGTAAATGGGTTTTGAGAGGAATTAAAGGTTAGGGTTTCTAGTGTTTGAAAAGAAAAAAAAGTTAAGGTTACTTTCTTAAAAGAAAATGAAAAAACACAAAAATTTGGTGTGGTTTTTAATATGATGAAAACGTGAATTTAAAATCAGCATTTTTTTTCAAAGGAAATTTAGATTTTACCTTCTTCAAACGTGAAGCAAAATTCTCAATCTCCTCAACATTCCTCCACCAAGGATACCACGTTAAACGGAACCTAAACGACGAAGAATGATGAGACGACGATCAAATTTTAGTGGAAAAGAGGGGAGAGGGGGCGATTTTGAGAAGAAGAAAGGGAAGAGGAACCCAACTATTTTCTCTGTCTCTTGAACAACACGTTCAACTGAGAGTCCTTTTTTTCGTTTTATCTTTCTTTTAACAGATTTTATTTATTTAATTCCTAAAAAATAATCAAATTTATTTTTCTTAAAAGGGACATTTATCGGGTAACAGGTCATTACAGATCCCGATCCCAATTACACCCTTAAATGAGGTTGAGCGGGGCTAATTGGCAGGGTAGCGGGTGTATATTCTCTAGATCGAGTCTCTCTTTTAATTTGATGTAATATGTAAAAGAAAAAAAAAACTCAAATTGAAACTTTGTTGTTTAAAAATAGAATTTGAAAAGGAACAAAATTAAAAGGTAGAAAGGCAGGTTTAGGGGTCGTTTGGAGTGCGAGAATCAGAATTGAATGCCTGCGAATTAGATGTCTGGGAATAAGTAGTATGGAATAAAATGGATGAGAATTTGATGTCTGTGTTTGGAGTGTGCTGAAATGGGATTCAAATGCCTGAGAATATGATGCATATGTTTGGAGTGTGCTGGAATTTGGTTTATGGGAATATGATTATTGTTTTTGTAGGAAGGAATATAATTTGTTATTTATTTAATTATTATATAAAATTTAATTAAAAAATTGAAAAAATTAATTAATAATATTAAATTAAATTAAATTAAAATTATCAACTATATTTATTTATAAGTTTGAA
The DNA here is from genome assembly GCA_028015215.1 of Gynostemma pentaphyllum. Classification (NCBI taxonomy): domain Eukaryota; kingdom Viridiplantae; phylum Streptophyta; class Magnoliopsida; order Cucurbitales; family Cucurbitaceae; genus Gynostemma; species Gynostemma pentaphyllum. The sequence continues at coordinate 36,846,342 of CM051346.1, read as the reverse complement.
TTTTTTAATTTCCTTTTAAATATTATTTCATTAAATAAAATAAAATAAAATTGATTAAACATATAGGAATCAATTTCTTACAATCATGTATTATTATATAAATTAGATGATATTAATTGACGGTAAAAAATAAATGATTGTTGTCATTAAATATTTAGGGTTTAATAATAAATTTTTTTTTATTAATTTAAAAAAAGTGAAAAGGTGTTATTTAAAAAAAGGGTAAAATACAATTAAAACCTCTATGGTTTTTTTTTAAATGCATGAACACCCCCCGTGGTTTGAAAATGGCAAATCACACCCTTGTAGTTCCAAATTTTTTCAATCAGACCCCTCCCCTCCAATGTCATTAATTTTATTTTAATCATTACTTCTTCGTTTGAAATCTGATTTGGATGATTCTAGATGTTTTAGAATCCTCATTTTTGTCTCTACGCTATGCTCACTTCAAAACTTATAAATCATCAATAACCAAAAGATTTAACAGTGTCAATCATACCTAGTATTTTGATGTTAATAAACTCTTTTATTTATTAATCATTTCAAAGTTTTGAAGTGACTATTATATAAATCCTGAAATTAGGATTCCAAAACATCTTGAATCACCCAAATCGGAGTTGAAACGAAGAAGTTTTGACTACAAGAAAATTATTGACATTGAAGGGGAGGGGTTTGATTGAAAAAATTTGGAACCACAGGGGTGTAATTTACCATTTTCAAATCACATTGAGTGTTCATGCATTTGGAAAAAACCACAGGGGTCTCATTTATATTTTACCCTTAAAAAAATGTTGTATTTGGAATTAAGCTTGAAAAAAGTACTATAAAGTAAAATTTATCTAAATTACTTAGTGTATTATTTTGAACATATTTTTTTAATTTAATTATGTATAATATATTGAGTTTCTTTAAAAATTAAAAAATATGTATATTTTTTTTAATTAAAAAATATTTTTAATTTTATTTTGTTCACGATAACCTACTAAAATACTCCTAATATTTATTTTTTTTCTATTAGAAATACCAAATAGCACAAAATTTGAAAAGGTTTAATTAAATGTTAGTGCCAAAGCTAAATAAATGAGAGATTTGGATGAGAATTGAAAGTCAATGCCAATAATAATAGAGGTTGAACCAAACAATGGAATAAATATTAAAAACCTATTCTCATAACCAATTCCGCACTCCAAACGCCAAGAATATAGAATTACATGTCTTAACAAAAAAAATAAGGTATGCCGTTGTTGGCTGAAACTATTTTACTAGGGGAATGCTTGCCGAATTTGCCAAAGTCATCATCGCGTAATTTCCTCTTCTTTAATTCAGAAGCATCCTTGATATTTCTTCCCCACTTTCTCTCTCTTCATTTTATATTCTTCTATCTTTTTCCATTGGATGATGTGGACGGTGCAGAATCCAATTGGTCAACAAAATTACACGCAAGGGTTGACTTATCCATAATGAGGTGGTCGTTCTCCATACTTTCTTCCTTTTCCACATCTTATAATTCTTATTCTATTGAATTTTTTTTACTCCACAATAAATTTGATGAAATTCATAATTCATTGGGATTTTTATTTAAAATAAATATCATTCATAAATTTAATTTTTTTATTTTGTTTAAAAATATAATAAGGTTTTAAATTATAATAAAAATGATAATGGTAAATCACACACTTCAATGATTTACTTGATTTGTAAATCATATCCATGTTGATAATAAGATAAAGATGTTTTTTTTATATATAATTCAAATAATTTATAATATTAATTTTTTTAATATTTATAAATATCACATATTTATAAATGATTTATAAGGATGACATTGTATTACAATAATCACTTCACACAATTATCATACATAATCTAGTGATACACAATAATTGATGCATTCAATAAAAATGACATATTTATATACCATAGTTTTATCATTAAAATGATTGCAATCATTTTTAACGTTCATTTATAAAAAAAAAAAATTTAGATTTCATAATCCATCCATAATTCTACAGACGTGTTTAACTTACAGGTTTGGACAAGATTATTACAAAGATTGTTAGTCAAAATTTATAATTAAGAAACTCTGATAAGATTTATATAACCCAAACTCCTTACCGGACTCCTAAAATATTTAATATGTATGAAACAAAATTGATGTTATAAAGAAAAATCATATTATTGAGAGAGAGATATGGCATAGTGTGACGCAATTATGAACGTAAGTGGAGCAGAGCATTGAGAATGACGCCATCCCATTCGTCATAAGAGAGACTTCATCTCTCCGACCAATGCAAACCCACGTTTTCTCTTTCTCTCTGTATTTTCTTTCTCCTTGGTTTTTCCCTAACCTACTTTTCTATCTTTCTCTTTCCTTGCCGCCATTTCTTCCTCTCCCCCGCCTTTTCATGGAGGTTTGATTCTCTTTTCTTCGATTCTTCGATCATTAACTCTCCTTTTTTCTCCACTTACTTATTCTAATTTGAGCCTTTTCAATTTGAATTTTTTTTTTCTTTTTAATTTCACTTCGTTTCCAGAATTTCATGTTCCTTTTCAATCCATAGAGTTTTGATTTATCCACTTCGTTTGGTGAATTTTAGTGAACAGAGAGAGCCTTTGTCATGGCATAGAGTTGGGAATCCTGCTTCGTTTGTTTCTCAATTTAGGTATTGTATATAACCAAATCAGTTCTATCAATTTCGTATCATCAGTGAGAATTTTTACAGAATTGTTTTGATTCCGTCTAATTTGATGGCTGATTCGAATGAACCATCGTCTTCTTTGAGTTTCACTTCATCTTCGTATACAAATGGCTCACAGAGTTGTAATATGTCCTCTTCTTCTGCCATTGAACCACTGCCTAGTCTTGAAGTTATCAGTTTAAACAAGCTTAGCTCTAATTTGGCTCAGCTTTTGCTTGATGATGGTTCTGATTATACTGATGCTGATGTTGTAGTTGAGGGTGTTTCGATTGGTATTCACCGGTGTATTGTGGCTGCTAGGAGTAGGTTTTTCCATGATCTTTTTCGGAAAGAAGAAAACCCGTTAAAAAAAGATAGTAAACCGAAATATCATATGAATGAGTGTTTGCCTTATGGCAAAGTTGGGTGTGAAGCTTTCTTAATATTGTTGAATTACTTGTATACTGGAAAGCTGAAGTCGTCGCCTACAGATGTGTCGACTTGCATTGACAATTGTTGTGCCCACGATGCTTGTGGACCTGCCATTGATTTTGCAGTGCAATTGACTTATGCATCTTCCATATTTCAAATACCAGAGCTGGTTTCATTGTTTCAGGTCAGTTATCTATGGCTGCTAATTTTGTGTTTTACCAATCTTTGAGAAAGTGAGCAACTCCGTGTGGATTGAAATTTTTTTGTATCTGTTTGATTTTCTTGGTCATTTTTAGAGTGAGGTAGTTAATTTGATATTTCCACACGAGTTGGTTTTAAGATTTATAGGGGTGAAATGCATATTTGAACTTTATGTAGATTATATTAGTATTGCTCTCATAATTATAAAGTTTCAAAAGGAAACATAAATTGTTAAGTAAAACAAACTGAAGATCGTATGCTTTCAACCCTGGACTTGAGACTAAGAAGGTTCACTGACTTTTTTATTTGTGTGCTGGAGTATACGTTGAATGGAACATCTAATATTGCAAATATGTTTGCCTCGATGGATCTAAAGCATTATTACAAAGAGTAAATTGCACCATTCACCCATGTACTTCCAAGCTATTGCAAATTACACCTCTGCACAGTTTTGTTTTTTTACACCAAACCTCCTTGCACATGCACTTTAACTTGATTTTTCTCAAAACCTTCTTCTTGTTCATTTCCTATTGCATTCCGTATTCTCTTGCAGGAAAATTGATTCGTATATTTAGTATTTATGATAACTTTTTGGATTGCTTGAGCTTACAAGAGACTTGACTTGGGAAATGAGAGGGCAGCCACAATTAGAAAATTGTTGTTTTATGGCGTCATTTAAGTTAATGTAATTCTCATTCTTTTCTCCCACTTTGGGTGGTGAAAATGATACTAATAGTCTTTGGGAGGAGAAGAATCATACGGCCCAGGGTTGCTAACCAATGAAAAATCAATCAATGCAATTATAAGAAATTCTCATTTTTGTATGTTGCCTTTAAATATAAATGTACTTTTGCTTGTTTTACTATTGTTCTTCTTGTTATATATATGCCAGCCCAATTTGTATTGTGTTTTTCAATTTTTTTTAATGATAGTTAGGCTTTCTAAGCTGTATGCTTCCATGTCCTTCTATTCTATTAACTCATATATGTGAATCGAAATAGTCCTTTTTTCAATCTTTGAGGTATCCTTTCATTATCAGATTGAATTTGTATATATTAATTTAATTCTCATGAGGGGGAAAACTATTGTTATCTAATACACTGTGTATTTTCAGCGACATCTACTTAACTATGTTTCGAAGGCTCTAGCAGAAAATGTCATCCAAATCCTAGTGGCTGCTTTCCACTGCCAATTGAGTCCTCTTGTCACTCAATGTATTGACAGAATAGCTCGATCTGATCTTGACTGTGTTTCTCTCGAGAAAGAACTTCCCTATGAAGTTTCTGAAAGTATTAAATTGGTTCGCCTTAAGTCTGAGAGTGGTGATGAGCCAAACTCCGTTCCTGACAATCCCTGTGATAAGAGAATCAGAAAAATACGCCAGGCACTGGACTCTGACGATGTTGCACTCATGAAACTTCTCTTAACCGAATCAGAAGTAACACTAGATGAAGCCAATGCTCTCCATTATGCTGCTGCATACTGTGATCCCAAAACTGTATCTGAGGTTCTTAATCTAAGTCTAGCTGATGTAAACCTCCGAAATTCCCATGGTTATACTGTTCTTCATGTTGCCGCAATGCGTAAGGATCCATCAGTGATAATATCCCTTCTGAGCAAGGGAGCTCTTGCATCTGAATTAACATTGGATGGTCGTACCGCTGCTAATATTTGTCGGAGGTTAACAAGGCCAAAGGATTATCATGCTAAAACAGAACAGGGGCAGGAAGCAAATAAAGACCGTTTGTGTATTGACGTCTTAGAAAGAGAAATGTGGAGAAATCCAATGACTATAGATTCATCCATTCTTTCTCTGACTATGGCTGATGATCTGCACATGAAGTTGCTTTACCTGGAAAACAGAGGTAATGTTCTATAGAGGATATCTATTCTTCATTTTTCATATGGTAAATCCTGACAGTTCTTTATCACAAGGAAATTGGAATTCATTAAAAAAAACCTCAAATCAATAAAACTCATTTAATTGGTCATTTTTAGGATATAAAAATTGAAGATTGATTTAATATATTTTTTTTGTTTTAGCTTTCAAAATGATTCATATACCATGATACATACATAGTAACATAATATCTTTTAGATTGGAGTAACTCATATAATATATATAGCTACGCCTAGAATTAAAGGAAAATGGAAACACAAGTTAAGGACAATTTTCTAGTACAAAAACATTATACTTGAAAAATGATTCTAACCCCTTTTAAGGGCTTGGGGTAGTCTTGCAGAACTGTTTAAGAATAATTTACAAAATTGTACTCAAATATTAGTTCTTTTTGTCTAAGCTAAGATTAAATATTTTACTGAAGTGGTTGCAAATCAAACCACTGAAAAGAATATAGCCTAGCTATGGATGCAAATGACAGCTTCTATAACTCCATGATAATGGTTATAAGAGGTACTGGGCGGAAACTGGTCTTCACAGCTAATAATGATAAGGAGATGGGCCAAGCCAAGGCAACACCCCACTCATTGATTGTACTAATCTCGTCCAAAATCCTGCCAATAAATCTGTTTCCTTGAATGAAATTATTACTGTGAAGACCTTCCGTATGAGATAATATGCTCTATTATCGAGAGAATTGTTTTTGAGAAAGAATAAATTTTTGACTTTGATGACAAACTTGACAGCTTGTATCATGTAGATGGTGAATGCGTATTTGTCCTTGTGAAGCAGGGTGGTTGAAGGAAGTGGAGTTCATTAACAGAGGAGCTTTTTTAAACTTATTTGGTAAAAAACATTGGCTAATCAAGTTTGTTTTTTGATTTGAAGAGGTGCTCCTCATGGACCAAATTGATTCTTACTAACATCAATTAGTTGGTTGCGACTTTCAAGGAGGGAGGGCAAGAAGATTATGATAGGTTTGTGGGCATAACATGGAAGGGATTTTGATGACTGGCTTGAATTTTTTAACTTTTGCATCATCCTTATTAGTCCTAGTACTGGGAAGTAGAAAATAAGAGAGTAAACAAGAAAAATGGTACGGTTCACTCATCTATCAATTGATAAAAAAAAAGGAAAGAGGATAGTCAAGGTGACAAGTAGTGGTTTGCTAGAATGTTTTGGCTTGGGAAATAGAAGAGAGTGTCAGTGAAGGTGAAAACCAATTCAGATTTTGTACTATTTCGAGAGACTAATCTCACTTAAAACAGAGTGGTCATTGATTAAAATTTTATGGAGCTTAGAAACATTGCACGGGAAACACTAGGTGCAGTAGGTTTCCTCAAGGGGTCGTGTTAATATTATATAAAATGACCCCAACTTTTTCATGAGGAGTTGAAGGGCCTCCATCTGAACGTTAAGACCCAGTTTGCATGTGCTTTTTCTTACTAGTTATGGACCTTCTTCTATGTGCTTTAGGGATGTTTTTGGTTTGGATTGGAAAGCTTATGACATTTGTGAAGGTAGCTAGGTGGTAGGAGGAGATTTCAGTGTGTTTAGATGATTTCAGGAACTTTTTAACCATCAATGAAAAATTCTTGTTACTCTTAAAAAAAGGATGATCTTAGAGAGTTTTCAGGGTCTCTTAACGAGGAACTTGAAGAGGTTTTCTGTGCTCAATGGTGGGCTTCCCCTTGTTGACCTCCCTTTTAGTAATGACAAGTTTACATGGTTCAATAGGACAGTAAGTGTTATACGTCTCTTATTGATCCTTCCTAGTTTCAACTGATTAGGTGGCTAGACTTTCCAACTCGACAGTTTATAGACTTGAAAGTGTAACTTAGCATCACCTCCCATTCTTTTAGAAGCGGGTGATTTTAACTGAACTGAACACTATTTAACTCTTAGCTTTGAAAATATGCCCATTCCAAGGATTTTCTTCCCATGCTCGCTTCTTGGTGGAAGTAGCTCTCCTGTCAAGTACTTTGACTCGACAATATCAGCTCCCAGAAAAGCTCCTTTCTCACAAGATACATATATAGAATGTACTTGTAGGGGGCTCAATATAGAGCTTAGAGAGGAGGATCTCACTCTTCCACTAAAGAAGAAATTTTAAGACAAAAATGTAAGCATAAGTAGTTAAGTTAGGGAGATGAAAACTTTTCTCTCTTCCATTAGGTTGTATCGGATAAGGAAGATAGTGAGGATAAGAGGTGCTTGGAACTCCCTTTCACTTTCGGAGAGATCTTGAAGGCAGTTTGGAGTTCTAATTTCTAATGAGGCCCGTGGCTTTAATAAAGGTTGAAACACCATCAAGCACCACATTTTAGAGTGTTCCTGGATTTTTTTAAGATGGATAATATTAATGCCGGATATCTTACTTCTCTTAGAGCATGGCTGTCATGTCCTTGTAACTATGCTAGCATCAAAAGCCCGCAAAATTGTATCAACCTTAAGGGCCTTGTGATCAACCATGTGGGCAATTTGGTTGGAAAGGAAAATAACTAAATAAGTATTTTTCAAGAAGTTGAGAGGCTCCGCAAGAACTTTCTGAAGTTCCCTGTTTTCTTCTCCTCTTCTTGGTGTTCTCTTAATAAACCTTTTGTAGTTTTTTATTTGTGCCCATCAATGGCTTTTTTTTTTAAAGAAAAAAGAAAGAAAGAAAAGACCTACTTTTTTTGTTGGCATTTGTCTTATTTTTTTTAGTTGAAATATTTTTCTTATAAAAAAGAATAATTTATAAAAATAGTTGGAAATGTAGTATTTATGCACTCAAGGACATTATGCATCATCAGATAAGGTTGTACACATCTATCATGGTATCTGTTGGGATTTCACTATCAAATATGTTGTGTTTAGCTTTAGCGTAACATTTTCCTTCTAAAAATTGGTAGGCTATGTAATTGAGTTGTGAAAACTAAAGTTACCAACTAAACCATAATGGAAATAAGAGACATTTATGTTTCACATATGGTACTTAATTACCAGGTATGAGGCATCCCTCGGTAACATCTAAGTCGGTGGCCAAAAATTTCATTTATTAATACACTTTAGTTAACTAAAATTTAATTTTTACCTTCTTACTATTTATGACATTTGTAATGAGAAATTTATATATTTTTGCTTTGTGCCGATTACTGTCTCTTTACCTAAGTTGCAATAATAGGACGTAAGTTCTGGAGACTTTTGCATATATTTTGGGTCAGTTATGATGTATCTCAAAAGTTGTATCATGTACTCATGGGTGGACTCTTATGCACTATATATTGCAGTAGCATTCGCTCGATTACTCTTCCCAACTGAAGCCAGGCTAGCCATGAACACTGCAAATGTTGACACAACTTCTGAGTTTGCTGGTTTCACTGAACCGAAAGGTCCAAATAGGAATTTGAGGGAGGTTGATCTAAATGAGACACCAAGCATGCGGAACCAGAGATTTTTTTCCAGAATGCAGGCCCTTACAAAAACAGGTAATAGCTACCTCACCTTTTCATTTTGGACCTTTTGTTGCTGTTATTGTTGCTTTTTTTTTTTGATGTGAGGAGGGTAACGTCTTTCAGCCATTCCATTGGAATTGAGTGAAACTCTGCTTTCCTTTCTCTTTTCTATAATTGTAACCAGGGTAATGATAAGAGGTCTACCTTTAAGGCTATCTCATCAATCATCATTAGGAGACTACAGACATCATTGTTGTTATTCTTTTTTATGATGTGGTGGTTCGTTTAGGATAAATTTAGCCTTTTAATGTATTCTCAACACTCCACACATGTGGACTTGGATATTAACAAAGACTTAATATGTGAAGTAGTAATATAGATGAGAGCTAATAATATTAAAGATGTTTGAACTTTGGACCTTATACTCTGATACATGTTGAATCACCACTACACCCAATAGTTGAAGTTGTTAAGCTAAGGCAAATTGAATCTGAAGCATTGATGAGTACATCACGTGCCTTCAAAATATTGCTTCATATGATCCATCGTTTAGCGCATACTACAAGAATGGAAAGCAATTGTGGATTCAGAAGTTGAATTCTGAAAACGCAATAAAAAAATTTCTGTGGAATAAATATGCTCTATCTAACTTCCATTATTTGTCGTAAGTATATTTTTGCACTATCATGGTGATCTCATGTTACATTTTCAAGTAAGGTTTTTTATATCATTTGCTCACTTTTTAAATAAATAAAATAAGAGAAATTTCACTAGATGACATTTTATGAATTGATATTTTCAAAAATAGCAAAAGTTTTTTAAATTTTCAAAAGTGGCATTTTCTTTAAGATGTGTGGGTTGGGTTTCACACTTGCTTTGGGTGAGGGAGGAAAAAAATGCTATTCTTGAACATTTTTAAAACTCATGCTATTCTTGTCTTGGAGGGTAATAACCTCTTTCTTTCTTGTCATCAGTGGACTGCTCATGTTCTTAACTTCCTTTGTTATACAGTTTCTAAGTTACTTATCTTAAAGCATATGAAATTGAGGGTGGGTTATTTAGTGATGAATTTTGTGGTGTATTATTTTTATGTCTGGGTGTTATTCTTAGGGTGTGTTTGAGAGTGCTTTTAGCCAAGACAAAGTGCTTTTAAATGCTCTTTACCTGTAAGCACTATAATGTTTGATAACATTTAAATGCACTTTTGGAAAAAGTCAAAAGCACCTCAAGGTTCTTTTTAAAGTAGCAACTAATTGGTGGTTTTTTTAAGCAATTTTGATTTCAAACCTTATATCACTAATTTCTTCTCCCCGTTTTCTCTATCTAACTTTTATGTACACACTTTCTCTCACTAATATTTCTCTCTCCATATTATTTTATTTTTACACATTCTCTCTCTTAAACTTCTTTATACACACTTTTTCTAACTAATCTCTCGTAGTTTCTACACACATTTTATGTCTCTAACTTATTTTTACACATTTTCTCTGTCTTTTTTTTACGCATTTTCTCTCTCTAACTTCTCTCTACACATAGTTTCTCCCGGCACACTCTTTCTAACTTATTTCTACCTATTTCTTTCTTTACGCACATTTTTTCTTAAAAGAACTCTAAGTAAGATCAAAAAACACTTTTTTAAATATTAGAACCAATACTACTAATCACTTTTTATCATATCATAGTACTTATTTATAAAAACACTTATTTCACAAGTGCTTGATAATAATGTCCAAACATTTGAATTTTGTTGATCTGAAGTAATTTTGCCTTGTGTTTAATTTCTCATGCTCGATTATATTAATTTTATAGAATATTGTATTTTTTTTTTTAAGTTGTATTGTAATATGCATCTTATTTCACTCAAACTAGTTCCTGATTTTTTGCCAAGTGCTTGAGTTCCTAAAAGCTCTCCTACCTTAGTGTACTTGTATTTTACCTTAGAAAACAAGAAATAGCACTTTGCTATTTTCAAAGGGATGTATGTGATAAGGGATTCACATATCTTCCTCTTTATAAAAAATCAAGTCAGATTTCGCTAAAGTAAATTTTGTAGTTGCCAATCTCATTTAAAGTATCTTTCTTGGTGACAGTGGAAATGGGTCGGCGCTACTTTCCCAATTGCTCAGAAGTACTGGACAAGTTCATGGAGGATGACCTTCCTGATTTATTTTACCTCGAGAAGGGCACCGTGGATGAGAAACGAATAAAGAAAAAGCGCTTCAGGGAGCTTAAGAATGATGTTCAAAAGGCATTTGATAAAGACAAGGCTGCCAAGTTGAACAATTCGGGGTTATCTCCATCATCGTCCAGATCATGACAAGGTCGGGACTCTGTGAAGCCTTATGTATATTATACAATAAGATGTCAGTGAATGGCCTCTTTTCAGAGATCAAAAAATAATATAAGTGCCTATAGTATATTTTTGCAGTTTTGTATAATTAGTTAACTAGGCCAGGCGGCAAAGATGCCCGGTTTGTTATCCTTTTTTGAAATGGAGTTTGAAAATGCTTCCAGTTTGTTATGTTAAACAACCTGGAAAAGGGGAGGAGGAAAAAAGGACCGAAATTGCATTGTGAATATAGGTTGGGGCATTGGTCGATCTTAGGTTTGCATTGGCAAGTCATTGAGGTTAGAAATTAGGTTCTCCTTTCAATGAGACTGGAGATGATAATACTAGAATCAATTAGATCTCTAGCTCGTTTACTTGAAGGGAATTGAAGTGAGAAAGAATCAGAATAAAAAGGATTTTTTTTTTAATTATATTCACTAAGTTTTTTTTTTTTTTTTTTGGTATCAAACGGAATGAAAATAAAAATGGTCTTTGCATTCAAGAATCAAACAAGTAAAAACTAGAGAACTAAAAATGTATTGAAGCATCATCATCGATATTGTAATGAGAATCAAGTTTAAATTGATTTTTTTAGAGATTATATTAATTGGAGGAAAGATTTGAACCTTTAATTTTATTGAATGAAGTACGTGTACAATGTCTTAACAGTTGAGTTATGTTAAAGTTTGTAAGTTTAAATTGATTTGAGACTAAAAAAAAAAGATAAAATTAAAACCGGGGTATCTACATAATAGAGAATGACAATAGGATTGATGGAGTTTTATAAAAGAATAAGATTCGTTAAATAATGGAAGAATAGTTCTCAAATTGAAGTGGATTCCATTTATTGTTCTCATCCCATAATTTAAGTAAACATGATCTTAATAAATAGTTCTTAATTGTGTTTAATAATATTTGGTCTCCGTACTTCCAAAAGTTTAGTTTAGTTCCAGTCAAATTTGACCAATTTTATGGGTGTAACATTAAGGGTATTAGAAAGAAGTTAATCTAGATCAATTTTTCGTTTAAATGAATATAGAGACTAAAATGATAAAAGTACTCAAATACATTAACGTAAATGATAAAATACAGACACTATAATGAAACAAAGTACTTTTGAATAATAAATTAATTTATTATTTTGTTTCATAATTTTATAAGTATTTTTTATCTAATTAATTAAAAGTACTTTTTGACTCTTTTATATTTATTGTTTAGTTCCATAAAAAAACACTATATTGTCACTAACTTTTTTAAATAATATATTTAAAAGTAAGTACTTTTTTAAGGGGTAATTACTGACATAACATATTTTTACATACTAATTATTGAAATGTCAGAATTTTTAAAAATTACTTAAATAGCATAATCATAGTTCAATAATTTATTGAACTTAAAAAAGTAAAAAAAAAAAGAATAAATTCATTGAAAATAATAATGAAAACAATCAAATAGTTAAATATATTATTGATCTTGAAACCAATAGGCTATGCCCTAATTGGCTGTTTATATTTATGCGTGATGTTCCTTAAATGCATTTTCATTTGATATATTATAACTTTAAAAAAAATGGTACAACCATCGAAATGAAACTCAATTAATTGCCCAAATCCTCACCCACAACAACTTTGTATTAAAAAAACATTTATTGCCTTTACATTTTTTCTCCACATCCTCTTATCATTACTTCCCTGGCATGGAACCTTTTTGACAACACACTTTCTTTGTCCTAAAGTTATAGTTAAGAAAACATATGGTGAAGCTATTCTCTTCCCTCTCTTCGTGGTAGCTAATGAAATTCTTAAGGAAATATTTTTCTCTTGCAAGTTTCTCTTGAATCTACCATGAAAAGTCTAAATTCTCTCTCCTTTGATTGGAGATCTTGTTTCGATAGCCTTATTGATCCATCTATGCCAACGACTCTTTTTAATTCAGTTTTAAAATTTTTTTAACAAATGATTTGTGCTTGATTTGCTCATAGAAAGCTCATTTGAAATCAGCCCAAGGTTGATGAAATCTTCCTCTCTATCAGATTATTTTTGTTGGCTGATTTTGGTCCCAAGAAGCTCTATTTAAAACTCATTCATGTTGCTGGTTTAAATCACTACATTGAATATATTGTTTTGCACTTTTGTAATCTCTTGATAATCATTGTAAATTTGTGAGTAGAAGTTTCTTTATGTGCAAGTGTTTGATACTACAAAACATACGAACTCTTGCTTGAGTATCGGTCGAACCTTTGGAAGAAAGAACTTGGTGATTTGTACGTAGCTAACGGAAGGGAGTTTCGTGATAAGTGATCTGCAAGGGGAGCTTGTAGATTCCAACTCGAAGTTCGTCAATAACAAATGAGCAAAATCAAAGTCAAGAGAAAATGAAGTTTTTTTTTCTTGTTTCTGTAATTGAGATTTGCTTTAAATTGTTTGTATAATTGACTCTAAAATTTCTAGTGGATTTTTCTCTAGACATGACCTCGTGGGTTTTCACTAATTGGTTTCCCACGTTAATCATTCATTGTGTCTTTCCCTCCCATTGAATCTTTATTTGATGTTTAGTTCTGTTTTTAATACTTTTCAAAGTTGCAACTATCTCTTTGTAGTTGTAACAGTTGGTCTATTAACAACTTCACCTTCTAAAAACAATTTGTATTTTTCTGTAGGTAAATCGAGAATTATACAAGAATTGGGTCCTAACAATAAATATAAACAAATTAATATTAAATTTAATTAGGAATGTAGTCAGAATTTTAAAATATAATATTAATTTGTAATTTAAAGCCTATAATATTGTGAAATGAATAAAGATTTTTTCCCCTCTCAAGAGAATTCTTTATAATGATAAATTTTATATTTGATATAATAATGAAACCATTTTATAACTCTAAAACAATTTTTAACTTAAAAGCATATAACATTCTAAAATTAATAGGGTTTTTTGGTTATGATCAACAATTAAAATTTTATAATATGGCGAATTGGATGATCGGGCCGAGGGCTACCTGTAAAGACCCGACTCTTTAGAATGGAAATAATTAAATAACGCAAGCGGAAGACTTGAAATAAAAATTTAAAACCTGTAATCGAAGAATATCATCTTTTATCATTTCAAAATAAAATCCAAAATTCTTCAACATTCAAAGATGGGAAGCACTTCCCTTTTTGATAAAGTTCAAACCCACAAGAAAATATATTCGTAAATCCAGAAATCCATATAAACCAATAAACATAAGTAATATAGCTCAAGAGAGCTCAACAACCCAAAATCAACAAGTAAATGACATCATAAGTCCATGGACTAAAACCGACTCAAGTCCATCCATCATCATCGATCCTGGAATCATGCCGCACCAGCTCCATGGCCACGACCGCGACCTCGTCCCGTACCTGAAAGTGTAATATCATGAGCGGGAGACCTAGTGAACATAAATTGAAAATAAAGTAACTTTAGATCCCAAATCCAATCCGGATTTGTGTCCAACTAACTCTTGACTACCCAAACATTAGGGGTGCGAGAGGAACCGGAAAAACCGAAACTGAACTGGAACCGGTTCATGCGGTTCTGGTTCGGATCTCATTTTTAATAACCGATAAGCTATCGGTCCAATTCTGGTTTATAAAGTTAGAACCGATAAGGAACCGGAACTGGACCGATATGCATATAATTAAAAAATATATATACATATATATATAAGAACCAAACATTGTTTGGATTGATTTATTTGTGATATATATGATTTTGGATTGGATGAATATTAGGGGTGTTCATTTCCCCGCGGGGACCCACCCCAAAAGTAGCGGGGAATCCCCGTTCTCAACGGGGATGGGGACGTGGACGAGGGTGAAAAATTACCCGTTCGAGTTTCGGGGACGAGGAATGCCGTCCCCGACCTCGGCCTCGCTTCCCGATAAAATCCTCGAAAATAATATATATAATTTATTTTAAAATATTTTTATATTTAAACTATTTTAAATTATTTTTTTAAACTGTTTTTACAACTTTTTTTAAAAACTGTTTTCATTTTCTATTTATAAAACTTATTTTCAATACTGTTTTATAAAACTCTTTTTAAAACTGTTTTTAAATATTTTTTTAAAAAATTGTTTTATAAAACTTTTTTATAAACTGTTTTTTTTACCCTTTTCATACCTTTTTTTTTTTTACTTTTTTTTAAATTTATTGTATTTTATGTTTTTAATTCTAATTCTAATTTGTTGTTTTAGTTTTGTTTTTGGTGAAAACGGGGAAAATTTCCCGATAAATTCCCCGTTCCCCATTATTTCCCCGCGGGAAATCCCTGTCCTCGTCCCCGACCTCTTTGAATGGAGAATTTACTGGGGATGGGAACGGGGAATGAGAGCGAGGACGGGGACGGGGAATGCATTCCCTGTTCCCGCCCCACCCCGCGAACACTCCTAATGAATATCAACATATATATACATTTTGAGGAAGAATGTTATGAGATTGAATTGAATTATTTGTGAAATATATGATTTTGGATTGGTTGCTATTATAGGAATGACTTTATGATTTTTGGACTTTATATGTTGGGACCAATAAGGAACCAAAACCGAACTGGAACCGGATTAGAAATCAGTTCGGTTTTAAACCGGTTCCGGTTCCCTCTTTTTGTAAAATTGCTTACCGGTTCGGTTCCAGTTTTTGGCAAGAACCGAACTGGTAACACCTCTACCAAACATACTTCCAAAATGCAACTCTTCCGAGAACAAGGAACTATACAAGTAGTCAAGTCTCCCAAGCTCATAATAACCATAACACGTAATCATATGTAAAAAAATCCTTCAAGAATACAGCGAGTACATGTTAAGCTCATACAGTCTCAACAATGAATAATAACAAGGAACATGTGAATAATGACAGATAATACTAGCACACGTAGTCTATGCATTATCTCATTATCTCACTCAATATCATGCAAAGCTCTCGCAGTCTTTACATTCTTAACAAGAACCTTTCCAGTGAATAACGTCAGATGATGCAAGTACACGCAGCCAATACATGATCCTGTTATCGCACAAATAACATGCAAAACGCACGCAATCTAAGCAGTCTACAATATATATGTATCATAGCAATCATGAACAATACCAAATAATGCAAGCTCACACAACTAAACATTATTTCATTATTCATCTCCTCCGTTCATTCAAGCTCACGTAGTTTATGCATTCTTCATAATACATATATAGCCGAACAACGAATAATACCAAACAATGCAAGCTCACGCGGTCTATGCATTATCTCATTATTCCTCCATACAAACTTGTGTGATAATAAAGAATCAGAAACTCGAATACAAAAATATAAACAGAGAACCAATTTCAGAATAACTCAACAAAGTCACATTAATCAAGAACATTATAACATATAGGCTCATAAGCTCATACTTTCATCGATCACATAATCCTGCAAAATCGAGTAACTCTTATGCCAATGACCCCAAATGCTGGAAGGACCCAGTCTCAGTAAATAAGTCCAAAGTAAATAGAAAGTCTCAACATCGTAAATAAAACATCCAAGAATACAAGATAACCACATTCAAGCATAAACATGCTACAACCCGGTAAACCATACTTTAACTTCCAAGAATATATAATATCCATAAATTCTCAAATATCGATTCTATACTCCCAAGTCCTACTCATTCATAAATAGCATGCTTAAATCACTTGATCCAAGTTTAACTTAACTCTTGAGCCAAACAAATCGTTCAAGAACTTAGTTCCTAAATTTATTAGTAAATTCTATTTATCCTCACCTTTTTGCAATAAGCTTGAATTCAAAACCCAAACGAGCGACAGGTGAGCAATTAATTACCACCTACAATTAAATATACCCTGATTACATTAATTTAACCAAACAAGCAACAAAGGACGTGTAAAATGAAAAGAACGAAAAACAAGTAAACCCCTCATTGATGCTCTCTGTCGAACCTACCAAAACAGGGGGGGTGTCTCAAATTTGTGGTGAATTTTGGGACGATCCGGGTTTGTTTCAGGTATTTTTAGGGAGGTAATTATCAATAGGTAAACCAAATTAGGGCATTTAGACATGATTTTACCATTCAATCTTAAAGAAAATTACAAAATAAACAAGAATAATACCAAAGGGGCGGCCACAATTTTGGGGTTTTAAAAAGGAAGTGGGTTTTGTGTGCTTTTAGTTTCTAGGGCTTGAAAAATACAAGGAAACTCTTAAATGAAGTTCTAAATTTGAAATCTCCAAGTTCCAAGAGGAGGAATTGAAGTTCTCAACCAAGAAATTCATTTAAACAACTAAATAAACAAAAACCCATGAGAAAAATCAAGGATTCTTACCCTTAAGCCTCTTGAAGGTTGGGGGAATGCTTCAAGAGTAGGATCAAAAGATAGATCGAGGCCCGATCTATTCAACGCACCTAAAATCACATGAAATAGAGAAGGGACAAGAAAAACCAGCCCCTGGGAGCTAGGTGTGGGCGGCGTCAATGGATGAGAGGGAGAGAAGTTTGTGTTTTCTATTTTTTCCTTTGTTTCAAATGAAGGAGAAAGGAAAAAACTCTAATTTTAGATAAGGTAAAAATAAATTGTTAAAGAGTCCCCGAAGTCCTTACTAGCTTTTAAAATAAACTCCATGCTCTCAAAACACAAACTATCCTAAAAAATTAACCAACACAATTAATCTAAGCTAGAAGGTGATTAATTATTATTAATTGGCCTATTAATAATATTTAATGCACCTTGTTCACTGTTGTGAGAAATCGTGTTACGCAAGTGCACCTAGTTTAACAAGTAATAAAGTGATAAGAAAGATCGTTCCCACGAGGATTAGTGACTTAAAGTGGTGTTTAACAAATAGTTTAAAGGAAAATAAAGACAATGATAAATTGGGGTGATGTGATTTATGAAACTAAATAAATAAAATTATGAAATTATGCAAAACTAAATAAATAAATTCTAGAAAATAAGTATGATGGTCTAAAGTTGCTGAAATTACTCCTAAAATATGCAAGAATATTAAAGTGATTAAACTATGTAGTGACAAATGGTTGGAAAATCAAGAATCCCCCTAAAGAGCCTTAGAATTCACAATGTTGCAGCAGTAGTGTAGCTGTGCTGCAGTAATCTGCATTAATAAATACACTTTCTATGCAAGTAAACCCAATTGTTCAAGTGACTTCGTCAAGCCTAACATGATTCTAATTCCTAATCCAATTAAAATCCTATGTCTAGGTAAAATTAGATTAAGAAATATGTTTTAATGTTCCGGTTTAGGCTTTAAGGTGTAAACACATATGTCTATGCATTACCAAAAACAATTTCAAGAATCGTTAACCCTTATCAATCAATATTCTTCCATTCAATTTTAACCTTTTCAGAAATAAAACTAAACTAAGCAATTTACTTAAGTTGATCAAGCATAAGCAAAGAGACAAGAAATATCAAACTATTGATTGAGCATAAAAAAATTGAATTCATTAAAGCTTGTGAAAAACTAATTCCCCTTAGGGTTCATCTATCAATTCCAACCTAAGAAATTTAGTTCATAATGAAATTCAAATAAACAAAAGTGTTCAACAAAATCAAAACTAAACCTAACATAATCTAAAATCAATAATGGAATTCTAAAGAATGAAGAAGAAGAAGAAGAAGAAGAAGAATCTAAGTAAGAATGAGAAGGAAATTCAAACGAATCCCCATGAAGAATGCTCTTTTCCCCTCTCCACAAGCTGCTGCGTTTTTCTCTGCCTCCTTCTTCACGTTCAGCCTCCTCTCCATCCAAATCTTCCTCTTTTCCTCCTTTTGATCTAGGTTAATTCTTCCTCTTCTTGTTTTTGGGCTTGAGCTTCCTTTTAGTCTCCTCAAAATTGCTCCTAAGATGGACCTCAATGATGGGCTATTTGTTCCTCACGCAAATCAGCTGATACGGGCCCAAAAAATAGACTTTTTAGGCTGAAAATCGTGATACTGCTGCTGTCCAATTCTGCTCCAGTGTGCTGCAGCACTGCAACAACATTTTTGTAAAATCTGCACTTTTTCCTTTGTTCCTGCATGAAATTTGCAGCTTTTTAGGGATTTCTTTCATTCAAAATGACAAGAATAAAATACCAAAAGCCAAAAACACTTCAAACATAATATTTAAAGTGCTAAAAACCCGAGTTTTCTCAAAGTAAGCTTAATTAAAGAATTATGCAAAATGAGTTCAAAGTATGCAAAATATGAGCAAAGTTCAATAAAATAATTATCACATAGGCATTAAAATAGGACCAAATAACTCTATTTTATAGAGTTATCATTAACAATAACTCTTTGAAATCTAAAATTACTAAACAAAGATTAAAACTTCTAAATTCTAATTTAGAGGAATTAAACTAATTAAATATTTTAATTAAATAAATAAAGGAACAATAAATAAAATAAAATAAAAATTAATTCTACTTCAAAATAACGGGACGTTACACTACCCCTCTTCCCCTCACTCTCCTTTCCCTAATATGAACCTTGAGTCATCAAAGCCTTTCTGACTCGGCCTGGTCCGGTCGCCCTACGCGACTGGCGCTTCTAAAGGCGAAACTCTCGTCGTTGTTTGGCGACCTAAGGGGCGGACACCTTTTTTTTGTTATCTAAAGGCGAAGACTCTGAAGTGGGCGAACATGGTAGGCTCTGGCTCCGCGTAATTGCTGACACCTTTCTAAGCACTTTCTAGTCGTTCAACCTCACGAGGTTACAAGCCTTTCTCATTCCAGTGCTCGCCTTTTCTTTTATTTGAGTAGGGGCCTTTAGTCTTTTAATTAGAGTATGGGTCACGACGAGAGCAGAGTCTCCCAGCCATAGTTGCTAGTCTATTTATAGTCGCGACTATCGTCATAGTTAACAAGATTGAAACTTCCAGGAAAAAAACTTTGAATTGGGAGGGCAATCCTCCCGATGAACTGACCATACCCGAAACTGACCGTACCCGAAACCGACACAGGTGAACAAAAAGAGTATACTAAGGCGCTTGAGAGAACCATGTCGAAGGAACTCGACAAAATGAGAGAATATTGCCTCCCAATATCAGCTTGGCTTGCTCTCTTCTCATTGAGATAATTGAGTCAGCTACGAAGTCATCTAATCACGCGGTCCACGCTCTGAAAGTGATCAATTTAAGGTTTGTACTCAATTTTTTTTTTACCATAAAAAATGAGTCTATTTTACTAAATTGTAACCAAATAACCTTTTGCAGAGCAAAATTGAACAATGGAGAATGGGTGTTGCTGATCAAGCAATGAAATAGCTAGAAAGTCCTTGTATATGAAGTAACTCCATCGCATCTCTTCGCGAGTTACCATTCGTTATTGCAAGAATCTTCTTTGGCAACATCCGTTTGCTTCAGCTAAAAGAATTTGAAGAAGAAAAACTGTTTCAAGTTTCATCCAGTAGCTTAAAAGCAACTTCAAATAGGATCAAAGTTTTGAGTTAAGTCTGGTGAAGATGTTTTCTATCAACAAATATTAGTGGATTATGAGATTGTTAATTTACTAAAACATGACTTACCTACCATATATAATATTATTTCATCGAACTATTGAGTTTGCTACAATGTAATACTTTTTCAGGAAAAAAAAAACATAAACATGAGTAGTATATAAAACCATATACCGATAGCTACACAACTTCTCAAACCAGCTATCAAAATGTTTCTTTAGTTTATTATGATCTTGAAAGATGGTCATTGATAAATCTAAAGAATCCTAAGGTTGATTGTTTATCAGGAATTTGGATAACCGACATCTTAGATTCCCATGTTTCGATCGTGGTAATAAAGGAATAATTTGATAACTTAGATGCTCGACATCAACCCCTTTTGAGCTATTTTGATTTCCATCTACTTAGGTGTGATTTGAAGATTCCCTTCTCAGGCATGTGCATAACCCTCAATTAAACACTCTCTTCAAATTATCATATATCTTATATAGTTTGGTGAGTTTCTTCACTCATAAGAGTTTTTATTTTATTATTGGTACTTTTTTCGCTTTTATATGTTGATGACAATGTCATCGATATTGTTCGATATTTGCATCCACTATTTACGGAATTTGGTTTATTTTTTTTATTTTGAGTTATTATTTAGAGTTGGGTTGTTACTGTTACATCAACTTGCTGTTAACTCACTAACGGAAAAAATTGACGGTAAAGATCATTAGAACTATTTCCAATAACGGAGGGATTAAGATGTCAATTTTGTAACTTTAGGGATTAAAATAGAATTTATTGAAAAACTCAAGGCCAAAGAGTATTTTGCCTAAAAACATACAAGTTAACAAAACAATTATATCCTTCCCAATCACAAAAGTGCTCACTCCCAATCAGAAAATCAAATAGCATAATTTCAAACCTGATATCAAAATAGTTAATCTAACCATAAAACAGTTCAATGCGAGTATTAAAATCAGTAACCACAAAAATGACATCATCTTGTTACGTAAACTCCCACACCTAACGATAAATCTCCAAAAATAATAGTAATTTAAAATAACACAGGATATTAATTGACCGACCCGTGCAATGGTATAAATTGATTTTTCCTTAATAATATTAGTCAATTGGGTCTATTAGGAGGCTAATCTACACCTACTTAGAATGGAACACTGAAGCATATATGGATTTGATAATTTAGTCATGTAAACAAATAACCATAAAAAGAAAAATGGTAGTCCACTTAATCTTCAATTTCGGTCATAGATCTATTTGGTCAAAAAATATATATTAATATATATGAGATTACAAGCAGATTAAAATGCACAAGATTTAACATATTTGGAAAAACCATCTGAAATAAAAAGCTATTTTTTTTCCTTGGTCAAAAAGATAGTATATAATACAATGGAGACAATTAATTATCATTAAGAACACCATGGCTTTTAAAACTTTCCCACATGGAGGGGCCATCAGGATGAACATCCACAAAATATTTTACAAATCTTGTATCAGAACAAGCTAAGATACTGCTCAAAGATAAGTTGGATTTTGCAGCACCCTTATCCCTCAACCAACTATACATTGAAAATCTCGTTTTGATTCTCTCCACGTTGTAACATAAATAAGCTGGAAATGCTACTATTGTATCCAAAGGGTAACCTAAACAGTTCCTTAAACACTCAATCTTCTCTTGAGTCACATTCTTGCTCTGGTTTAGAACCATGGGAGCTTGTCTGACAATGTTTGTGACAACATTACAGTCTAAACCAGCTTTTACCAGGCAATCAAACCTCTCCTGCAGTTGATCTCCCCTACCCCGAAACTGCTTCAACGCTTTAGTCATCTCATCTGAGTTTTCAACGTATCCCAACTTCAACAAAAATATTGTCTTCTCCAGATAGTTACTTGGATCTGGTGAAGAAACTTGTCCAATGCTTTCTCCTTTTGATTTACAAGCCAAGCTAAACAGCTTTGATGGTTCATCTTTTATGATCTGAGATAAACTCTCTTTCCCAATTTTTAATTCTTTACAAATGGTTTTTGGCCTTTTCAGATTACATGAACCCAGAAGCAGAATGTGATGAGATACGATACATGCAATATCTTCTGTTCCCAACCCAATCTCAAAGAGAAAATCTACTGCTCTCAGAATATTTTTAACATACTTCCCTGACAAAATTTCAGGATTTTGTATAAACATTGAATATGCCTCATTCATCTTAAGACCCAATTTGACTAAACGGCCAAATAATACATATACTTTCTTCCCAGAATCTTCAAGCAGCAATGAGGGACTTGATTTAAACAAATTGTGCATCTGTTCCTCTGTATAACCTACTCTAGCTAGAAAATCCATTGTGTCAAGCATTCTATTCCAATCATAGGTGTTTTTACAAGATATGTATCCCCCAATCCAATCTTTTCCAATACCTAACCTCTTTAGCTTTTCAAGAACCTCAAGAAACTCCATGCTGATCCGACCAATCAAAAGTGATGGACAGCAACTAACAAGCTTAATAACCGTGCCCTTTCCAATACCTAAATTTTCATAACCTTTAAGTTTTGAGTCTAAAAGACCAAAATCATAAGAAAATATCTCTTTCGCTTCCTTGTACATTTTACCTATCTTAGTACGAGGAATCCCATAATTACACAAAACGTGAAAATTCTCTAGCATAATATGATCATCACTCAAAAACATCAAGTGTCGTGGAAGGAACAAGGGGAGCTCTGATAGGGGCAAGCCCATGCTTTCAAAGAATGGCTCAAATTCATTGATGGGATTATATCGAAGATACTTGGTGAGAGACCGAGCAACGTCTTTTTCGGTGTCAACTTTCGAGATCAATTTTTGAAGAAAATTAGGAGAGTTCTTGCTAATATGTTCAGCATCTGTAAAGCTGAAGCTCCTAGTACAATGCAGGTAATCAAACAGCACATCTTGGGCCTCTATCCTAGCCATTCGAGATATTCGGCTGGTTATATTGGGTGATTGAATCGACTCAATAATGGATGTTTTGGGATAAAAATCAAGGCCACAACTGCAAAAGCATTGATATCTAAAGCTAACATGAGAAGGGTTTTGATTTTGAGCAATGCTGATAATTTTTTCAGAGAAAACAGGTCCAAAGAGACGCATGTGATTGAATTGGGCAATCATTTTATAAAATTTCAATACCCTTTTGAGATTTCTGGAAATTAGCATGGCAAAGAAGATGAAACAGAGAGGATGAGGGAGATTCGTTTCGAATCGAAACGCTAGGGTTTCGATTCAGATCGCTTGTTTGACTCGTAAATGGGATGAATCGGTCGATTCATGTCTTGAATCGTAAGACTTTTTTTTTTCGTTTCAGAAGATGGGAGAATGAGTTGAAAACCTGATTGTTGAAATGAAGATGACAACCCTAACGAATCATAGATATGAGATCTGATACTTGAATTTGATGCTTGGAATCACGAACTGAAGAAGACGGCGGCATGGTTGAGAGTCTTGAAATCCGCCATGTTTGAGAGTCTTGTGAAACCCTCCCTTTTTTACTTGTTCATTTTAAGAAAAATCATTCAGTTCTTTCTAATATCATATTTTTACTAATATGAAATAACTTATAAAAAAATGATTCACATATAATTTTTTTAAGTTTACATCAGTTTTATTATAAAATATATTTTTTAATTTAAAAAGATACTTGATCATTTCAATTGTATACTATATTTATGAGATAAAATATATATTGTAGATGTAAAAAAAATACGCTCATACCATATTATTATTATAATCTCAAATTTTTATTATTTATTTATTAAAAATGTTGAAATAATTTTATATTAAAATACATTACATAAATTTGTTTCTTTCTCTAGTAACAGTTTTAGAATTTTTCCATTTTTTGAATTAAAAAGAAAACAAGTTACGTAAAAAGACTTACACATTTTGACGGTTCCGAGGAAAAAGTAAAAATGAAACATATTTTAAAATAAATATTTCACTCTGTTTCCTTCCGTTAAATCCTGCTGAACGAATATAAAAAAAAAATTCAAAATCACACCTGTCCTGCATTTAGGAGGCCGCCTCTCTGAATAATCACTCAAACTTTTGAGCTGCTTTTTTTTTAATAATAATTTAATAGAAAATCAGTTTATGGGCTGTCAATATGTTGTGTCCCGCAACTTTTAAGGGGTGTTTGGTATGCGGGAATCGGAATTAAATATCTAGAAATTAGATATATGGGAATAAAATTGATGGGAATTTAATGCCTTTGTTTGGAGTGTGCTGGAATGAGAATCAAATGTCTGGGAATATGACGCCTATGTTTGGAGTGTACTGGAATTTGGATTTATGGGAATATGTGTTGTGTTTTGTAAGAAGAAATATGATTCAATTAAATGTCAATGTAATGTCCCGTTAATTTTGAAGTGAATTTTTTTTTTAATTATTTTATTTAATGCTATTTATTTATTTATTTATTTCAATTTAAGTATTTAGTTTAATTATTATTTTTGCAATTTAGAATTTAGTAGTTAATTTCGCCCAAAACCTCAAAGTGACATCATCAAAGGGTCAAAAAATGTTAGTATGAGAATGGAGGTTAATAATCCTTAGTTATGAATTTTGGAGGTCAATTTACCCAAATTTCCCAATCCGATCGAATCTAAGTTATGTGGGAAATTGGGAAAATTGATCACCAAAAATCCAATCTAAAGCTTATTGACCTCTCACCATTTTTATGTTAGAGACCTTATTAAAATGTGAAAGTACATAAATACCCTTTAACTTTAACTTTAACTTTTTAAACATTTAAGCAACTTATATTCCCTATTTCATTATTATCATACATTTTTGCTTTATCCTCAACACTCTCTCTCTATTTCTAAACTTTTATATCATATAGTTTCAATGGATTAATGCTGGGATTCATATTTTTGGTTCGATATGAGAATTTTTTAACAATCTCATATTCGAGATTGCTCATTATTGATTCGAGATTGGAATTTTGGTCTGAGATCTTGGATCGAGATTCTATTTTTTCTTTGAGATTGGAATTTTGGTCTGAGATCCCCATTTTTGTTTTGAGATTAGAATTTTGGTATGAGATCTCAGATCGAGATCACTATTTTTGCTTCAGCACACATGATGAAGAGATAGGAAAAAAACAGATCTCCTTGGCGTAGACCACATAAGGGGGGAAATGTCCTTTAGGGGTACTGTTGATGAGGATAGAAAAAGAGGTTATTGTCACACAATCCACAATCAAAGAGATTCATCTATATAAAAATCTCATTTTTACCATGATATGTTTCAAAAAGTCTCACTCCACTTTGCCATATGCTTTGCTCATATCAAGCTTCATGGTTGCCTCCCCAAACTTACCTTCTTTTTTACTATTGATTGAATGAATGCATTCAAATCCGAGAATAGCATTGTTTGTGATAAAACGGTTAGGGACAAACGCATTATGGGAAGGAGATATAATTTTGTCCATGTTATCTTTAGTTTGTTTGTGATCGATCTAGCCACAATCTTATAAATGACATTACAGAGGCTAATAGGCCTGAATTCAGAAATGTATTTGGGTTTAGGAATTTTGGAATCAGGGTTGTGTACGTGTCATTTAGGGGTGCCACAGAAACGTTCCCATTAAGAATGTCAAGGCAGGTTGAGACAATATTGTCGTTACCGTCCAAAACGACAAGGGTCGCCATCAATCATTGGATTTTAATAGGGTGTGATTGATCACCCAATTTTAAAAAGGTTTATGAATTTAATGCTTAGGGAATGTATTAGCAACCTAATCATTCATTTAAGGAAAAAAATTACTGTTTTGGTTATTTTTATCATGTTATCTAAAGCCTCTTAAAAAATGTTGTCTTTATCTTGGATGACACAAAATTTGTCCAATAAAATTATGTCACATGGCAATTAGGCTCAAGTCAAAGGAAGAACATATCCACTAAAAACCCATCAAAAACTCTATAAATAGAGAGATCATTCATTCATTAAGGTTAAAAAAATATTCAGAAGCCAGAAGACTCAGAAGACTTTGAAGACCGAAGACTTTTCAAAGACTCCTTGAAGATCGCTTTGAAGACTAAAGAATTTCGAAGACTCCTCGAAGAACTCCTTGAAGATCGCTTTGAAGACTGAAGTTTCAACAAAATCAACACTTTGATCCGAGAAATACGCTGAAGGCCCTCGTATCGAAGTTTATACGTGTGAGAAAGAATCAGAGAAACAATTTATTAGAGATTGTAACGCTAAATTCATCAATACAAATATATTTCATTCCGCATTTAATTTCTTTACTTAGAAATTTCTTTGTGTGAACAAATTGGCACGCCCAGTGGGACGATCTCTACCTCTCATCTCTTTCTCATCCACTTCAAGTTTCATCAAAAGCTCAATGGCATCAAAGAAAACATCTTCAAAGATTACTGCTGCAACTGGAATTTGCTCTATATCAATTTTTAAATGTGTATTCAAGGCATGCATTGGAATTTGCTTTATATCTTACAGTGTATAAAACCTCGAACATTCGAAGAGCTGGTGACTCGTGCTCATGATATGGAGTTAAGCATTGCTAGTAGAGGGAGCAAAGAACTGCTGGTGCTAGAGCGCAAGGAAAAGAATGAAGTCAAAAAGATAAAAAATACTTCAAAGTCTATTACGAAAGAATCACTCGTTGTTAACACAACCTCATTCAAGTTTCAAGGAAAAGATAAGAAAGATGAAAAGAGACCAGGAAATGAAAAGCGTCGTTTAACTTTAGAAGAAAGACAAGAAAAAGTCTATCCTTTTCCCGATTCAGACATTCCGGACAGGCTAGAACAGTTATTGAAGAACCAACGGATCGAATTACCAGAGTGTAAAAGACCGGAAGAATCGGAAAAAGTTAATGATCCCAACTACTGTAAATAGCAATTCGAGATACTCGGCCGGTTATATTGGGTGATTGAATCGACTCAATAATGGATGCTTTGGGATAAAAATCAAAGCCACAACTGCAAAAGCATTGATATGTAAAGCTAACATGAGAAGGGTTTTGATTTTGAGCAATGCTGATAATTTTTTTCAGAGAAAACAAGTCCAAAGAGACGCATGTGATTGAATTGGGAAATCATTTTAGAAAATTTCAATACCTTTTTGAGATTTCTGGAAATTAGCATGGCAAAGAAGATGAAACAGAGAGGATGGGGGAGATTTAAGGGAACAAATGAGTGAAAGAGATCATTACAGGGAACACCAAAAACAAACAGAATCCGAAATAATATGAACGAAAAGCTGCAAATTAGAACGAATTCAAGCGCAAAAACTTCTTCAGGTTAATCACGATTTTCAGCTTTGGGACCAAACCCGTGAAAAAAGCTTGAATGAAGGGCTTACCTTGACAACATTCAGGATGGTGCTTAGTTTTGTAATGTGGAGAAGATCGTTAATTGTTGAAGCTTCGACGAGAATGAACTATTCCATTTCAGTCTCTCGTCGAGGAGTCATAAAACCCTAGGTTTTTGGGGGTTATCAAGTGTTTTGAAATATTCTATAAACCTGAAAAAACCGATCAATCCAATCCAACCTAAGTTATGTGGTAAATTGGGAAAATTGACCACCAAAAATCCAATCTAAAGCTTATTGACCCCTCACCATTTTTACGTTAGAGACCTTATTAAAATGTGAAAGTACATAAATACCCTTCAACTTTAACTTTAACTTCTTATACATTTAAGCAATTTATATTCCCTATTTCATTATTATCATACATTTTTGCTTTATCCTCAACACTCTCTCTCTATTTCTAAACTTTTATATTATATAGCTTCAATGGATTAATGTTGAGATTCATATTTTTGATTTGATATGAGAATTTTTTAACAATCTCAGATTCGAGATTGCCCATTATTGATTTGAGATTGGAATTTTGGTCTGAGATCTTGGATCGAGATTCCATTTTTTCTTTGAGATTGAAATTTTGATCTGAGATCGCCATTTTTGTTTCAAGATTGGAATTTTATTCCGAGATTTCGAATCAAGATCTCCATTTTTACTTCGAGATTGAAATTTTGGTCTGAGATCCCCATTTTTGCTTCAAGATTGGAATTTTGGTATGAGATCTCAGATCGAGATCGCTATTTTTGCTTCAGCACACATGATGAAGAGATAGGAAAAAAACGGATCTCCTTGGCGTAGACCACGTTGGGGGAAAATTTCCTTTAGGGGTACTGTTGATAAGGATAGAAAAAGAGGTTGTTGTCACACAATCCACAATCAAAGAGATTCATCTATATACAAATCCCATTTTTACCATGATATGTTTCAAAAAGTTTCGCTCCACTCTGTCATATGGTTTGTTCATATCAAGCTTCATGGTTGCCTCCCCAAACTTACCTTCTTTTTTACTATGGCTAAAAGAAAAATAATAGCGGGGAATGACCAATTTGCACAATTTTGAAACTATATGGGTATAAATATTAATTTTTAAAGTACAAGGGGTGTGTTTGTATTTGACCAAAACTACAAGGGTGTTTTTTGTATTTTACCCTAAAAAAAATAAAATGTTAAATGTTATAAAATGAGTAGGGGTGAGAATCGAAACCATAAAACCGATCGAACCAAACCGAAATAGCCAATTTCAGTTCGGTTCGGTCCGAGATTTTTCTAGACCGATTAGAATCGGTTCGGTTTCAGTCCAGGAGTGGTGAAACTGCACCCAAACCGAAACTGAACCGAAACTTTTTTTTTTAATATAAATAAGTAAGCCCACCCACCACCCCACAGACTAGCCCACTGCCCCTCCCCATATAATATATATATATATATATTAAGCTAATTCAACCTATTGTTTTACCATTTTTATAGTTATTAAAATTAAATATATTGGTTAAATATCACCTATATTATTAATTTTTTTATCAAAGTATTCTACAAATATAATTGCACTTTTATTATTTTGGATTAACATCAATAAAAATTAAATATGAGAGTTATTTGAAAGCCAAAATTCAATATAGAGTTTTTTAAATACAAAATTGACATAAATCTCATAGTTTTAAAAATAAGAACAATTTTTAAAAATGTCAAGTATATAATAGAACATGCCTAATTGGTGGTGTAAGAGAAAAAAGAAAAGAAAAACCGAAACCGAATCCTTATCGATTCGGTTTTGGTTTCGGTTCGGTCCGGATAAAATCACAAACCGAAAATCGGTTTCGGTTTTGGTCCAAAACCGAAATCGAAACCGAAGCCGATATCTCACCCCTAAAAATGAGTCCCATAAAAAGAAGATTTTTTTCCTTAAAAAAAAAGGTCATTATCAAGTATTTAACTAAGTATCTAAACCTATAAAATAAAACATGAGAAATTTTAAAAAGCTCTCTTAAATTTACATAAAATCTTGATCTATTTTTTTTTACATCACATAGTAATATTAAAAAAAATTAAAACAACAAAATAGTCATATTAAAAAATGAAGGATAAGTATCATTAGAATAGTTTAACTCGTAACATTGGATCCATTAGGGTGGGATGGAATAGTTACTGAACCTAAAACCAAATTGCCTGTCAGTGTCAGTTAGGGAGTTTTCTCAAACTGAGGCGAACCGAATTTGGTTTTAGATTTTGGATCGGTTGTAAATTGGTTTCTTATTTATGATTGGTTTTTCAAAGGAAAAAAGTCAAATAAAAATGAAAATTTATATAAAATAAAATAAAAATTATACTAAATGATAAGTTTGTTTCCCTTCCATCCATAGGACCCATGCAAGTGAATGATGGGAAAAAAAAGACACAACTTTTTAATTTATTTATTTCTAAAGTAAGAATAAAAAGAGAGTTGAAGTGTCACCTCACCTAATGATCATTTCTTCATTATTTATGAGTAAAAGATTCGAAATTTTTAACAAATGCTTTTGTTTGTTGAAAGAAACACAACGAAAACAGACAGACTGCTCTATAAAATTACAAGCATTATCTTCCATTTCCAAACCAAAAGAATTAAAAAAAAGAAAAAGGAAATGATTTTTATATTATATATATTCATAAAGTATAATTGAAGTAAAAGTGTGTCAACAAAAAAAAAAAAAATTAAAATTCATCAGCAAAGCGTGACCATCACATTTCACCTTCTTTCGGTTACTAGTTGAAGGAATCATCAAATTGAGGATTTGGATAAAATGTAATTTCTTTCAATCCACAAGTAAATGATGATCCAATCTTAAGATTCCCAGATCCATTTCTCAAACCCCACATGCATTAAGCATTACCCACTTCCCCTTATGTTCTTTTGATTGTTTTCTTGTTGAAGATTTCTATTCCTTTAACTTCAGTTTGATTCAATTTCACGGCTCTTTCTACCTGCCAGTGGTTGCGTTTCTTTTTATTGATTTTATTTTTATATTTTTTTTGTTCCCTTCTGTTTCTGCTCCTGATTTGGTATTTCAGGCTTCCATTTTTAAGGTATTGTGTTCTTTTTCCTGTTTTTCTTGATGACCCATTTGCATTTTTTGCTTTGTTTTTGATGGGTTCTTTTTGAATTTTTCTTTTGCTCATGTTTTTGTATGCTTGTTGTAAGTTCCAAAATCTGATCTTTAAGCTATATCATGTTCTTTTGATTGTTTGTTTTATATGATATGAATGAGTTCCTTTCTGTTTTAGATAATCTTTTACTGTTTTAAATTTCATTGAAACTGTGATCTTCAATGTTGTTTGATTTTGATTCAAGTCTTTTATATGTGTTCTAACATGAAGATTTTTGTTGATAGAGTTCAGAGGAGATCAGTATGGATTTTCTGAATGACAATGCAACTTGATTACTTGAAATATAGTGACAGTTACTGTTTCTGTGAAAATATGTATAGGAAGAATAAATGGGATGCCCTGTTTGTCAAAATTGTCCATTAGATCATGTTGGAACTGAATCCATTTTTATGGAAGATGCTAGTCCCTCACGGTCTGCATGTTTTTCATTTTCTAAATCTCTTTAACCTTTTGGTGTTTCACATGTAGACTGTAGGCGATCTCCATTACTTTTTGAAGTCAGTTAGAGCTTTAAGGAGGGTTCTGAGCATTTCTATGCCCATACTGGTCGATGTAAATTCCGGGTGTAGATAATTACTCGTTCCGATATTTCTTGCTCTAATCATTAGAATAAACCATGAAGAAGTTAGGAACTTATCTAGGGGCTAAACATCCTCCCAATCTCTATGCTTGTCATTGAAATCTTTCGAAGTCTTTCTAACCATATTTTCTTAAATATAGCCTTGACTGCATCGGTCAGTTAAAAAAGGTTTCCATAGCAATTTTGGCCATAATAGGACAGTGAAAAAAAATCCTATTTTCTTTTTGCATTTCCAATGTTGTCTTATGCATTCTTTGTTTCGATATATTTGGTGGCAATACCCCAAAAGAAGTGAGTGGACTTTTGGAAATGTTCTATTTTGTGGATTTTGTAAATAAAGCAGAATTGGACTTTTGAAGACTAGTTAAAAGAAATCGAGGATGCTTGCAAGGGAGTCAAGATTATCCCTGATTATAAAAACACTGTTCTTAAATCCATTGGTTTTTCTACTTCTTTTGCTTCCCCTTCTAGTAGTACCGGTCATTTACCCAGATTCCCTCCGCATTTTATCAAGTGGTTATTTCATGTAAGAGACACACCTATAGTCATGGAGAGGATGATTTCCTTTGTAACAGGATATGAGAATTCCAATTTTCTTATTGTTATTATTTTTTCTTCTTTCAAATGGAGAATGAGTTTTAAAAAAAAAAAAGATATCAGTAATAATCTCCAGTATCTACTGGTGCTATACAATTTAACTTTTTTTTTCGGTCCGATTTGGTTATCTTGTTGCTCTAAATTTGGTAGTTAGATTTTTTTATTGTAATATTTGACCTTTTCTGAATGAAGAGGATAGCCTCCCTTGATGATTATCACGTACTATGGTTATTTATTTCTATAAGCACGGACCAACTTATGTACGGAACTTTTGTCACTTTCCTTTAATGTTCATTTATTACTGACTTCTTTACGTTTTTTCAGGAAGGGATAACCAAATAAAGCGAGGGAGCAAACAGTTAATTCAGACTGAAGTAGAATGTTTTTGCTGAATGTCATGTGACCAAAAGCAATGTCTATGAAAACAGTAATGGCTATTAAATCTTACCAAAATGAGGCTGATGCTTTGCTAAAGAATTACCTGTTAGCAGATAAATGTATCCCGTACACCTCTGTCCTTGGTGGTATATTTGCTTGTAAAGTGGTATGGTCCATTTTTCACTTCGTGTTTTGTTGATCAGTTTTTGTTTTTTCTGACTGTTAAAAAGAAAAAAATGATGCTCATATTTTAGGCTTCTCTGTCATTAGGACATGAATTTTCTATCATCGGTTACGTTTTTTATTATTCTTCTCACAGGTCTATGATCTTACTCAATTAGTTAGCTCTCATTATTTCAAGAGTTACCTGGGTCTTACAAAAATCCAACGAGTAGAATGGAATAATCGGTGAGTCCAATCTACAATTTCCAATTCTGTCCATAATTGATTTCGTGGACTCTTATTGCCATTACTGATATTCAAACTAAAATTGACAGTGGAATGTCAACTATACATGCAATCTTTATCTCAATTATGTCCTTGTACTTCGTTTTCTGGTCAGATCTCTTCTCTGACCAGCGTCATGCTGGCCTTGTTACATTTCAAACTTCAACATTGTCTACTTTCATATTGGGGGTAAGCTTTTCTTTTATCTGATCTTAAATGCATGACTGCTGCCTTTTGATATTTCTTCTCTTGCCCATTTTTTTGTTGTCATTCAAAAATTTATTTGAATGAATCAGAGACTTTTAAGTAGAAGCTGTTCTTGCTGAATTGGTAGTGGTAATTTTGCTTGCATAACATCAATGCATAAGTCATATGGTCATTAACCCACAGTTCCTGAACTTCAAATTTCGGTCATATGGGGGATGGCTTTGTCTTATTTTATATATAAAAAGATTGTTTTAAAAAGAAAACACACACCCAAAAGTGAGTGGGGGAAGGTGAGATATTCTATCACATCATGAGCCAAAAGAGACTAAAATAGGCGTGAATAAAAAAGGAGAGAAATACGAGAAAATAACGTTAGATGATAACTATCTAGAAGCTTAAAGCAAGCCAAATATGTCATCTAAAGTCTCATAACTTTTTCTATCTCTAGAAGCTTCGTTAAAAAAATTGTGATTTCTCCCTGATTGTAACACTCAATTTCCCTTATAGTATCAACTCAAAGGATCTTAGTGCCTCTGAACAGTGTCTCAAAATTAATTGAAAGAGAAAATCTTTAATTTTGAGAGGAAACACCATCTGGAATTTAAAGCATTGAAGACAAATACAGAATAAGCACTCCTGTACCAGCCTAACAGACCACACCTGGTCATCCCTGTTATTGCAATTATGATTTATGAAAGCACAACAGACCAATACAGAATAAGCACTCCTGTACTAGCCTAACAGACCACACCTGGTAATGTAATGAATTGGCCAATTATTAGTCTTTGTCTATCCGCAATCAAGGGTCTGAGCTTACATATCTGAAACGAACGACTTTTAGCACTGTCCTTCCTACATTTAATCTTCTTAAAATATGGAGTTTTGAGGTTCTTCTATTTATTTACTGTCAAGTTCATTTTTTTACTCAAGATTATTTCTCATGAACTGGCCTGCTTTTTAATATTTCTGCTAGGAGTGTTCTTTGTGAATTTGAATCAGTTGCAGCCATGATGTAATATTTTGTTTATGACTTGAGGAAAATGACTATAATAGATCTTTTAAGCTCTCCTAAATACTTGGCAGATTTTTAATGAACCTGAGCTATTATTTCATTAGTGTTAAATTTTTTCTTTTATTCTTGATAAAACAATTTACTTTGTCCATGTTGTTGGCAGATTTCTGTTGGATACTTTCTGGCAGATCTTGGATTGATTGTCTGGCTTTATCCTTCGTTAGGTGGGATGGAGTATGTAAGCACCTTCTCTTAGCTATATGTTATTAAATTATCAAAGTCATGTTTTTTTGTCTTGTTTAAAGTACTATTCAAATGAATTAGGAATTTTTTATGTTAGGTTGTCCACCACTCTCTTTCTGGATTAGCAGTAGCATATTCTGTTTTTTCTGGAGAGGGGCAACTCTACACATACATGGTCCTTATCTCAGAGATTACGACTCCAGAGATTAATATGAGATGGTAGGTTTTCATATACTTTGAATTTTAATCAGGGATAATTGCAAATTGTACCTGTGTGGTGTACGGTATACCTTATCTTACATATCATACCTCTCTGTTTTAAAAATGAATTTAAGCACTCCTTTTATTTGGAAATTTTCAAATTATACTGTGTCAATTTTAACGGAATTGTTACACGTTGGCCGTGGCACACGAAAGATAAGCCACGTTTACCAATTAAATTAAGAGAAGGGTGTGATTTAAAAAATTTCATAAACCACAGGAGGAGTGTGAGAAACCATTTTTAAAACACAAGGGTATTTGGTAAACAACTAGTTGATGATCTGCAATTATTCCTTTTAAATATGTTAGTTCCTGCTGCTTAAATTTTTTACATACTTTGTGAAGGTTTCTTGATACGGCTGGTATGAAGAGATCCTGTGCATATCTGATAAATGGCATTGTAATATTTTTTACATGGCTGGTGAGTTTATAGTCTGATGCCCCATTTTCAGCTGGTTTCCCTCGATATAGATTTACCATCACCCTGTCCCCGTTAAAGAAAAAGAAGAAAATGTTAAACAAAAAATGGTATAAGAATGACTGCATGTGGATTAAAGGCATGCTAAAAGCTCCTAATGAATTAGCGTTGACATAACAATTTGGGTGTGAGGTGCTCTACTCTAACAAGGTGATGAGGCACGAATTGGAAGAATACATAATTTTATCATAATTTTTTTTTTTATGATGGGATTTTCTTGTATGTGGATCGACTTCGCATGCTTGCTGATGGATGTTGTTTAATGCAGGCTGCCCGCATACTGCTGTTTGGTTTTACATTCTTTCATGTTTACCTGCATTACGATCAGGTTTTTTCTATGACCTATATGTATTTCTAATTCTATGTTTGCCGTTTATACATAGGCATTTGTCAGTGCGATGACTTTGTTCGTGGAAACACCCTCTGAGGGATTAAGTTCTTATTTCAAGATGTTTTCTCATATATTGATTAGTTACAAATTAAGACAAAAACAAGAAGTAGCATCCCCCAATCATGTGACTTCCTTTCAGCTGTTTTGATTTGTTAATGAACAAAATCTCATTGTAGCATTAGATGTAATTGGGATTTTATTTAAAAGATTAAATTCACCGTAGCCTAACACCTTAAATTTTTGGGTAAGATGGAGGTCGGGAGTTCAGACATTGGTAATGCTATTTACTCTCATTTCGTATGATTTGTTCACATGTTGCACATTTGTTAATATCCAAACTCAAATGTAAGAGGGACGGTTGGAAATACAAATACCTTAGACTAAATTAATGGGGTGATTCAACGCTTCCCATGCTAAATCGTCCTTGACGATCCCTAGCTTGCTTTTGGAAATTACTCGAGAATTTAACGTAGTCAAATACCAGCTCACCTAAGAAAGTGTTGTGCAGGTGATTCAGATGCATGCAATTGGCTATTTTTTGGTTTTTGGAGTGCCAACAGTGCTAGGCATGATGAACTTGATGTGGTTTGGAAAGATTGTTAAGGGATTGATGAAGACTATAGCAAAGAAGAGATGAGGAACATGTATATCTTGATCCATTTCTTGCATTTACAAATGTTCAAAATGTTGTAAATTGTTCAAAATGTTGCCATTAGTGTCTTTTTTCCTCCTGTCAGAATTGTGTACCTTTTTTTTTTTTTTTTGGCTGTACATAGTTTTATTTTACCCTTTTCTTTCTCCAGAATACATACTTGCATATGGAATATAACTGTAATGGACACTCAGCAATATATTTTGTATTTAGAAATTTCAGAATTTCTCTCTCTTCCCTTTTCATGATCAAATATTATTATTGTATTGGAAAATTTATAAGGTGTTCTGCCTATAGTATTCTCCTACTTTTTGGATGGTTATTGGGTTCAAAAATATGAGATTTCTGGCTGACCTAATGCTATAACTATACACAGTCAAAAAATTATGGGTATTACTAGGGTGTTTGGTTGAGAGGTTTGTTCATTTGAGTTAAATTTTTTAATTTCTCATTGTCCTTTGAGTTCGCTTACATGAGGACTAAAATAAATTTTTGAAGTGGATATGATGAATAGCTTAATTGGTTAGATATTTGCTCTCTCCCTTTAAACTTTAAGGTTTGAGTCTCTTCTCTCTCAATTTGATAGCTAAATAAATATTAATAATAATAAGCATCTCTCAATTTGATAGCTAAACAAATATTAATAATAATAATAAGAGGGTGAGATTTAAATTATAATATAATAAAAGGGTGAGCTTTAAAATGACATAGACTTTAAATTACATGAATCAAATATATTATTTAATGTTGTAGATTAAGATTAGATGACTCAGGTATATTTCATAACAATTTTAAGTGAAATGATATTTTATTTATTTATATTTTTTTTACATCAAATTAAGGGGAGACTCAAACTTTCAAGTTGAGTTATGCTTATATTGACAGTGAATGAATTTCTTTTATTCTGATTGATTTTATTTAAATTATATGAGATGTGAATGAAGTTGTGGTCTATACTATTTAGGAATCATTCCCCATTTATTAGGGAATCTCACTCCCTAATTAGGGCTATTATACAAGAATAGCCAAACAAAATGGAAATTTAACATAAATAACCACCAACATGAAATCAAAACAAAAATAGCCATTTCATGGTGGGCCAGACCTTTTTAATGATACGATAAGACAAATATACCCTTATTGAAGTTATTATTAAAAAGAAAATTGTACAAAAAAAGTGATTCCATCTAAAATCAAGGGAGGTAAATCTTTTTTTTTTTGTTTTTTGCCATATTTTTCAAAAGAAAAAAAACATTTATCTCTCTTCCCCAAGCTATTCAAAACGAAAAAATTAACAAAAATAAAAATAAAAAATTTCTCTTGCCAAATCTCTGTTTCACAAGGTAAACTCTATAGAAACTGGGGTTTTTTAATTAAAAAAAAATCTCACAACAGTGATATCGTATAAATTGTATAAAACGAATACATAAATAATAATAACGTAGAAACGGTATAGTATGTATATACCAGTAATTTTAACATAATTTTTCTAAAATCTGGAATGACGAAAAAAACACAAATATGTAAAAAAGCTAATGGTGTAAAACATATATCTTATACAAATTTTGAAATTGGTATAATTTATATATACATTATACAATCCATGGAAGTGAAATTATTGTGTTTTTAATATGGAAACACAAAATTACATAACACCAATGATATAAATAATATATACTATACAGATTTTGAAAATTGTGTAACTTATACAAACACTATATAGTTCATGTGAAAAAACAAGAAACTAATGGTATAAAACACTTTAGACAAAATTTTAAAACTGTATAATCTAAACATATATTATACAATACGTGGAAAAATCAAATTTAAGAAGAAGAAAAAAATTCTTGATTGCCAAATAAGGGGATTTTGTTATGAGAAAATAAAATGTAACATGAAAAAAAAAATCAAGATTAAATACAGTAATCAAGAAAAAAGAAAAGTGAGTTTTGAAAGAAAAATATAGAATAAAAATAACAAGAGCAGTTATTTTCAGAATGATGAAGTGAGTTTAAAAAAAAAATTACTTATAGAATGGCCATAGGAAGATTCAAAAAAAAAATGAAGGAGGGAGATTTTATTGGTAGATCGATATTTAAAAAAAAACACTTACATGATCTGGAATTCAATGACATAATCACGAACAAGAACGAATAAATGAAATTAAGAAGAAGACAGAATACATAAGAAGAAGAAACCAAAAAAAAAAAAACAAGCTACAGAGAATAGGTTAAATTTTAAAAAGCCAAATAAAAAAAATTATCAAATTAAAAAAAAAGCACACATTGGCCGATTGGCTAATCTAATAAAACTAATAGATTAAAAAAAAAGATTTGATAAAACTAAAAGATAACAATTTTTTTTTATAAAACTAAAACATTTTATTAACTAAAAAATCAGAATTAAAAGGTTAAAAATAATATAATGAAATAAAATAATGTAGGGGTAAAATGGGTAATTTTTTTTTAATAAATCTAGTAGATTGACTAATTTTGAATATAGAAAAGTTTGTTGCTATTTTTGTAATTGGATAGTTTAAAAGGGGCTATTTATAGAGTTAATCTTAAAAGGTAAGTAATCTTATTCCTTTTTAAATTATGTGGGATTCTCCTCTAATATTTAAAGCAAATTCATTTTCACACCTTTCTTTCCCCTCCACTGTTGAAGGCTTGTGAGCTGAGAACTCACACAAATTCATGTGATGGAGTTTTAACTAGGTACTCCAAGTACCGTTCGAAATAACTTTTGAAAGTATTTAAAAATGTTTTTAATAAAAAAAAATATTTTCTATGTCCATTAAGAAAAACACTTTGAAAAATTATTCTAAATGGACCTTAAATCGGGCATGGTAAGCCTTGTATTACAATACTTGTATTTAGTTGGAAATAAAATCAATGAGATAGGAATTGCGTTTCAACAAAATTTTGACGACCAAACGCTTCTGTCAATTTGCTGCTAATTATAATTCTTTACAAAGCCCATACATGGAAGAATGTTGGACATAACTCCACTCACGAAAGCTGAGAGGCAAGTTTTACTCATTATAAAATTAACTTGTGAGACTTCAGTTGAAAATTAATTAATTTATGGCCCGTTTGGTAACCTTTTTAATTTCCGTTTCTTGTTTCTATTTCTCATTTTTTAAGAAATGAAGTTGTCCGGTAACTCTCCTTGTTTCTTGTTTTTTTTTCTTCAGAAACACACTTTTCAAAATTGTGTAGAAATTTTAGAAACAACTATTCTAGTTTCTTATTTCTCTTTTTTGTTTCAAAAATTTTCAACACGTTGATAAATTATTACGTTGTCCCATTTTGACTTATAAAATATATTATGTTTTGACTCATAAAATATATTATAAATATCCAAAAATTATATTGATATAAGATTTTAAAATATGTCATTTTAAAA
This sequence comes from Gynostemma pentaphyllum, assembly GCA_028015215.1. NCBI lineage: Eukaryota > Viridiplantae > Streptophyta > Magnoliopsida > Cucurbitales > Cucurbitaceae > Gynostemma > Gynostemma pentaphyllum. The sequence goes on along the minus strand of CM051346.1, from coordinate 36,806,731 downwards.
TTGTAATATTTTCAAAATATTTTTATTTTTTTAAATGAGAAACAGAAACAAGAAATAGTTATCAAACATATTCCGATTTCTTTTTTCTTCCATAAGCAAGAAATGAGAAACAGTTATCAAACATGTTTCTGTTTCTCTTTTTAAAAAAACAGAAACATGTTTCTCTTTTTAAAAAAACAGGAACAAGAAACAAGAAGTAGAGATAAAAAACAAGAAAAGGAAACGAAGAAGTTTATTAAACGGGCCCTTAGTTACTTGTGGTGCTTAAGCTCTAGATTTTAATTGTGATGTTTGAATTATACATGTATTAAATTAGTTATTATTTATTTTGTTAATGGGAGGGGATATTATGATAATTATCATATCATATCTCTGATTCTTGGTACAAGTAACACCATAGTTAGGAATTTTGATTTGTTTTCGACCGTTTCAAGTAAACAATATCAAACGAATGTCTTTTCCATCTAATTGATTTTCATTCCGATATATTTCCATTCTAATAATTATACGCGGCCTAGATTCACTCATGCTACAAAAGTTGGTATTTTTTTTATTGTTCACTACACTTCTTTAATTGTGGACTATATATTTAAATTTGTATTTATCATATGATCGAAATCTTACCAAGTACATAATAAAAAGTAGACATCTTGGTGAGATTGTCTCACGTGTACTTGCTTATGATAAGATGGAATCTGAATAATGGAATAAATAATAACTCTAAGCCTAGATCTTAAAAGAATATTGGAAAATGGTTACAATATCATGAAAGAGAAAAAAAAATCAGTGAAATTTGAAAGAAAAACATTTTAATTAATACAAAAGATATTTCATGCATATAAACATATATGACCATGATCAATATTTTCATATCAGTGTCCTCTTTGGGGAAAAGAAGAAAGTAATTGAAAAGGAACAAATGTTGGAAAAGAGAGAAAAAGAATGAATTGCATTGAGTAAATTAATAATCTCAAATTTCATTAATTTAATCAAACAAGTACATTAGTTAATACTTGTAGAGAGTGTTGTTTTAAACTATAGTATTGGCGTTAGCAAACAAGAGTATAATTTAAATGATTAGGTATCTGCTCCCTTCTTATAAGATCGAAGGTTCGAGTCTTCTCTCCCCCAATTTGATGTAACATCTATAAAAAAAAAATTAGTATTGACGTTAAATTGTTCTCTCCAATTTTCAATTTCAAATTTAAATTCAAACAGGAAATTCAAAATAAAATTACGTGTGGTTGCAGAATTTAATTTTCATATAAGGGTATTATGGCAACAACAATAGAAATATATATAATGTTTTTCTTTACAATACTCGATATATTCTGGAGCGCCTTGATACTATGATCATGTTAAATAAATACATTAATCTAAAATTCTCTTGCATCTAATTCTATTACCAATAGTATCTTAAATTACTAATGGCATCCAAACATTACCAATTAAAATATTTTAAATTAATAAAATTTTAAAATTTATAGATATGGGTGAGATTCATAATCCCAAAAAGATAGTTAATAACAATAAGATATATATTTTATAGAGAAAAGTGGGTATGAGCAACATCTCTTAGAGGGAGCTTGGTAGCCAGGTTCGCATCTTATTTCTTCCATGAGGAATACACACTTTCCTAGCTCATTAAAATATTTAATTCATTTCATAACCATTTTGTTTTTGTTTTTGTTTTTGCTTTCAAAATAAAGGGTTATTTAAAAATTGGTATTTTTAAAAATAACAAATTTAAAAAAAAAATTCAGCAATGACATTTCTTAGATTGAGATCCATCAACCCTAAACCTAAATCTCAGACAAAGACCGAGATTAGTGGAGTCTCAGGTTGAGAAATGTCATTTATGAAATATTTTGAAACATTTGATATTTTTTAAAGTACTCATAAAAAAATGTCATCTATTAGAATTTCTCTTAAAAATATAAGCTTTATCATTGTTCACAATTTATTTAATTTCACCCTAACTTTTAGAATTTTTTTTAAATCTTAGTCAAAGTTTAAAAAAAAAAATTATTAGCAAATAAATTTTACAAAAGTAATCTCAAATAGCATATTTTCGATATGTATTTCCATTTATATCATTACTTTTGAATTTTTTTTTACTTATATAGTAGATTTACTAGATTAAAACAATAAATTTTTACAAATAGAAATAAAATTATCAAAATTAAAGTAACAATTAAATTATAATAAAATAAGAGTTTTAATTCATAAAAACTCATTTAGATACTAATTATTCAATTTAAAACATAAAAGTTAAATGTTAAAAGTCAACTGTTCAATAATGTATTAAACTAAAAGTAATATGCTATCTTTATAAATTTATTAAAATTGTACTATATAGGTAATTATAATTTTTCTTTTTGATCTAGTAGTAATTTCTGATGTGAAATTCTAGAGACTTAGAAATAACAACCCTTGGTTATTCCCTTGAACACAAACCCTAAAACACCAAAGTTAATCCGACAAGACAACTAGATCAAGACTGCTTGAAGGTTCATAATTGTAATATAAACACAAAGACTACAATATGCATGCCATGGTCTTTCAACCAACGCAAGGAGAAACAAAAAAAAAAAAAGATAATATTTTAATTTATTGAAATAGCCAAAATATTAAACACTGGGCCGAAAATATCAAAGCCAAATTAGATAAAATAAAATCTCCCTAATTAGAAAACTTTCTTAAAGTGAATACAAAGCAATTTAGGAAAGTGTTGTCTACTAAAAAAAAAAAAGACTTCCCTAAACTATTGAAAAAGCAATAAATCAGCCAACTTATCAGCCTAAGATACAAACCAAATTCGTAAAGAAATATAAAATCCTGATGTGAGAATCAAAAATCAGCATAAAATGCTAGAGTGGGGGAGTCTATCATTTATACAAATAAGTATTACACTTGTCATCATTACATTGGATTTGCTATAACAGAATAAGAGAATCCAATGAGAATAAAATAACGGTAAAATAAATCTATTTTATACATTCTCTAATATCCCCTTTCAAGCGAATGTGACTATGAAGAACCGTGAGCTTGTTTCGGAGGTTTGCAAACCGAAAATAAGTTAAGCCCTTTGTCATTATGTCGACAAGCTGATCTTCGGAAGGAACAAAACGAACTAATAGTTGCTTAGAAAGAACTTTTTCTCGAACAAAATGTAAGTCTATTTCAACGTGCTTACTCTTATGGTGCATGACAGGATTTGCAGCTAGAAAAGTGGCACTAATATTATCACATAACAGTAATGGAGGTGATGTGGATCGAAAACCAATCTCAAGAAGTAGTGACTGTATCCAAGATATTTCAGCAGATGCATTGGAAAGTCCACGGTACTCGGATTCAGCGCTAGAACGTGAAACTACTTTCTGTTTGGTGAAGGACCAAGAAATGAGATTGTACCCGTGAAAAATACAGAAACCACTAGTACTCCGGCGATCATCGGGGCAACTAGCCCAATCGGCATCAGTGTAACCCGTGATGGATAAAGAAGAGGAAGGAGAAATATAAATACCATGAGATTTTGTGTTCTTCAAATACCGCAGTATGCGTTTGACAGCTTGCCAGTGTGTAGTTCTAGGGGCATGAAGAAACTGGCAAACTTTATTCACGGCATAGCTTAGATCAGATCGAGTCAAAGTGCAGTACTGTAGAGCTCCTACAATGCTTCTGTATTCTCGTGGTTCAGGCAACAAATCTCCATCCTGTAGAGCAATAACAGGTCTGGTTGCCATAGGGGTATTGGTGGGTTTACAATCAGTTAAACTAGCCCGTGTAAGCAAATCTGAAATATATTTGTCTTGAGACGGATGTAGATAGCCCAAATTTTTAGAAACATGTATGCCAAGAAAATAAGACAGTTTGACTAAGTCTTTAAGGCGAAAAAGCTTGTTTAGGGAGGTAATATAATGCTGAATCACTGTGGGACTAGAGTCGGTCACAATTATGTCATCCACATAAATCAGAAATGCCACAAAATCAGAATCAGTTCTTATGTAAAACAGAGAGCAATCAGATAATGATGATTTGTGTTAAACTGAATGAATCTCTTAGCAAAACGGATTGCTAGAGAGCTAATGAATATATATAATGTAATAATACTACTAGTGTCAGCTCATACAAGGCTCGACTAACTAACCAATTATTAACAAACTATTAACAAGAATAATACTATTCTAACATCCCCCCTCAAACTTGAACAAGCCGCAACCATTACTTTATTTCTTAAAAGCAAAAAACGGGAATTAGAAAGAGCTTTGGTTAGAATGTCTGCCGTTTGAGCCAAAGAAGGAACATGTCTGACATCTAGTTGTTTGCGGATAACCTTCTCCCGAACAAAATAGAGATCAAGCTCGATATGCTTCATACGAGCATGTTGGATAGGATTTGCAGCAAGTTGTACAGTACTTAAGTTATCACACCAAACAACTGGAATAGAAGAAGAAACAATAGTTAATTCACTAAGTAAATGTTGTAACCAAGTTACCTCAGCTGTGACAGTAGCTAAACTTTGATACTCGGCCTACGTGCTTGAACGAGACACAACAAGCTGTTTCTTTGAACTCCAAGAAACAAGACTACCCCCAAAATAAACACAATACCCCGTGGTGGATCTTCTGTCATCGGGATTAGAGGCCCAATCTGCATCACAGAAAGCTAAAAGCTGGAAATTAGTAGGTTTTAAGTACAAACCATAAGAAATAGTCTCTGCCAGATATCTCAAAATACGCTTAACAGCTCTCCAATGTGACATTTTTGGTGTTTGCATAAATTGGCAGACTTTGTTCATAGAAAAAGGCAACTCAGGTCTAGTTATTGTAACATATTGGAGAGCAACTACAACACTCCTATATAATTGATAATCAGCAAATTCACAAGTATCAGCCTTTGTTAGTTTTTTAGTACTAGCCATAGGTGTACAAATGCCCTTGGCCTCCTTCATATTAACCTTTGCTAACAAATCTGTAATGTATTTTGATTGGGAAAGACACATTCCAGATTTAGTGGAAACAGCCTGAATGTCCAAGAAATAACTCAACTGACCCAAATTCTTCAATGCAAAAGCAGTATGCACAAGAGAGGCAAGAAATGAGGAATTGTTACCAGTGAGCAAGATATCATCAACATAAACCAGTGCATAAGTTAAACACCCTTTTGCAGAATAAAAGAATAAAGACTGGTCAGATTTTGCAAAAGAAAAACCAAGATTAACCAAAACAGCACTCAATTTATCAAACCAGGCCCTAGGTGCCTGTTTTAAACCATAAAGGGCCTTGTTTAACTTGCAAACAAAAGTTGGATTCTTCAAATCTTTGAAACCAGTGGGCTGAGACATGTAAACTTCCTCTGTTAAATTTCCATTGAGAAAGGCATTATTTACATCTAATTGACGAATAGACCACTTGTAAGTCAAAGCAATTGTTAAAACAAGACGAATAGTAGGAGGCTTCACCACAGGGCTGAAGGTTTCATTGAAATCAAAACCAGCTAGTTGATGATAACCCTTAGCAACAAGCCGTGCTTTATATTTATTAACAGTACCAGCAGGATTCTCCTTGACTTTGAATACCCATTTGCACCCTTTAATTTTTCTGTTAAAAGGACAAGGAACTAAAGTCCAAGTATTATTCCTAGCCAATGCTAAATATTCATCATTTATTGCATCTTTCCATAAGGGACAGACAAGAGCCTGTTTGACATTCACTGGTTCCTTAGAAGTCAAAAGAACTTTGGGTTTATAAATTCCAGCCTTTTGCTCTTGTAGTCATGGTATGCTGATTCTGATTTGCTAGTGTTGGAATAGAAACAGGAGGTTCTTCAATAATAGGTGAAATCATAGGAACCTCAACTGCCAAAGTAGGAGAAGCAACAGACAAATGATGATTAACCTCCTCTAATTCAACATGTGGAACAGTAGAAGACTTGGAAGAAGACAATAAGGGTGGTATTGTAGAAGACAAAGCAGAATTGGAAGATGTAATAGTAGAAGAGATTGGGAAAAGGTCTTTATAAGGAAAAGAAGTTTCATTAAAAAGAACATCCCTAGAAATAAACACTCTTCCATTTGCATCTAAACATTTATATCCCCTATGATGAGGACTATACCCAAGAAAAACACAATGATTGGACTTGTAATCAAACTTATGTCTGTTATATGGTCTAAGATTGGGAAAACAAGAACAACCAAAAACTCTGAGATTGGAATAGGTAGGGCTGACTTTAAACAAACACTCAAAAGGAGAAAGGCCATTTAAAACAGGTGTTGGTAATGAATTAATAAGAAAAACACTTGTGCTTACAGCAGCATCCTAAAAAGAAAGAGGTAAAGAAGCAGTAGCTAAAAGAGTTAAAGCAGTCTCTGTAATATGTTTATGCTTTCTTTTAGCTAGACCATTTTGTTCATGAGTATGAGGACATGACCTTCTATGAAGAATACCATTATCTTGAAGAAAAGAAGTAAAAGCCCTATATTCCCCTCCCCAATCAGATTGAACAGCCTTGATTTTGAAACCAAATTGAAGTTCAACTTGTTTCTTAAACTTTTAAAAACATGAAAGTGCATCAGATTTATGTTTAAGAAGATAAACCCTAGTAAAACAAGAATATGTATCAACAAAATGAACATAATATCTGAAACCACCAAAAGAGGTCATAGGAGATGGACCCCATAAGTCAATATGAACTAGTTGAAATGGCTTAGTATAAGATGTAGTAGAATTAGAGAAGGGAAGTTTATGCACTTTGCCTAAACATCAGGAATTATAAAAATCTGTTATAGTTTTATTAGGCACAAACAGATTACAAGAATTGACAACATTAGAAACTATTTTGGCAGAAGGATGCCCAAGCCTACAATGCCATAGAGAAAAAAAAGAAATTGAATGCTGATTAGAAAAAGAATGAGAGACATAATGTAAAACATTTTCTTGCTTATTTGAAATCTGAAAACTTGAAAAATTGCATTTAGCAGAAGAATTAAACGCATACCCCCTTTAAGCTTCCCTTGCATTAGTATTGCCTTGGAATCCTGATCCTTGACAAGACAGAAATCAGGGTGAAATTCAAATAAAACTGTATTATCTTTGGCAAAAGATGAAACACTAATAATATTTTTGGTTATGGAAGGAACATGTAGTAAATTCTTTAAAACAAACAGCTTGGAGGTTAAAGGAGAGGCTAAAATAGAGGTACCAACATGTTGAATAGAGAGAGGAGAACCATTACCCATATGAATGCTTTCCTGACCATTGTAAGGCATACGATTGGTCAAGTTGTTTGCATCTTGTGTAACATGATTTGTAGCCCTACAGTCTGGATACCAGATAGAATCAGCCACAGATTCAGGAGTTGCCATATAGGAAGCAAGTTGTGCAGACATAAGATGGGCATTGGCTAAGTTCATATTGCTGAAGCTACTGGCAAAACCAGCATGATTTCCACCATGAGAAACACCATTATAAGCACCATTAAAACGTGAATTCCTATTTGAATTTGAGGAATTAGAGGATGTAGATCCTAAACCAGCAAAACTAGGTTCATATCTGCCATAGAACTTCCCACTGAGATGACCAAACCTCCCACATAACTGACATTGTGGCCTATTGTTAGTTTGCCAATTATTCTTGCCACGACCATTGCCTCTATAATTTCCTTTGTTACCATTATTGCCTCAAAAATTAGAGTTATTGCCAGTAGAGGTCATATTTCCTGTGTTCACCTGATTCTGCAAAAAATTAGGAATCTGCTTCCTGGAACTTGAAGAAGAATTAACAAGATTAACAGACAACAGATTAGATTCCTTAGAACGTTTTTCAATTCTTGATTCATGAGCAAGTAGTAACAACTCAATTTCTTCCACTACATAATCATCCTTCCTAGAATTAACAGATATGATAAAGGAATCATATTCATCAGATAAACCTTCAAATATTGCATCAATGTGCTCAGAATCAGACATTAAATGTCCTATTGAATCCAACTGATCAACAGCGTGCTTGATCTTCAATAGATATTCATTGATTGAAAGTGTTCATTTCTTTGTGTCTTTTAGCAAGTCTTTGAACTGTGAAACCTTTGCCTTTGTTTTTGCAGCAAAATAGGCAACCAGAGTGGTCCAGATCTGAGCAGCAGTTTCACAACCTACCATTTTGGTAAGAATTGACTAAGTCATGGACGAGAGAAGCCAAGAAACGAGAAGATTGTCTTGAGCCTCCCAATTAAGAAATTCAAAAGTGAATTTTCCTAACCTTTCATCCTCTGATGAGATATATTTCTTCGGAACAAAACAATCATTCTCAAAAACAAACTTCTGAAGGCGATGTCCTTTAATCGATGCTTGAACTTGTTGTTTCCATAACAAGAAGTTAGTGTGATCCAATTTCACAGATATTTTGGCTGAAAAACTCACTAATTTCTGAGATGAAGAATCTTGCAAATCAATTGCAGAAGAAGGAAGAGAATGCGTTGAATCAGTTGATGTTATCATTCAGAGATGAAGAGAAGATGAAATCGATGATTTCGAAGAAGAAAATAAGAGATTGCAAAACCTTCGATTGATTTCCAAAAAAGAATCAGTGAAAAAGATTTCACTGTTCACCGATTGATAGAAAGACGCCAGGTGTTGTCAACATGCAATCACCAGATTGAGATTAGCCGAGAAAACACGAGATTAGAGGTACTTACAAAGTTAGGGGGCTGCATCATATAGACATCTTCCAGTAGATTTCCATGTAGGAAGGTATTATGGACATCAAGTTGGCGAATGATCCATTTATTTGAAATAGCAAAGCCCAATAAAATACGAATAGTGGATGGTTTGATAACAGGGTTGAATGTTTCACAGTAATCCACACCATAAGATTGGTTGTATCCTTGAGCCACTAATGGTGCCTTGTAACGTTCAATATCACAGTTTGACTTGAGTTTAATGCGATAAACTCATTTGCATCCAATTATCTTACCATTTAGGGGAGGTTAGACAAGACCCCAAGTGTTATTGGCCAAGAGAGCATTATATTCCTCTGACATTGCTTGCTGCCATTCAGGAACAGAAGCAGCAAGTTTATAACAAGTTGGCTCAAGAAGTGAATTATTGGTATTTGAAACAGTGGCTAACCAAGCCTTTGGCTTGAATATTCCTGCCTTTGCCCGAGTAATCATATGGTGAGTATTCATGGGTTGTGTAGCTATTTGAGGTGAGTTTTGTGATACAGTAGAAGGATGATCATTTGGTTGGGATTGATTTATGGATGATGGTCGATGGGTGGGAAGGAAGGGTAGGAGACGAGGTGGTTGGCAGAATATTTGAATGTGGAATGGATGAAAATGGTGAAAAATGTTGTGGGGGAATGGAAGGATTGGATGATGGAGTAGGGTTGGGAGAGGGCATGGTCTGTGTTAATTGGGAAGAATGGTGTGAATTGCTTTCTGGAGTTAGAATAGTAGATGATATGAGTGGAATTGGATTGGATTGAAGAGATAATTGTGGAAGAAAGGCAATGTCATGGTGGAAAGATGAAATATTGGAAGGAGGTTGTTTAAGTGTGGAGAGTGGAAAAAATGACTCATTGAATATCACATGGCTAGATAGATATAATCTACCAGCCACATAGTCGAGACAGAGATACCCTTTGTGATTAGAACTATACCTAAGAAAAACACACTGTGTTGAGCGAAATTGGAGTTTATCTTTGTTGTATGGTCGAAGGAATGGAAAGCAGCAACAACCAAAGGTCTTGAGGAGTTTGTAGTCGGGTGGAAAGTGATAAAGAAGTTCATATGGGGAAGTGGAGTTGAGAGTGGGAGATGGTAGTCTGTTAATTAAATGAACAACAGTTTGGAAGGCATAGGACTAGTATTTTCGGGGAAGAGATGAATGAGCAAGTAGGGACAAACCAACCTCAACGACATGGCGATTTTTTCTTTCCACACGGCCATTTTGCTGAGGAGTATAAGGGCATGAAATCTTGTGATGAATACCATGTTTGCGAAGGAAAGAAGAGATGGATTGAAACTCCCCACCCCAATCAGATTGTAAACACTTGATGGGATGATTAAATTGTGTTTTTACCATTTTGCAAAAATGAACAAAATATGAGAGAGCGTCAGATTTTGATTTAAGTAAATACAACCAAGAGTATCCAGCAATCATCGATAAACAAAAGGAAATAACGAGCTCCATTTATTGAAAGATCAGGGGCAAGACCCCAAAGATCAGAATGTACTAAAGCAAAGGGAGTTACACTCTTAGAAGAAGACAAAGGAAAAGGAAGACGATGGCTCTTGGCCATTTGACAGAAATTATAGAATTGAAAAGAAGACATACGTGGACTAGACACGTTACAACTAGTTAAAACTTGTTGGACAATTGTAGGTGCAGGATGGCCGAGACGCAAATGCCATAAACAGGACGGACTGAGAGTTGCTAAGTGGGCAGCAGCGGAAAAAGGAGTTGAGCTGGATTTAAAAGTGTATAGGCCGTTAGTGAGGTTGCCCCAAAGAAGAACCTGTTTGGTCAATAGATCCTTCACAACAAAGAAAGAGGAATGAAATTCGACAAACGCTTTGTTATCATAACAAAGTTTAGTAATGCTGACAAGATTTTTTTAAATTTGAGGGACATGTAAAATATAATTTAGACGCAAAGGAGACATTGAAGAAATATTGGAACCAAGAGCAATATGAGAGATAGGAAGAGTATTACCATTTCCAACCTGAACATTGTCATCACCATAGTAAGAGAATCCAATGAGAATCAAAACTCAGCATAAAATGTTAGAGTGGGGGAGTCTATCATTTATAGAAATAAACATTATACTTGTCATAATTACATTGGATTTGCTATAACAGAATAAGAGAATTCAATGAGAATAAAATAATAGTAAAATAAATCTATTTTATACATTCTCTATTAATTCGTGGGATTCAAATAAAAAAGGTAGAACACAAATATGGCAAGTGATTGTGGGTCTTGGCGTCTGTCTTTAAGCTTCTCCTTGAAATTTCATTTCACACATTAAATTATAAGACTTGTTTCACAATTGGAACAACTTTGACGAGTTTTTTTTTTATTAACTCTCATTGGGCAGACTTCTTAACTCTTGAATTGTGATCGTCTCCTTAAATTTATGAGGCTCCATGATTTATATCAATTTTTCGTAATTTGATTTTTAGAAGCGAAAAATAAATTTGATATCAAAACGACACATTAAAAATTTCTAATTATTAACAAATACTACGAAAAAAAAATGGACTTTGGCGGTTATAACTATAGATTCCCATCAGAAGCTATGATTAGTGAAAAAAGGTGACTAAAAAGAGGGGGGAGATGGTTTTAATTAAGATTCCCATCAAAAGTTATGATTAGTGAAAATGTGACCCAAAAAAAAAAAAAGTAAAGTGAAGATGATCCCAACTACCAAACTACATTTATGATAAAAATAAAATTTAATAAGTTTATGGTTGTACTTTTGTTTAATCATATTGATTCATACTCCATTAACTTTTGTTTCATATATACTTAAATCAACTTTTAAAAAAAAAAATCTCTTCTTTAATGGGATAAAATTATTAAGAACAAAATACTATCAACTTGTGCATACTTCATCTAATATAAAATAGGCATAGAATGGAAGTAACATTATTTTTTAAATATCTTAAAAAATAAGTGAAACTAAACTCAAATTATTTAATTCAGTTGATAAATTTTACACGAAAATTAATGATAAATATGTAGGTAAAAAAAATTAATGATTAAAAAAGACGATTAAACATTAAAAACTTGTTTGATAATAATTTTATTTTTAATTCTCTAATGTATTAAAATTAAATATGTTTACTAACTATTTTCTTATTATATTTTAAGAAATTACACACCTAGTAGTAGAAAAGTTCAATTTAATTTTAAAAATAACTTTTTTTTTTAATTTCATTAATATAATAAATTTACTTCCATTTAATTTGAATTCGTTTTCTTTTTTTTTTTCTCTTGTATTACATTAATTATAATAAACCTATTATTATTTTTTATAATAATTATTAGGATATTTGGAATTAAAATTCAATAATTCTTCAAATTTTGTTAGTTTTTACTATTTTGATAAAGTCATTATTGATTTTCTTTTAATAAATAAATAAAAGTAAAAAAGTTTCATTTTTTAAAGTTCATAAATTTTTTTCTATTTTTGAAATTAATTATTAAAAATGTTTCATTTTTTAAAATACCTCTTTTATCTTTTATTTTTCAAACAAAGTAAATAAATTGGTAGATTTCCTACCATCCAAATCTAAATATATATTTTTAAAATATTTGAAAATATCTACTATTTTTAAAATTACTCATAAAAAAATATCATCTATTGAAATTTTCTTTAGAAAAGGTGCTTCCACTTCAAAAATGAAAAATTGCATCAATGGTTAATCGAACACAACTTATCCTACGTATCTTTGGAAATTCAATTCAAGACAATTAATTCATATTCCTCTCTTTTTTTTTTTGGCAATTTAAAAAAAATAGCAATGAATTTATATTTCTCTGTTGGATTGATGGATCTAAGGAATGTTCTGTCATCTCCACGTAATAGAATATGTAATCTGACGTTTTCCAAATGGAAGTAGGAATCCACTAATTTTGTAATCTTTCCACTTCAATAAATTGTACTTGAAAAAGTTAACAACAAAAGCTATAACGGATACCAAGCATAAAAAATATTATAATATATATTTTGTTTGGTTGAAAATCTCACATTAAAAGATGAAGAGAACTCACAATGAGCGTTTCATTATAATATTATAATATATATATATATATATATATATATATATATATATATATATATATATATATATGTTTTATATTTAGAAATAATATAATATATATGTATGTATGAGGTTCCACTAGTAATTTAAGTATGTGCGTTGCACGTGTTAATGTTTTATATTTTATGTGTAATTATATTTTTTTTAAAGTGTGTAAATGTTGTGTTACCCAATTGGGATCTATGAGAGCTATAACATGTGCAACCCACATACATACATGAGTTACTCCTCTCATTAGCAATTGGTTTTGAGATAGAACCTCATGATATCTAAGATGTTTTAAAATTATTTTATGTCATGAGAAACCCTTTTAATTATTAAAGGGTTGGTTTGGTGCACCAGATTGAAATCGGATATCAGGAATCATGAACTTTTAGTATCAATTTGAAATTGATATCCTAAAACTCATTATACATGATTAATATAAAAATTAAATATTCAATTTATCCCACTAAACTTAATAGAGTGGTTAATTTAAACCTTAAACCTAATTTATCAATTTAAACTTCACTTTAATAACTGGTTCAATTAAATACTCTCTATTAATAAAAATGTTTTTTTTTTCAAAAATGACGTTTTAAGTATTGATATTTTTAAAAATAGCAAAAAAATTAAAAACTTGTATTTTTCAGAATGAGATCCACCAATATCAGTTTGAGAAATACTATTTTTGAAATATTTCAAAACACTTTCTTTTTTTGAAATTACTCATAAAAAAGTGTCATATATTAAAATTTACCATTAATTAATTAACTATATTATTATTATTATTTTAAAAATTTATAGGTCAATTGTAGACGTTTTTGCGGCAAAAAAAAAAAAAAAAAAAAAACATTATGGATATTGATTCTTATATGGGTTTGTTTTGAACATTTTTTATGATTAGATTGGATTATTTGGCTGTCGAGTAAAAAGAAAATTTACTATTTAATTTTCTGAGTAAGATTGAATATTTTATGTTTGAGATTGAGCGGTTTTTTTTTTCCCGGTTTAAAAAAGACAGAATAGAATAGCTAGCTATCAGACAATAAATAAGTAATTAGCACAGAAAAGTTAAAAATGATAACATTTACTAAATAAATTAAGAGAAAAGACTTGTTTTTAAGCTAATAGGAAAGAGAGAAAGACCCCCTTTTGAAAATGAAAATGTGAGAAAGCCCTAGCATTATATATATATATATATATATATTATTTTTTTCACAGAATCCTTACAGCATGTTAAAGGATCTAAAAAAAATATAATAATTTATCTCACCTCATGACTTTTACTTTAATTAATTTTTTAGTTTTTTTATGGGGTGTCTCGATCTATTTGCATTGGTTATAGAAACTGTGAAATGACATGCAAAAGTACAAAACAAAAGTCAAATAACCAAAAAAAAAAGACATTTTCAACCTTTGTTTGGATTAAAATTCACTTAGATTTCTATACTTTAAAAAGTTACAATTTACTTTTTAAGATTTTAAGAATAGTTCAACGTAATCACTATAAATTTTTTGCTAGTTAAAATAATGTGTATAACTTATTAGACATATTAAATGATGATATAATATGTTGTTTATATGATTTTTCTAATTAATTTTGTCCATATTTTACTTGTAAACAAGTGAAAAAAAAAATATGAAATAATTTTATTGAAAAAATCATATAAGCCACAATATGTCGCGATTTAATAAAAAAAAAAATCTATCATGGTAACTAATGTAAAACTAACGACATAGCCCATATGAAATTGTAATTTTCTTTTTAAATTTAGAGATTTAAGTAAAACCCCACTCAAAATTCATAGACTAAAATTATAATTTTCTTATAAAGAAAGGAATAGAATATCAAAGGGTATTTACTGAAATAACATATTTTTACATATTTTTTATTAAAATATGAGTACCTATTAAAAATTACTCAAACTATAATAAATTATTGAACTATAGTTTATTGAAAAATAACAATGAAAAATATCAAAACATGTCAATAAATTATTGTTAATACTCTTAAAAAGGACCAAAGAAAAAATCAATGAAAATAACAATGAGAAATATTAAAATAGTTCAATAAATTATTGAATCATATTTCAACTGCTATTTGAGTAATTTTTAAAAGTTTTGATATTTCAATAATTAGTATGGAGAAATATGTTATTCGATACAATTTCTTAATATTCAAAACCTAGAGTTGAAATTTAACAATGTATATAGACAATAAATAAAGAAATAGGATACGAAATTCAAAACCCTAGGAAAATCCGTATCATTTCTTTAAATTTAACAATGTATATAGACAATATATATTCGCATGCACATGCTCGGATTAATAATGCAACGTTGGAATCCTCATTTTATAATTTATCTCCTTTAGAAGCTACTTAACTTATATTTTATTTCTTTTATTTTTGTCATTTCATAGAAAATTATTATTCCTTTTGAAAATATATAGAAAGAAAATAAATAAGTTAGTGATCATCAGTTTTAACTCAAATATTATTTAAGCATGCGCATGTAGATATTCCCTCCTACCTTTAAAAAAAATAAAATAAAATATCTACTTATTGATAAATAGGATTTTTTTTTTTTATTATTTTAGTTTACGTATCCAAACTTTTAAAATTTATTTATAAATTTTATAAATCGAAGTGATATTTCTCACTAACAAACCTTGAGAGAGTTGAATTTTAGGTGAAGTCATGGTCATTTCATCAACCAAAATCTTGTTTTTGTTCCTTCTTTTGGAACAAATTCTAGCAACAAGATTAGGTCAAGTTCATTCTTCTGATTCAGATTCTTTAGTCCTTGGTCTTGTTCATGCTAGAACTTCTCTCCTTACTCCAAAAAATGGTTATTCCATTTTAAGGAGAAGGAAAATCAAACCGTTGGAAACGACCGAGGATGTGATCGAGCCGCTCAGAGAAATTAGAGATGGATACCTGATTTCCCTTACATTAGGGACACCCCCACAAGTAATTCAAGTGTATATGGATACTGGGAGTGATCTCACTTGGGTTCCATGTGGGAACCTATCTTTTGATTGTCAAGATTGTGACATGTTTCAAAACAATATTTCTGGTCCGAAACCGGCTAATTTTTCACCGACCCGTTCTTCGACGTCCGTTAGAGACACTTGTTCTAGCTCCTTTTGTATTGATATCCATAGTTCAGATAATGCTTATGATCCATGCACAATATCAGGTTGCTCTTTAGCTACCCTTGTTAAGGGCACTTGCTCTAGGCCATGCCCTTCATTTTCTTACACTTATGGATCAAATGGGGTTGTTATTGGATCCTTAACTAGAGATGTTGTTTTTGTTCATGGAAATTACACAAATGCCCTTAGGCAAATTCCTAGGTTTTGTTTTGGTTGTGTTGGTGCAAGCTATAGGGAGCCAATTGGTATAGCTGGCTTTGGTAGGGGTTTGCTATCTCTCCCTTCTCAATTAGGGTTTTCTCAAAAGGGCTTTTCTCATTGTTTTTTGCCATTCAAATTCTCAAACAACCCTAATTTTTCAAGCTCTTTGATTCTTGGAAACCTTGCCATTTCTTCAAAAGACCATTTGAAATTCACTCCTTTGTTGAAAACCCTAATTTACCCTAATTACTATTACATTGGTTTAGAATCAATAAGCTTTGGAAATGAAGGGAATTCAAGATTTTTTGAAGTTTCTATGAAATTGAGGGAATTTGATACAAAGGGTAATGGGGGAATGTTGATTGATTCTGGAACAACTTATACTCATTTACCAGAACCATTATATTCTCAGGTTTTATCTAATCTTGAGTCATTGATAAGCTATCCTAGAGCCAAACAAGTTGAATTCAATACTGGTTTTGATCTTTGTTATAAAGTCCCTCTTCAAAACAATAGTCTAGTTTCCGATGATGATATTAATCCTCAGCTTCCTTCTATAACATTCCATTTCTTAAACAATGTGAGTGTTGTTTTGCCTCAAGGAAACAATTTCTATGCCATGGGGGCTCCTAGCAATTTTAGTGTGGTGAAATGTTTGTTGTTTCAAAGCATGGACGACAACGGCGATGGCGGTGGAGTCGGAGACGGGCCGGCTGGCATTTTCGGAAGCTTTCAACAGCAAAATATGGAGGTTGTTTATGACTTGGAGAAAGAGAGAATAGGGTTTCAACAAATGGACTGTGCAAAAAGTTCAGGAGGAATTTGATTATAATTAATTAATGTACTTTTTTCTTCTTCTTCTTTTTTTTTTTTGCAACTCTCTTTAATGTTTGTTGAAGTAATTTTATATTAATTTTCAGCGCTGATTTAGTTTATTTTTCTTAAATGAGGAAAATTAAAAGTGTGGTTTGGTTTGATTAAGTTAATTAATTAGTGGATTGGGTGTACTTTCTTCCATTATTAATTATATTTGTTTCTTAAATAAAATGTAGAAACTAGAGGTTGCATTTACCAAAGTTAGGAAAAGAAAATTGAGGATTTCAGTGTGGGCATCCACTTGTAAATGGAACATGGATTCTGATGCTTTATAGTACTATAGTTTTATTAAACTTGAGGAATCTTCAATATATTAACTCCTGAGCTATAATATAATATAATATAATGATATCTTTAGGTGAGAAATTTCAATAATATTTATAGATATATATAGCACTATTTTCAAAAAGATAAACCGCAAATAAAACCTAAGTGGTTTTATCAAATGCATGAATAACTGTTGTGGTTTAAAATGGTAAATCACATCCCAATAGATTTAAATTATGCCAATGAAATCTCTCTCATCCAACGTTGTACACTTTCTTTCAGCCATAATTTTCTCGTTTGAACTCCGATGTAGTTAATTCAAGTTTTTTTGGAATCCTTATTTTTGGCCTCTACCATATGGCACTTCAAACTTCTAAATCATCAAACAAAATAGTTAATGACTTCAATCATACATAATATTTTGATGATAATAAATTTATTTATTTATTTATTGACGATTTCGAAGTTTTGAAGTGACAATAGTCTAGAGCTACAAATGAGAATTTCAAAATATCTTTAATCATTAAAATCAGAGCTCAAATAAAGAAGTTATGACTAAAAGAAAAATTAATGACGTTGGAAAGAAGATGTCTTATTAGCATAATTTAAATCAATGTCGTCTCGTTTGTATTTTACCCTTTTTAAAAATATTTATAAATATGACATTTAAAAAAATTATTAATTATTTACAAATATGACATTTAATCGCCACCATAAATGGTGTTTTATGGGTAAATCTGATATTCATATGAAACAACCATTAAAACTGAAATTAGGTGAATTAAAGTGGTTATTGGTGTAATTAATTCAAAAAAATATGTGGAGAAATTATCTTGCAAATTATATATTTGTTTTGAAAAGTTTTGAGGTCCACAAAAACTCAATAATTTTTTTTTTTTTGTAGTAAGAGACGTTTTCATTTGTATATGAAAAGAGGTATAAAAAAAACTCAGTTTGTTGAACACAACGTGAATATAATTCTTTTTATATTACTTGATATAGACGTGTACTTTATATGGAATGGTATCTGTCTTGTCTACCCCATCTTCTCCCACCATTGAAGAACTGCTAGTTAATTTAAAGCTATTTCTATCGATTACTCTATTATTATGTATGTTAAATTATCTCCAAAGCCTTGAAAAATCACCATCAAATCCTTGGAAAGTCTTTATCGAATTAGAAAGGTTAAAATATCACTTTAATCTTCAAATTTTGTCCTCTCACATCAGTCCCTCAAATCTTAATAGATTTCAAATCCAATCTTTACAATTCAAATTTGAGTTAGATTTCATTTTTTCACCTTTCTGTGTTCCAAATCTAAAATAAATCTCATATAAGAAGTGCATTCTAAGATTTCAAGACGTATTAAAATGCTCAGTACTAAATATCCTTGAAGAAAAAAAACATGAGCCAACACGAGTATAGCTCAAGTGATTAGGCACTTTTCCTAAGAAGTCGAAGGTTCGAGTCTCCCCTCCCTCAATTTGATGTTATATCTCAAAAAAAAAAATGAAAAACTTACCAAATCAACATCACCGTGAGAAGTTATTTCAAAGATTGCAATCAAATCAAGCATCATTCAGAACTTCCAATTAACCAAAAAAATAATTAAGATTTAACTAAATAATTAACCACTCACATTCACACAAACCCTCTCATATAAGAGCATATGTAATAAATATGTAATGCTTATCACTACATGTAAAAGCAAGCTATTTCATTATATAAACAAATTTGTTCACCACTTTTCAAAACAAGCACCATCTAAAAAGAGTCATTTACAGATCATAGTAAATCCCCATTGATACCTTTTTCTTTTTTTTTTTTGAAGTTCTGCACCCAGAGAAGCTGTGAAGGGGGGCACATGCTGACAGCTTAGAACAGCACAATAAAGTAGATCTAAGAGCAACAAGATGTGCTTGCAACCCTTTCTGCAGGTCTATCCAGAACCATTCCTGGTGTATTCTGTACCGGTTGCACTCGTGGTAATCTCTTTGCTGGATCAAAAAACAAAAAACAATATGAATCAGACAAACGTCCTTTGAATTGAATCATTTTCTTCTCTCTCTCTTTTTTTTAATGTATGTGTGGGGTAAGGGGAGAGGGTATTCGACCTATTTCATAGAAGATATCATTGACATTAGCAGCACTTTTTGCAGAGGTTTCCATGAAGAAAAGGCCATTCTCCTGCGCATATGTTTGGGCATCCTGTAGCAGTCACAATAATATTAGCAATGATCGAATTCAATATTGTGAATTAGGATGGCTATGTGCATAATGCATGATAGAAGTTTATACGAATTTCATCCGAGTTCGACCAAGTAACAGCCCAGAAAGAGAACCGAAGATACTTGCCTCTGTAGCAACTTTCTTAGAATCCAACAAATCTGATTTATTTCCAGCTAAAGCCATAACCATATTTGGATTGCCTGATGCAAGATAACAAATCCAATTTGTAATAAAATTCAGATGGCAAGAAAGCACCAATTAATTTCAATCAACACATTAACAGATCACCAGATCCTCAAAGAAAAGACTACCTTGTGCTTGAAGTTCTAGAACCCATTTCTTTGCACGATCGAAAGAAGCCTACAGGCAAAGAGACAAAATAAAGAGTTAAAGAAGAAAAGAAAAAAAGAAAACATTCCAATTTATCATGTAGCATCCCTGGCATATACAAACCCATCAGGATTTCCATTTTCAACAACCTCCTAATAACTTCAAAATCCCCCCCCCCCCCACCCCCTCTTTAAACATAAAAAACGTCACACATCAAATTCACATACTTGTTGATTTCTTATACTCCCAACTTCTAGTTTCCTGACCTAGTCAACTCACTTTTGGTTTCTACCTTTTACGAAGCAAGTATTACTTATTTACCTTGTTTTAATTCTCTTCTCTTACTAACCAGGATTCGAAGCCTTTCACTTGGAGGAATTTGATAAAGAAATCAAAACCACCAAGCTATGAGGATCCTGGTAAAATGGTCAAAAGTAGTAAAATTGCTTATAATTTGGTTTAAAGGAATAACTACTCATTTGGAAAAACACCAATACTTCTACATGGTCCTGCCTCACATTTAAAAACAAAATAACTGAAACTGAGTTCATCAACGAAAAATAACACTTCTATTCCAGATATAATGTTGTTCAGAGATTGTATCATAAATAAGACCCAATGTCTAAGCAAAACTGAGGATTTTTCACTATCAAATAATATGAGCCATGACAAGAATTTTCAAACTCCACTTACTTGATTAGTAATATCATAGACAATAATAGCTGCAGCAGCGCCTCTATAGTACATTGGAGCCAAACTATGGTACCTCTCTTGCCCGGCCGTATCCCATATTTCAAATTTCACAGTAGCATCATTTACGGCCAATGTTTGGGAGAAAAAGGCAGCACCAATGGTTGATTCCTACATAGTCGAACAATTAAAATGAGTATCTATGGTCATAATGGAATAGGCATTTTATAAAATTTAATAACCCAAAAGCCAAACGTTCAAGTAAATATACCAACCTGAAATTCAACAAATTGCCCTTTAACAAAACGCAACACTAGACTCGACTTCCCAGCACCAACATCACCAAGAAGTACCTAAACACAAAACAAAATTAAAATCAACCGAGCGTAACACCGATAATTATAAAACAAAGGTAGCCAAATGTAGCAAAAACAGTCACTTATTATTCAAACATGTCAAACTCCAAGTTTATGAGATAACTTGCATTGAAGTGGAACCATTGGATAGTCAAAAAAATATAATAGAATCATAAGCTGAAAACAATAAATTATAATCAAGTTGTTCGAAAAACGGTTACTAGCCAACAGAGTATTTGTACGATTCATGAGATAGCTTAATATAATCAAATTACCATATATTTACTAAATAGTCGTTTCAAATCACCCAAATGAGCTAATTAAAAAGGTGATATTGGGGGGAAGTACAAATTACAAGATCATAATTTATCGGTAAATCGAAGCGATAAAATCATCAAAGCGAACAAAACTAAACCCAGATCAGAATTTATCGGTAAATTAAAATTAAAAAAAAAAAAACTAACAAATTGAGACTAGACTAGATTCATCAAGATAAAATAAAACGAGACGGAATAGAATCGTGTGATAAAGATGATTATAAGAATCAAAGCCAAATTGTGAAAAAAGCATAGAAACCCAGATCATAATCTGGACGGGAAAATTGAAATCAGAACTAAAAAACAAGAAAAAGCGGGAAATTCTCACTAATTTGGCATTAATGTTCTTGTTTCCACTGGTAGCCATGGCGGAAAATTGGAAATTGAAAGGAGGAGGAGGAGGAATAGGCGTTGACGGGAAAACAGAGAGGTAAAAGGAAAGGGAGACGAATGCCTTCCTTCCAAGCAAATAAAAACCCCTTTCGTATTTCCCTTTCTCCTTTATAAAGATGGACTAACTCATACCACACGACAACGATTGCATTTTTTTTATTTTTTTTTAAGATTTTTACCTTCAAAATAAGAACTTAACATTATTCACTTTCATCCTCATTTTAATTCTTTTTAACCTTTTGATGATGTTATTTTATTGTAAAATATCTATAAAAAACTCTGAAACTCTTTTATTATCTTCTCAATACTATCTATTATATCTTCCTCACTCACAGCGGCGAAAAACATTTGAAAATCCTCTTTTTTCTCTATTTGGGTAGGTATGATTTTAGGTTTGGTTTTTTTTTTTTTGTTCATTTGTATTTTTTATCTTTCTCAAAACCATACATTACATTATTTATTGTTAAGTATTGATTAAATACATATTTTTTCTTATTCATTTTTTTTATATTGTAATGATGTAGTGATAATTTTATGTTCAACATTTATAAATAGTTTGATTCATATTTATTAGTTAAGAATCGAGTAAACTTTTTTGTTTATAAACAATTTGCTTTTTCTAAATTATAAATAATAATATTATATTTGGATGATTGTTCAATGAAATATAAATTTGATTAATAGCTATATAGTTTCATGTCTATGAGTTGTTTTAATATTTTTATTTACATACTTGTTTTATAGTAAAATATTTCAAATTTGTTCCTAACATATAAATTTTGCCCCCAAAAAAATATGGCCTCGTCACTGATTATTACTATTATAATTAAAATTATAAAAATAAAATAGTTTTGATTATAAAAACCATTTATTCATAATAAATCTTGGATTATTATTATTATTATTATTACTACTACTACTTAATTGATCATTAGTGGATAATAAAAATAAAAGTCATAATTTAATATGAGTAAATTGCTAGTTTAGATATTAAAGTTAATTAATAAGGATAGAAATACAAATCGGAAGTTTTTCATCCAAACAACTTTTATATATAGTATAGATAGATATAGATATAGATATAGATATAGATGAATATCAAATAATTTATGTAAGAGAGAAATTCATCATATTTATTTAATTAATTCGTTCGGTGGAAAAAAGTAATTCCATTTTAATGAGAAAACCTCCTTTATTTCGGGGTTTCTTTTCAATGGGAATGGTCAAGTAAGTCGAGTTTTAAATATAAGAGACTTTGGTTATCCCTAGGCCTAGCATAGTTTGACCTTACAATTGAGATCTAATACGCTTTTGAATTTATGTTATTACTTTAATCAAAGTATTCTTTTCATTCAATAGGTATATGTTTACTCTGAATTTTAAGGATTTTCCTTTTCTCTTCTTCTTTTAATAAGTTTTTAATACGTTATTTACGGTTGTTACGTGAGTTAATAGTTAATAAAAAAATTCTTGCTTTCTAACCAACGTGGACTTTGTGTTTTAATCTATAAATCACATGTTAAAAATGAATTTGAAACTTTTTTGCTTCCAATAACAAAAATAACTTTCTTAAAAATTAAATAACCAAAATGAAAATAAGGGTAAATTTCAGGGATAATTAATGGGTCAAAAATTATACTAGCCACTCGGGGTGGATTTTTAGACAAATGTTCATGTCTTGAAAATGTAAAGTATCTAGTCACTTTTTAGTATTCAAAATTTTAATATCCCAAAATTGTCATTTCCGTATATCGAGTATAATATGACACATCCGATATTCTGACCCTTCTATATATTGCGTACAACCCTTCTATATATTGCGTACAGTCTGACACTTCTGACATTTTTCTTTTCCAATGCAATTTGTTTTCCCAATGCATTTTTTCTTTCCCAGTATATTAAGTATATTGTTCTTAGTCAGAGTAATTAGTATATTTTGTACATTTTCATTATTTTTGTGTAAAAAAATTATATACTAAATATTTCGATTTTAATTCTATTTTGTAAATTCGTTTTAGTAGTTTTCTTTCTCATGTAAATGTTTTGTCTTCGAGTGTATTGGATATATCGTCCTTAATTTGTCTAAGTGCATTTAAGAAAAAATAAAATATAAGTATTGTGCGTAATATACATGTCATTTAATCTGCAAATGAAAAATAAAAAATTGTTAATTACACAATACTTAATATACAAAAAATACTTAATATGCAAACAGACCATAAAAATATATATTAACTATATTACAGAATGTACGTTAAGCAAAACAACAGAGATGGATGAAAAAAATAGACAGTTATGTATATTATCTGTTGTTACGTAAAAATGGAAAACGTCCACGTAAACAACAAACTTATAAGATGGGATGAGTCGGATGCACTAAAGGTGCTGCATAGGCATAGATGATGAGCAGTGTATATACATGTACAAGAAAGAAACAGAGCACCGGTGTGGTGCCAGCCTAACACCCTCTGATGTTTAAGTGTGTAATGGTATGCCAGAGAGAATTAAAGTATAATTAGTTACATAATAGTTAAATTTATTTTTCGCATTGTCAGGATTGGATCATGTGCTACTTCTCAATTATGTGTCACTTACGGGTTACACCACGTGTCATCTCCCAATCAGATACTTGTATTTGGTCTTAAGTATGTAGGTCTGTGCTGGAGACTGTGTAGACATGTCTTGCTAGGTGCATAGACTTTATGACCAAGTGTGTAGGCATTTTTCACTAGGTGCATAGGCAATGTTCCAAGGCATTGTGCCCAGACATTGTGCTTATGCTTAGGCACTGCGTCCGGGCAATGTGCTTAGGCAATGTGCCAGACAATGTGTTTAGACAGTTTGCCAGATTATAAAATTCCACGTGTTATCAAATTTCACCCACAACAGAGGCCACCTACTCCCGAGTTGAGTTGAAATGTGAATTCAACGCTGCTTGGGAGTATTCTTTTCAAAGTGGAATTTTTCCTTAGTCAATTTTCTGAAAATATTCTAAGTGTTGAATTTTGTAGATTGAATTTTCGGCCTTTGTAGTCGTCAAAATTTTGAGAGTTTGTAGCTTGAATTTTCTGCCTTAACACTTGTCAAAATTTTGAGAAAACACTAAGTGTTGGAGCTTGGTAGGTTGAATTTTCGTTATAGTCGTTTTGGAGCTGGGTTGTATGTCCAAGTTGTCCGATTCAATTATCATCTACTTCGCCCCCTTTGATTTTAAGAGTAGAAGTTCTCTTGAAATCATAATATCAATAAAACTAAATTGATAAGAGAGGAGAAAGAAAAATAAACAAACAAAATGAAATAATAATAATAATAAAAACGGGGAGGGGGTTCCAAATGACCCGCAGGCGTGGGTCAAGCAATGACCTGCATGCCTTTCTTTTTTTCTTTTTTAATTTAACACTAGCTTCTTTGGCCCGCGGGTCAAGTCCAGGCCCACAGGGTCCACGCGATTCAAGTTTTGACCCCCGTGTGACTTCCATCATTTTTTTTTCTTGCTCTGAAGCGCTCATTTTTTGTTTTTGTTTTTTACTTTCAAACCAAACTCAAAATTGTTTTTTCAAGGATAAAATTCAATTTTTCTCCAAATGTTCCTGGCTTGTGAGAGCCTTACATCCTTCCAGAATTAGATTTTTCCTTAATTTTTCTACGAGCTCTATGCTTGGTAGATTTAGAATTTTTTACTTTTTAGATTGTTCTACGAGGTGAGGCTCATGAGAGCCCTGCACTCCCTAGTAGACTTAAAAAAAATCATTTCAGATTCTTCTACAAGGTGCGGCTCGTGCGAGCCCTATACTCCCAAATAGACTTAGAATTTTTCTCATTTAAAGATTCTTCTACTAGCGTGGCTCGTGCGATTTGTGTACTCCTTAGTAGACTTAGAATTTTTCACATTTAAAATTTTTCTATGAGGCACGGCTCGTGTGAATCTTGCACTCCTTAGTAGACTTCGAATTTTTTTTCTTAATTCTTCTACGAGGTGTGGCTCGCGCAAGCCCTGCACTCTCAAGTAGACTGGAAAAAATTCTCATTTTAAATTCTTCTACGAGATGCGACTCGCGAGAGCCCTGCACTCCCAAGTAGACTTAGAATTTTTCACGTTTTAAATTCTTCTACTAGGTGTGGCTCATAGGAGCTCTACACTCCCTAGTAGACTTAGAATTTTTTCTCATTTTAAATTGTTCTATGAGGTGCGGCTGTTGGGAGCTCTGCACTTCCAAGTAGACTTAGAATTTTTATGTAGAGCTCTCCCACTTTGATGAACTAAGAACTTTTTCATTTTTCTTTTCCACCTTGGTGGACTTAGAATTTTTTTTCATTTTGATGTAGAGCTCTTTCACCTTGGTGGACTTAGAACTTTTATTTTAATGTAGTGTTTTACATACTTGGCCCCCACTCGAGTAAATATTTATATCTTGAAGTCTAGCTCGAGTACAAGGATTCTTAGAATGATTTGATCTTAACTTTGTTAAGGGGGCTTCTTTCGTGAGAGTTCTTTCTCCTACTCCTCTAATCTATTTCTATACATGTGATTTATAATAAAGCATAAAAGGAAGATCCCAATTGCATTGAATGATAAAGTTCTTACAATAGGGAAATTTATTGGACTTAGAAAACTACAATACAAATAAATGCTGAAATAAAACCTAAGTTTCTTGACATGTCATAAGTGAAGTAGAGCCTTGTAGTTGAGAATTGATCAATGTGTTGGTCTCAGCCTACTACTTTAGTGATCTAGCATATGATCGTTCCTAGTCGGTTTTGGGGTGCGCCTCTCTGCAGCAAACGGGCCTCCAAAAATAGTTCTTATTTCTCCATCTAGAAAATCTCGATTGTCACGGTCCCGTCTTACTTATCAGACTTAGTATCATGCTGAGGTCCTTTACTTTTTACTAATTTCTTCAAATACGCTCTTTGAATAAGGGTCTCAATTTCTTTTTTGAGATCGAAGAAATAAGAGGTGTGGTATGATCATGATCTTTGTGGAAGAGACAATACTTGTCTTTGTTCATCTTATGTGTCCCTGTGTGATGACCCGACTCTATTAAATCTTTTAAATTCAAAGACATGGCGGAAGACTTAGTAAGTTACAAAAAAGGGCATAGGTGTTAAAATGTATTGTTGTTATTTGATTTGTTGAGTCTTTAAAGTTTGTATTTAATTATGCTGAGTCTTTGAGTCAGTTATTTGTCCTAGTTTTTAGGTTATTATGGATAGTGGGATATAGGTTATCATTCGTGATTCATGGTCCTATTTTTATGCTTTAGTTGTTGTATCAGCATATTGCATTGCCTATTTATAGGCTTGTTCAGTTTGACTACGTAATGTAGAATCTGGTTTCTCAAAATTACTCTCTCACTCTAATTCTGTATCAGTGGTATCAGAGCCAGATCGTGTAAAAAGAAAATAGGAGTAAAAGTGGGAGAGTTCGTAAGGTAGAGAGTTGAGATTTTGCAACAGCAAAAAAATGTCATCTGAAAGTTTTGTTCAACCAGCAATTCCTCAGTTTGATGGTCACTATAATCATTGGAGTATGCTAATGGAAAATTTTCTACAATCTAAAGAATTTTGGCAAGTTGTTTCTGAAGGAGTTACGCAAACAAAAGCTGGTATGATAATGACAGATGTGCAGAAATCGGAACTAGAAGGGCAGCGTCTAAAAGATTTAAAGGCGAAAAATTATCTCTTTCAAGCTATTGACCGCTCAATCTTGGAAACTATTCTTTGCAAAGATACTTCCAAGGATATCTGGGACTCTATGAAGAGGAAATATCAGGGTTCTACAAAGGCAAAGAGGCAGCAGCTTCAATCACTTCATACAGAGTTCGAAACACTTCGAATGAATGCGGGAGAATCGGTGTTAGAATATCTCGCTCGGACAATGACAATTGCAAACAAGTTGCGGATCCACGGTGACAAGATGGAAGACATCATCATAGTTAAGAAAATCCTTCGAACTATGACACCAAAATTTAATTATTATTTGTAGTATTGAAGAAGCTAATGATATTGATGAGAATTACAAGGTTTTTTGTTAGTTCATGAGCAAAAAATTAATGCTCAAGAAAAGGAGAAAGAGGTTCAAGCTTTGAAGACCTCAACGGACTCTTATTTGACATCAAAAGAAGAAAGAGGACGAGGTCAATGGAGAGGTCGAGGTAGAGGTCGAGGCAGAGGTAGAGGTAGCAATGATCGTGGAGCTCAACAACAATTCCATTCCCAAAACAGTTACTCTCATGACTCTAATGGAAAAGGACGAGGAGGAGGACAAGGCAACCAGTCATATAGACCAAAGTCAGCACACAAGTCTAATGTCGAATGCTACAGATGCCATAAGTTCGGGCATTATAAATCTGAATGTTATACAAGGCTACCACAAAATGAAGAAGTCAAATTTCGTTGAAAAGAAGGAAGAAGAAACTACTGATGGCAGTTCATGACAGTAGCAACAAGCTGGAAGAAAATATATGGTACTTAGACACAGGTTGTAGCAACCATATGTGTGGAAGTAAGTCATCTTTTGAACATTTAAATGAGGATTATCATACTAATGTGAGTTTTGGTGATAATTCTAAAAATAGTGTTACAGGAATTGGAGATGTTCAAATTATGACTAATGATGACCGTATTAAAGTGATGTCAGATGTGTTTTATGCACCAAATCTTAAAAGCAATTTGCTAAGTATTGGACAGCTACAAGAAAAGGGATATGAAATTATCATCAAGAATGGTGCTTGTGATATATATGATCCAGAAGGAGGCTTTATCGCTCATGCTAAGATACAACAAAACAGATTATTTCCTTTGAAGGTCAAGACTGTCCAATATTCTCACATGGCCACGGTAAGCAATCCAGCATGGCTTTGGCATTTTCGTTATGGTCATTTAAATGGTTTGAAGACTCTTTATCGAAAGAGCATGGTGATTGGTCTTCCTCAAATTACTCCCATTAACAACATGTGTTAAGAATGCATTATTGGTAAGCAACATCGAGAGCAATTTCCACAAGGGAAGTCATGGAGAGCTACAAAGGTTTTGGAGTTGGTTCACTCGGACATCTGTGGACCAATAAATCCAACTTCTAATGGAGGTAAACGATATTTTCTTACCTTCACTGATGATTATTCTCGAAAAACTTGGGTCTATTTTTTACAGGAGAAATCTGAAGCTTTTAATACATTTAAAAGCTTCAAAGCCCGTGTTGAAAAAGAAGCCGAACACACCATTAAAACTCTTCGCATTGATCGTAGTAGAGAATATTGTTCTAAGGAATTTGAACAATACTGTGACAATCAAGGAATACGAAGATAATTAATGGTTGCTTATACACCACAACAAAATGGTGTTTCGGAAAGAAAGAATTGAACCATCCTCAACATGGTGAGAAACATGCTAGCAAATGGAAGAATTCCAAAGAATTTTTTGCCATAAGCAGTACATTGGAGCATTCATGTGCTAAATAGAAGTCCTACCATTTTTGTTTAGAATGTGACACCGGAGGAGGCTTGGAGTGGGCAGAAACCAACTGTAGATCACTTTAGAATTTTTGGTTGCATCGCTTACGCACATATCTCAGATGAGAAAAGGAAGAAGCTTGATGATAAGGGAGAAAAGTGTGTCTTTTTAGGATTAAGTGAATCTTCCAAGGCTTATAAATTATTCAATCCACTCACAGGGAAGATTGTGATCAGCAGAGATGTCATTTTTTATGAAGAAAGCACATGGAACTGGAATAAACGATAGCCCACTCAATCTTCTTTTCTTGACAACAATGAAGAAGAAGAAAAACAACATCATTTGCAACAAACTCTTATGGTTTATACACCTGAATGTTCACAAAATGAAAATTCTGAGAATCCTATAGCTGCTGAAACTTCATCAACAGTAGCAAAAATCAGTAATGTAGAGGCTGAAATAAGTAACTGTCGTGTTCGCAGGAGGCCTGCATTGATGGAAGATTTTGAGGTAACAGGTATTCAATCTGATAATAATAATTCAATTGCTCACTATGCTCTTTTATCAGATTGTGATCCTATTACATTCCAAGAAGCTGCCAAAGATTCAAAGTGGAGAAAGGCCATGAATGAAGAGATTGTTTCAATAGAGAAAAACAATACGTGGGAGTTAGTCAAACTTTCAGAAGAGCAAAAATCTATTGGTGTTAAATGGGTTTATAAGATGAAGTTGAACAAAGATGGTGGAATTGATAAATATAAGACACGACTTGTTGCAAAAAGGTACAAGCAAGAATTTGGCGTGGATTATAATGAAGTGTTTGGCCCGGTAGCGAGGCTCGACACTATTTGATTGGTGTTATCAATTGCTGCTCAAAACTCTTGGTATGTCTATCAATTGGATATGAAGTCAGCATTTTTGCATGGAACATTGGAGGAAGAAGTCTATGTAGATCAACCACCTGGATATGTGAAGCAAGGTTGTGAAAATCAGGTATATAAATTAAAAAAGGTATTATATGGACCGAAGCAGGCAGCACGAGCTTGGTACAGCCGTATAGATACTTATTATTAAGGATGGTTTTATCAAATGTCCATATGAACACACTCTTTATATTAAATATGGTGTTGACAAGAAGATTTTATGTGTGTTTATATGTTGATGATCTCATTTATACCAGTAATGATAAAACCATGCTTGATGATTTTAAGAAGTCTATGATGAAAGAATTTGATATGACAGATTTGAGGTTGATGCACTATTTTTTGGGCATTGAAGTTGTGCAATCATCTACTGGTATTTTCATTGCTCAAAAGAAATACACTTTAGAAAATTTGGGAAAGTTTATGGTGAAGGATTGTAATCCAGTCATCACCCCAAGTGAAGTTGGTCTGAAGCTTTCTAAGAATGGAGAAGGAAAAAGAGTGAACAGTATGATGTACAAGCAGATAATCGGAAGTCTAATGTATCTGACATCTACAAGACCAGATATCATGCACGCCGTGAACTTAATCAGCAGATATATGGAGAATCCAACTGAAATTCATCTCTTAGCAGCCAAGAGAATTTTACGGTATCTAAAGGGTACTACAGATTTTGGGATCTTATACAAAAGAGGTGACAATTCAAGTTTAATTGGTTTTTCTGATAGTGATTATGTCAGGGATCCTGATGATAGAAAGAGCACCTCTGGATCAGTGTTTATATTAAATTCAGGAGCTATTACATAGTCATCAAAGAAGCAGCAGATAGTGACGTTGTCAACTACAGAAACTGAATTTGTTGCAGCAGCATCAACTTCATGCCAAGCTATTTGGTTGAGAAAATTACTTGAAGTTGTAAATAGTTAGCAACATAGCCCCACTGTAATTTATTGTGATAACACCTCAGCAATAAAGCTATCAAAGAATCCTGTTTTTCATGGAAGAAGCAAACATATTGATGTGAGGTCTACGTGATTTATGCAATAATGGAGTTATTGATTTGGTGTTTTGCGAGAGTGAAGATCAAATTGCAGATATCTTGACTAAGCCCCTCAAATCTGTCACTTTTCTGAAGCTTCTAAATCTGCTTGGAGTTTGCACTTTAAAAGAAGTCTGAAGACTTGAGAAGCACAAATTAAATTCTAAACTGATATCTGAACTGATGTATCAGTTTAAGGGAGGGTGTTAAAATGTATTGTTGTTATTTGATTTGTTGAGTCTTTAAAGTTTGTATTTAATTATGCTTAGTGTTTGAGTCAGTTATTTGTCCTAGTTTTTAGGTGATTATGTATAGTGGGATATTGGTTATCATTCGTGATTCATGGTCCTATTTTTATGCTTTAGTTGTTGTATCAGCAGATTGCATTGCCTATTTATAGGCTTGTTCTGTTTGACTACGTAATGTGGAATCTGGTTTCTCAAAATTACTCTCTTACTCTAATTCTGTATCAATAGGAACGTTTAAAACTTGGACTATCCCAAAACCTGTAGTACATTTTTCACAACAGATAGAAAGTGGAAATGCACATTTCCTTTTATATAAACAATTTCCAAAATGAAGACATATATCTATTAAACCAATAAAATCCAGAAGTTTAAGATGTTTATATTTGATAAAAACTAATAGAATCTACATTTTAACATTATTAAACAAAATCTAACTTGGACATCATAAGCAGTAACATCAAGATGATTTGCAAATAAGAAATATAAACCTAGAAGAATCTAAATTCATCCCCGATCCAATTACTAGATTTGACTAAAATATAGCAAGCTTCCACTCAACACGTTTTCTTTCTCCATATCCATCTCCATCAACACTATAAAATCCCATCACCATATTCTCTCTAAAAATATTATTCTCTCACTCATCGCCGCTTTCTACCTTCTCTTTTTCCTCATTATCCTTTACCGTAAATTCACCAAAAAAATTACATCAGAACTTGATAAAACTGAGAATAAAAAATAAGTTAAAAATATTAAACAATACCTTAGGTTTCATGAATAAACAAAAACGGAAATGTAAAATGTGAAAATGATAAACGAATAGGGCGAGAAGAAGGGACTAAGGATTACGACTGAGAATGAATGAAATGATAAGAATTAAATGTTTAAATGAATAACAAAATAGAAGAATTCGAGAATAAACAAATAAGAAAATTGATGATTCATGAAAGAGAAAATATGATTTGATACGTAAATGAACAATAATAAAGGAATTAGAAACATAAATTAAGGGAGGAAAAATCAAAATTAAATACACAATACAATTAAGATTTCAAAAATATGATTGTTTCATTGAAATGAGGAAGGGTAAATTGAGATAGCAAAAATCACTCTCTCCACCGTGTAACGAGGTTATTGCCCAATAATATAATTAATGGATACACCAAAACATTTCCGTAATTTGTATCTCCGATATGGCCGAACTTATAATTATTTCTCTAAGAAACCTCTCTATTTTTTTGAAGCGCGTTGAACAAAAGGAAAAAATAGAACAAAAAACAACAAAAGAACAAAACACCACAAGCTCTCTCTAGGCTATAGGAGGAAAACGACCTCACCACAACCCTGGACAACTAGAATATGTTGCTAATTTGGCAAAAGAATGAGCTAAACGATTGCAACTGCATTTAGCATGAATGAATTTAGAAATCCTTTTACATGCAACTATCTCTAAGACCTCAGCCATAATTGAACAAACTTCCGTTAGATTTGAGTATTCATTGTTGAGGAGCTTGACTATGCCAAGACAATTGGATTCTACCACCATTTCAACATCTTAAGTAGTTAAGATTTAAGGAACAAGCAAATAAAGAATTATGAAGAACAATGTATATTGTCTTAGTTCAAAGATTGATTAAATACATGAAGAAAAACCTCTTTAAATAGAAGAGGAAAAGAATGAATCATTACAAGAGGTAAGGAGAGAAAAGACTAAACAAGAATAACCAAGCAAGAGAATAGCTAAAGAAGTATAACTACCCTTACTAACTCTTACTAACTCAAGCAAGTGAAGGAAAAGAATAAGTTGCACGTGAAGAGAGGAACAAGTAAGTAAGAATAGCCAAAAGAGATGTCATGTCATAACATCCCCCTTAAACAAGGTCGGAGAGAATCAAGGTCGAGTTTGTCACGGAGGAAAATGAAATGAGAGGTGGACAGCGGCTTGGTGAAACAGTTAGCAAGCTAATCATTAGTAGAATTGTAGTGAATGAGTAATTGTTTGTGAAGAACTTGGTCATGAACAAAATGGACACCAATCTCAATATGCTTCGTTCAAGCATGAGCAACATTATTTGCAATGGCGAAAGCACTAATGTTATCACACCAAGATATAAGAGGACCTTTTAATTGAATGCGTAATTCAGAGAGAATAGACTGTATTCAAAGCAATTCATAGGCAACATGAGACAGAGCCCTGTATTCATATTCAGTACTAGAATGAGAGATCACACTTTGCTTCTTGGAAGACCAAGAAATGAGGGATGGGCCAAAATAAATACAAAAAAAAACCCAACTGAGCGTCTGTCATCAGAGCAAGCAGCGCAATCCGCATTAGAAAAGCTTGTGAGAGTGAGAGGGGGTGCAGCCTGAAGAGACAGTCCCAAAAAACAGGGTGCCTTTGATAGCGAAGGACGTGTTTGAGGTCTTGCCAATGAGATAAAGTAGGGGATTGCCCATACTGACTAAGTTTGTTGATAGCATATGCAGTATATCAGGCCAAGTATGGGTGAAATAATATAAGGATCCCAGAGAGCTGCAGTAAAGAGCTGGATCAGGCAGATGAGCTCCCTCGTTGAGAGATAAGGAATTAACAGTAATCATAGGAGTAGGAGCTGGCTTGATGATGGACATGTGCAAGCGAGTAAGAAGATTAGCAATATATTTATGTTGGGATTGGAGAAAACCATGATTGGTTCGAAGAACATGAATTCCCAAAACGAAGTGTTGATGACCAAGATCCCTCAGAGCAAAACGTTGTTGAATTAAAAAAAATATAGTGTTGGATTAAAGCAAGAGTGGAATATGTGATGATGATATCATCCACATATATAAGAATTAAAACCATAGAATTATGTTGATGGAGGAAAAACAGGGATCGATCAGAATGACTGTGCTGAAACTTTCAGGACAAGAGGATAGATTTAAGAATTATCATACCAAGCCCGAGGCGCCTACTTAAGACCATAGAGAGCACATTTCAATTTGTAGACATGATATGGATAAGAGGAATCAGCATTCCTGTCACAACTTTTTTTCGACATAAGAGCGGCTGACATCCTCTGTAGAGAAAAAAATGAGTTTTAGAGTCGCCACCAACCATTTTGGGTCTGTGAAAACTAGATTGGGTTTGGCAAGTGATTGTGTGTAGTGAAGGTGTTAGCACCCTACAACACCTGTTTTAAAAATAGTTACAACATTTTATCTATTATTATCCTAAGTAAAAAATGATCCTTTATTTTGATTAAAAATTGTTTGTTTTATTTTGGGAAAACAAATGTCCCATTTAGTTTCTTCTTAACTTAAAAAATGAATTAAGAATTGAAATACGAAATGGGTGGAGTTATGGCCATTTATTGAACAATATTGGAATTGGAAAACTCCACCTTAAGAAATTGAGAATTTTAGTTCTCAAAATTCATCACAGGATTGTATTTATATATATATATTTTTAAAAAATCTATTTTCCTATTTTTAGAAAAAAGTTTTATTAATTTTTTGATTTGAAATAATTTAATTTTAAATTTTCATTTAATTTTGAAAACAAATTTTGAATTTTTTTTTATCTATACTACCTCTAAAATGGGTTTAAGAGGAGAAACTTTTGATTTCCTCTTTTGCCCCTTTTTAATTATTAATTTTTATTTTCTATATTTTATTTTAACTCATGAGTATTTATTTGTTTTGAAAAATCAAAGGTTTATTCTTGATTTTTTAACTCCCCTTTTACCCCTCCTTTAATATTAATTTATGTTTTAGTTTTTAAATGAATGAATTTTTTATATTTTAATACCTATTAATTTAATTAAAACCTTCAAGGATTGTTGATATAGGAAAATAAATAGTCCATGATCCTTTAATATTTTTTATGTTTTAGTTTTTAAATGAATGATTTTTTTGTATTTTAATACCTATTAATTTAATTTAATCCTTACGAGAAATTGAATGTGGAAGGATGTATATACAAAACATTCATGCACCTATTTTATATGAAGAATGGAGTAATTGGGATGGTGTTGATATGATTACGTTGATCGAAAATCAAACACTTTTCAAAAAATTAATTAAAATACTTCCTCTTATTAAATCAAATGCCCAAAATAACCGACTCTTTCCCTTCTCATTTTTTCTTATTTAATACATTTTTTGGCAATGAAATCTTTGAAAGAGAAAAACTCGGGAACACAGTGAAGAAGAAAGGCCTCATGATAAGTCTACCATTACCAAGCAGTGACAGAGGTGGCAAAGTAAGAATGATGGTTGAGGTCTTTAATTATTTGATTTGGGGATAAGGGAAACCAAGATTGTTACCATTTTTCTTAGCTTTTGCACTCAAAATTTCTGTACCACATAATCCAGGTGAAAACCTTGAAACAAACAAATATACCTAAATTTGTATCTTTAAATTCATAATGGATTTTATGGATATGATTTTGAAGTACATAGGATTGTTTCAATTTCTTGGAGAAAGGAAAAACAAAACAAGAGTATATAGCTTAATTATATTCTTTCTTTTTTTATCCTCTTTACTTCTTATCAATATGAGTGATTAATTTAAATTAATAACTTTGAATGATATAGATTATGAAAACGGATAGCTTTCTTATGAAATGACCCATATCAAATAATATTTACTGAAGAGTTCTCCATATAAACCGACTGTTTTCATAAATTACAGGTTCCTACTCAAAGATCCCTTTGCACGTTGAATTAAAATAAATCTTATTGTGCGTAGAGCGATTATAGGCAACAAAGGGGTGTGCTCGAGACTGTTGGTATTTAGGAGTTTGTTTTTTAGTATCTTTATTCATAATGGATGTGAAATAACTCAAAACTAACTTGGTGAAGTATTGTTATCTTTCATTTTAGTCTTTTACTTTGAAGATTTATTTATCAATCCATTTTGAGCGGTTTTTTTTTCAACAACAATGAAATTTTTTGGGATGCTCGATTCAATTTCTCAATTTATTCAAATTATTTTTTATTGGAGTATCAAATAAAATCATTTTTTCTATTCCCGACAATTAATTTATTTTTTAAAAGAGTCCCGTAAACTATTAAAACACGTTCAACGCACATCATAATTATTTTGTTTGGGTGTAATATGCATTTTGATTAAAAAAAAAGTTACGAAATAGGTTTTATGAATGAGTGACTAACCACGAAGCATTTGAGAGGGAATAAGACATAAATAAAAAAAACGCAAACATGCTCGATGAGAAGATTGAAGGAGCTCGAAAAAACTAAACATAGATTTGGTCAAAATTTCAAATTAGGTTATGAATATTATCTTTGAGTTTATTGGTTTAATCAAAAGATTCTTAGTTGAGGAAGTGAATTGAATCAACAATGGATTTATGCTTTCATTTTCGCTTTTTTTTAATATATCTGATGTGTCATTCTGTTTCTTTCCCCTAATTGATCTTGTTTTATGATTTTGTTTTATGGGTAAGTAGATCACTTAAGTATTTTTCTTTTCACTTTTATAGCTTATGTTGTTTGATTGATAATTCTTCTAGATATTTATATATGACTAGTCGAAATAACGTGCGTTGCACGTGATCATACGTTGTTTCACATATGCCACACTTTCATGTTTATATCAAATTTACCCATTTTTATATATTCTATTAATTTAATGATATATCATTGATGTAATTTTACAACAATAATTTATCAGTAATGTAAATTCTAGTATTAAATTTATATCAATAATATAAATTTACAAAAATAATATATCAATTATAATCAAATTTTCATAAAAAAATTATGGGTTAATTATGTGTTGGGTAATTTTGATATTTTTCAATGTTTGTGGTTTTTTTGAAAACTGAGACTCGATATTGGGTATATGTGATAATAGCCCTTAAATTTATTAGAGTATTGAATTTATATTAAAAACATAAATGTTCCGGTTGATATTCTTAAAGTGTAATGTTTTTTTTTTCAAAAAATTAAAATGATAAGTTTGATAGAAGGCAAATAGCTTTTATTTAAGTAAAATGAATGTTTTTTTAGGAGCTTATCATTTATTGACCATCTCCATGAATTGGAAGATTATTCCATCTTATTCCTCGGCCACATTTGCTTTCATGTTTTTGAGTTAGCCTCTAATTGATTAAAGGTCAAACGACACAAAATATGCACGTATATATATAAATGGTGTAGAAACACAAGCCAATGAAGTATAATAAATAATCGCCGCCAAATAAATTATTACAAATTTTGAATAAAATTCTTAAGAATCAAGTTTTTTTTTTTTTTTTAAGAATCAAGTTCAATGTGCATAAATATTTTTATTTTTATGAACCATAATTCATAATTTGGCAAAAAAAAAAAAAAAAAAAAATTGAACTTCTCTATTGCTCTCTTCATAATTTGATATAAAAAAAATTATACCATGTTATATGGAGGTTTGTTCTAGAATCAAGACAGCCTTTTAGTTTTTCATAAGAAATAAGAAGAATGTTTCTCAAAACAAGATCATAAATCTACAATTAATGATACTACTTTTAATCTCTCTCTTTCCGAATCATTTTAAATTGATACATGAATCTAGCAAAAATAGTGAATAAAGATGATCTTCAATATTTCAGTTGTCTGTGTTGGTGTCTAACTCCGTTTCCTCAATCACCGATGACTTTCCAACTTCAATGCATCAACTTTACTAAACATTTCACGTTACCAAGAAATTCAAAACAAATCCATAAAATACAACATTTTCTTCATTCATTCAAAAGAATGAATTTAAGTTTTGGGAGAGAAATATCCAAAACTGGATATGAAATAAGGAAAAAAAATATTGAGATGAGAGAAAAGAATATTTTGAATTTTGGTTTGGTCATTTTTGTTGTTTTACATTGCTTGCAAAGTTGAAATGATTAGACTCACTTGGAGGATCTGGGTTTTAAAGTGGGATTATTTATAGTAATCGATCAAAAAAAAATCATCATTAATTTAATGAAAGAAAATCAACGTTTAATTTTTAGTCTTAAACCAATGACTTTCCATTAATTTTCATGATAATTTCCACACACCAGATGCAATGCAACTATGAAATCTAAGAGTCATCCAATTTAATGATGGTTGATATTATATTTTCTGGCAATTGTTCACAGTGAAATAATACGAATCTAAACAATTGAATGCAACCTGAAACCATTAACTACAAAATGTAATAATTCTTCAACGAAAATTTAAATTTATATTTAAACAAAATAAAAACATTGATCAAAACAATAATACATCGATAGAAACCTCTTATTCACA
Source organism: Gynostemma pentaphyllum (assembly GCA_028015215.1). Classification (NCBI taxonomy): domain Eukaryota; kingdom Viridiplantae; phylum Streptophyta; class Magnoliopsida; order Cucurbitales; family Cucurbitaceae; genus Gynostemma; species Gynostemma pentaphyllum. The sequence goes on along the minus strand of CM051346.1, from coordinate 36,768,177 downwards.
CCTTTAAGAAATTAAAATTATACTATTTTTTTAAATAAAATAATATATCATACACACGAATACATAATATATATTAAAAATTATCCCTTCAGTATTATGCCTACGTTGATCTTAAATTTAAAAAATCAAATTTAAACCTATGAGTTTTGAAATGGGTAAATATAAATCTAATTATTATTTTTTATAATATATAAGGAAAATAATTATAAATTTGATAAAAAAAAAATTATCTTACTATCTTAAAAGAGAACAGATATAAAATTTAAAAATTTAATTCTTTTTTAATATCTTCATTTTAATTCTTAAATTTTTAGGACTTGTTTGCAAAAAAAAAAATTATATATTTATAAATATGTCATTTTTAGTGAACATGTCAATTATATATATAACATCAATTATCATTAATATTATAAAAATTATTCATTCAATTTCCATTACTGTATCTTATAAAATTATCTGGCAAAGACTATTTTAAACTAATCCTAAAAATTTAAGAATTAAAATGAAGATATTAAAAAAGAATTAAATTTTTAAATTTTATAACTAAATGAAGTAATTGTTCTGTTTTAAAAAAAAAATTAATGAAATTTTTTTCACACAAAGTTGTTTTTCCTTTGCCCCGTTACAAAGGATGAAAAGTGTTGGGAAGTGGAACATGTTAAATGTAAAGAGATGGGAAATCAAGAGGATTTGGCTCACAAAATGTTAATAAGGGTGGGTATAGTTGGAAGTGAAAGATTCTCTACTTATTGTCATTTTTAATATATTAAGATAATTTCTTTTTTTCTCACAAGGCAAATTTCTTTTTTTCTCACAAGGCACTCACAACCTCCACTCTTGCAAAGAATATTTTGGTGGAAGAGAGCCCGAAGGAATATTAAAGCCACAAAATTTAAATACTAAGAAGAAAAGTTTTAACCAAGGAGGAATTCACTATCTTCCAACCATTATTATTATAATTTTTTTATGGATATCAATTACAGAGTATAGAGCAGATTTTTAGCTGATTAATTTTTTTTTGTAGACTAATCATTTTTGAACAATCCCATAAAAAAAAGTACCACGTGCAACACACGTAATTATTGACTAGTCATCTTAAAAATCATTTAAAATTTTCTTTTTGGAATCATATCAAATTTAAAATATTATTTTAAAATCATTTTTCAATTTTTCTCTTAGTTTTTTTTGAAGATTTTCAGAGACTAATATCCTAGCAAAATCAATTTTAAAATATATCAATTTATTTCAAATGAATTAATTTTAAAACAATGTTTCAATTTTATTATTTTCAATGCAAACATGAGATATTAAAACTAATGGAAAAATACATAATAACATTATTTTAAAATGCATGAAATGACAATTTATTTGATGACCTAATATTAAGATGCAAATGGTGATAAATTTAAGAACAATACTTGGCTCCTAAAAAATTAGCAGCCAAGTGTTAACATGATTTTATATTATAATATTACCATTAATTCAAGGGTGAAAAATCAAGTTAGCCACTTGGGAGACCATCTTTTCCCCTATAGCCATGTAGTTGAAAAAATGTGATATTTAGCCACTTTTTACTATTCGATTTTTCAATATACCTATTTTGCCCTTTTTGTATGGTAGGTATAGTCTGACACCTCTGACGCGTATGATTTGACATTTCTGACATTTTTCTTTCTCAATGCATTCTTTCTTTCCCAGTTTTTTGGTATAGTTAGTATAGTGTCCATAGTTCTTCAGTGTATTTAATATATGTTGTGTATTTTTATTATTTTTGCATTTTGATTTTATACTATATATTTCAATTTTAATTCAATTTTGTAGATTCATTTTAGTATATTATTTATAGTTTCTCTTCTCATGTAAAATGTTTTGTACATATGGAATATTGGGTCTATCGTCTTTCACGTCTTAACTAGTGCATTTGAGAACATGTGAATGTACGTGTTATACGTAATATACATGCCATATAATCTGCAAATGAAAAACAAAAAGAGTGTTAATTCAATAATACTAAATGTACACAAAAAAATGCTTAATATGCAAACAAAATAAAATGAACATAAAAGAAAGTGGGTGTACATCAAGAAAAACGCATATGTATGTATAGTACGTATATTTCGTATATTGCGTGTAATACAGACTGCATATCAAGAAAAATACATGGTTATGTATAGCACGTATATAACAAAGATATATATTTAAACAAACCACAAAAAAAGTATATTACAGACTGTATAGCAAAACAGCAACAGAACGAGAGACCACAAAGTATATATTTAAAACAGACCACAGAAAAATGCATATTATGTATAGTACATATAGTACAGACTGTACATTAAGCATACACAGAAACAGACGAGAGACAAAATATGTATATTACAGACTGTATATCAAGAAAAACTCATAGTTGTGTATATTTCGTATATTGCGTGTATAATAGACTGTATATCAAGAAAAACACATAGTTATGTATAGCACGTATATTACAAGAGATTTATATTTAAACAAACCAAAAAAATGTATATTACGTATAGTACGTATAGTACAAACAATACATTACGCAAAACAGAAACAGGCAAGAGACAAATATGTATATTACGTATATTGCAAAACAACGTATATTGCATGCATTACATGTATAGCAGAAAACAAAATATTAAGAATTTATGTATAGTACATAAAACAACAAAAAGACATAAATCAAACAAAATATGTATATTACCTTTTGTCAAATCCATGCTTATTTTGGTTTAGATATTCGAGATTCGGAATAAAAAACGTTGAAATATATTTATGAAAAACGAGATCGAGAAGAAATTAAGTAGAGATATAGTAATTAAAAAAAGTGTTGGAAATTTGTGAGATTGACATTTGTAGACGATAAAAAAATGTAGTTTTTTTTTAAAAACAAATAGAAAGAATGAGAGAGATGGAAGAAAAAATGAGAGAAAAATGAAAAAAAAAAGAGAGGAAGAGAGAGAAATTCTAATATATAGAAGAAAAAAGGGGGGAGGGGGAAATGGGAGGGAAAATACTTTTCAATTAAATATGAAAAGTAGATAGAGAGAGAGATGAGAGAAAGATATTAATATTAAAAAAAAATCAAATGGACGGGAGGAAGGGAATGGGAAAGAGGAGAGAGAGTGTAAAAAAAAAAAGAATGGACGGAACGGAAGGGAAGGGGAGAGAGGAGAGAGAGGGTTTTGATTTGACATTAGGGTATTTTAGTCATTTTACTTTTAGAGATGGCTAAAAAAATAAAAATAAATATATATGGCTATAGGGAAAAAGGAAGAAGAAAATGTGGCCATTTATATATTTTTACTCTTAATTTCAATTGGTTTTTGATGAGTTTGATGCTACTTTAATTAGTTTTTCTCTTTTTATGTAGGTTTGGAAACATGTTTGCAAAATAAGGGAAAAAGAATAAAATTTGACAAAAATCATGTCAAGCGAGCCATCACTATCTTTCGAGCAAACCATCGCTTGACATTTAGAGAATTCCAGATTTTAGCCTAGCGACCCATCGCTTGAGAAGTAGAAAGGTGTCGTTATCTGCCTAACGAGCCATCGAGCCATCGCTCAACATTGAGCGAGGCGTCGCTCGCCCGTTTTTAATGAAGCCTTGCGACATTCAAGCGAGCCATCGCTTGAGAAGTAGCGAGGCGTCGCTCGAGCCTGAAATCTACCACCGACTTTTAGAGCCTATATAAAGGGGGCTGAAGCTTATTTTTTATTCATTCTTTACATACTTGGAGGCAGTAACTTTGGAGCACTTTTTGGAGTTTTTGAGCGATTTTCGAGTGAGTCTTTTATGTTTTTTAGATTATTTATTTTGTTGAATTTATTTATGGAAAGCTAATTTTCTAATTCTTAGGGGATTGATGTAGCTACTTTATTTTTATGGTTTGAGTATTTAGTTTTAGTTTTGAAAGACAATTTTATTATTCTATTTATGTTCTTATGTTTTTAATGCTTTTGATTTACTGGCCATAAATTAATTGATTTTAATTCTGAAATCTAATGCTCGGGAGAGGTGGTTTTAGGATAGATCTTGGGAACATAACTGAAGGTAGATTAGAGTTGGGAAACTTAATCTTAATTTAGAAGTCTAAAAAGAACTTGTGATTCATACACTTTTAATTACTGAAATTGAATAGGGATATTGTTTCTTAATTAATTGTGATTCTTGATTTGACGCTCGGGAGAGGTAGTTAGAAATTTTAGTGTTCTTGACTTATAGAGTATGAAATTATTGTTCTTGACTAAAAGAATATTGATTCCATAAATTAAAGCAGTGAAATCATTCCTCTAGGACCCCTTTTCCATTGATTTAATTCAAACTTGCTTTCATTTAGTTTTGTCTTTTCTTATTAGTTTATTATTATTAACTTAGTCCACTCATCATTATTTTACGATTTCTAAATAAAATTGAGTTAGTCATACATTAGTACTTAGGTAGAATTAATTCTTTTTCTCAGAGGACGACAACCTTTTGTTCTTATCACTATATTAAAACTTGACCCCATACGCTTGCGGGTAATTGATAATTTACGTCATCACCAAGGATGCTTAAAATCATTCAAAATCAGCCAAATAGCTGCTAAAAGAAAAAAAAAAAAAAAAATTTATGCACACGTGGCTGATTATGGTTGGTTTTAAGCAACCTTGGCTGCTCATAGCAGCAAAGTTTTGTTCTAAATTTAATACATGACATGAAATTATAAAATATATAACAATGATAATTTATTAGATTGACAAAATATTAAAATAGCAAGAAATTATGAATGAGAACTAAACTTTGAACCCATAACTTCAACATGAAATGAAATTTAAGTCATCTAATCAAGAAGTCATAGTTCAAACAATTATTATTGAACTCATAATATAACAAGTTTAAATATTCATATAAAAAGAAAAGAAAGAAACTGGCTTACGCAACTTGGTCATGTTAGGAATTTGAAGGGTTTGAAAATCCCTAAACTCCCTAAATTAAGAACAAAAAATATACAACAAAGAATAAAATAGTAAACAAGAGAAAAAAAAATGACACCATAATTTTATACAAGTTCCGAATTGGTACGTCCTGTCTTTTGTAAATTTGCACGTTCCACTATGAAGATGAAGATTACAATGAGACTAGGGGTGCAAGGGGAACCGGAAAAACCAGAACCGAACCAAAATCGTATGGAACCAAACCGAAACCAGTTCATGCGATTCCGGTTTGGTTCTCCTTTATAAGAACCAATAAGCTAATAGTTCGATTCCGGTTTATGAAGTTAGAACCAATAAGGAACCGGAACCGAACCGATATGCATATAATTTAATATATATATATATATATGAACCAAACATTGTTTGGATTGATTTATTTGTGATATATATGATTTTAGATTGGATGAACATCAACATATATATGAATTTTGAGGAAGGATTTTATGAGTTTGAATTGAATTATTTGTGAAATATATGATTTTGGATTGATTGCTATTATAAGAATGAATTTTTATGATTTTTAGACTTTATATGAATTTTTGAAGTAAACTAACGAACCGGAACTGGATCATTAAGGAACCAGTTAACTTTCTAAACCGGTTCCTATTCCGGTTCCATCTTTTTTTATAATTACTAACAGGTTCGGTTCTAAACCGGTTCCGGTTCCATCCTTTTTATAATTACTAACCGGTTGGGTTCTTGTTCTTATCAAGAATCGGCATGAACCGAACCGGTAACACCCCTAATTTAGAAGAATAATAGAAGTTTGACAACCAATTATAACTCTCTATTTTTTCTCAATAAGAACAACCCCAAAATTAACCCAAATAAATATCGTGAACAAACCACCACTGCCCACAAATATTGCTCTCAGTTAGAAGTAATTGTCGCCCCTATGTATGTTGAAATTTTCAAGACTTGACACACAATCGAAACAAACCTTACATGTATATATATGTTAATCTCCACCGACTAAAATAGACCAAAATTAATGTCCAAAACCTAAAGAAAGGTCAAACGTATAATTGGTCAAATAAAGGGGATGTTGGTTTTGAATTGGACTTCACAAAAAATCTATTTGATTTTAGGCTTATTATTTGGGCTCCACCAAAAAACTCAACAATCTCCCACTTAGAGACAAATCAATCATCTTCAACTCCCATTGCATTAGTAATTTACCACTCGCTTGGAACACTAAGGCTTCAATTTGCAAACTCAAAACAATTTGCAAAACCATATACCTGTAAGAGTCCATTTATATAGTTGGCCCCTGCATGGCCACCGCTGTGAGCAATCTCCCAAGCTCCAGCCACTCCCACTCCATCTATGTGGTGGATCAACCACTTTACCAACTATCCGCCTCCAACAAATATTGGTAAAGAAATATTATGCTTGACATTAGAATTCAAGTCAGTTGCCAAATTAGAGATTTCATCTCTGATGCTTACACCCTCTTTGACTCTAAAACTAGCCAAAAGTGCCCTATTGCCCTCAGGCAACTTCACCAGTTCGTTATCTTGCCTGTCAGTTGAGGCTATTTTTTAGTGCTTCCAAATTCTCCCAATTGTTCCTCTTCATGAACTGATGGATTAAAATCTAACTGTCCTTTCCATGTTGTTGGCGTACCCCTCCCATTTGAGGGAACATCAACAGCTCTCCAAATTTGCACTTTACGTGTAACACCCTTAATTTTGACAACATTCAAATGTGTCTCATACAAAGTAGAATGTTTGTAGCCTCTCCACCAATAAAAAATCCTCTAGTGAGTTTCCATACCCTTATGCTAAACTCACTTCGATAACCAGCATTATGAAGTTGACCATCAAAAATAATATTCAACTTGTAATTAGGAACATATCTGACATTCCTTAATAGTAACCTGCATCTTGTATCAGTCTCCAAACTTACATTTCCAGTGTCAGCTGCTTTAGAGATATTTTTGTTCCCCATTTTCACTAAGCCAAAATCTCCTGCGGTAAAAGATGAGAACAATTGTTTCTTTGAAGTAATATGAAAAGAAGAGGCACTATCCACAACCCAGAATGTCATCGGCTCATCGACATTAAAACTCTTATCAACATAGTAAAGAGCATGTGTGACCATATTAGCCTCTGAGCCATTGTCGTTTTTTTCTGATCTTGTTTCAGTTCCCTTGTGGCAGTAGTAATACTCAATCCCCTCGTTCCATGTACCTTTACCCTTACTGTTGTTACTTTGACTGATTTTTCCTTTACCGATATACAAAGCAGTACCACTGTTAGAGGCCATACTAGAACTCTTCAAACAAATTTCTTCTGCAAGAGCAAAATCTTTGATATTTACAAAACAAGGCTTCCCCCTTCCCTGAGAATTAGCGATACCAGTTTTCATAGTAGACCAACTACCAGATAAAGATGTCAAGAATGCAACAACAACCATATCATCGATCATTTGAAAGCAATTAACTAATTTATGATAATGATGTATTTATTCAGATGATCTGCTAATGGTTCATCATCAGGCAGCTTCATATGCAACGAGTTGACTGTAGATGTATATCATGTTGTTGACAATGGGCTGTTTATATATATCAGACAAGGTCTTGATCAATCCCATTGTAGTTGTCTCTTTTGCCACATTACGGGCAATATTCTTTGACAAGGTCAATCTCACAACTCTCAGCACTTTCTTATCTAATAGCTTCCATTTTTCATCCTCCATACCCTCTGGCTTCTCTCCTAATGGTAGATGCAACTTCCTGTTAAACAATAGTCTTCAATCTGCATCATCCAAAATGAAAAATCTAAACCATCAAATTTTTCGATCCCAATATCCTCTGTACTATTCATCGCTCACAAGTCCCAGAAACCTGAGGCTCTGATACCAGTTGTTGGGAATTTGAAGGGTTTGCAAATGCCTAAACTCCCTAAATTAAGAACGATAAATATGCAACAAAGAATAAAATAATAAACAAGAGAAAAACGACACTAGAATTTTATACAGGTTCCCAATTGGTGCGTCCTGTCTTCTAAAAATTCGCAGGTTTCACTATGAAGATGAAGATTACAATTGAGACGAATAATAGAAGTTTGACAATCGATTATAACTCTCTATCTTCTTTCAATAAGAACAACCCCAAAATTAACCCAAATAAATACTGTGGAACCCCAGAAAAGGATGGCCCAACTTAAATGGGATATGATAGCTTCTTTATGGTCTAACAAACCACCATAGCTCACAAATATTGTTCTCGGTAAGAAGCAATTATCACCCATGTGTATGTTGAAATTCTCATGGCCTTACACCACCGACTAAAAAAGACCAAAATTAATGTTGTCCAAAACCTAATGAAAGGTCAAACGTATAATTGGTCAAGTAAAGGGGCTGTTGGTATGAATTGGACTTCACAAAAAATCTATTTGATTTTGGGCTTATTATTTGGGCTTAATTTCAGCTAGGGATTTGGTCCCCACCAAAAAACTCAACAAGTCTGACTCCGACTTGTAACTTAACAATACTAAAATTTTCAATATTGAGAGAGAATGGGGATGGGTGATGAGCATCTTTTCCTCTTGGATCCTTTTTTCTACCCCCTCCTTTTTTTTTTCACCGAAGACCATTCATTTATATAGGAATAAAAATGAGTCCACGAAAGACTTGAAAATCAAATAGGATTCAAAATCTATTTTAACTAAATTAGTATAATTAAATTTAAATTTAATTTTTGAATTCAAATCTTTATTTAATTAAATTAAATTAACTAAAATTATATTTAGAGCTTCAAACCAATATATAATATCAATAAATTAATATAACCAAATTTAAAATTTAAATTTGAATCCAAATCTTAACTTAACTATATTAAAAGAATTAATATTGAATTTGGAGTTTGAAAATTAAACTTTAATTTAATTAAATTAAAGGAATTAAATTTAGATTTGAAATTTTAAAATCAAATCTTAATTTAACTAAATTAAAATAATTAAATTTAGAATTTAGAATTTGGATTTAAATTACAATTTGATTTTTTTTTTAATAAAACAAACTAAATAAGAAACTGAACATAGATTTTTTATTTAATTAATTCATTATTATAAAACCCAAATTTCAAAATATAAATTTTAACCTATTTCAAACCAAATCTTTATTTGACAACCTATTTTTTTTTCTTTCCAACACACATTTTCTTGTTGTTTATTTATTTATTATTTTAATTTGATAATTTATATCTTTTTCAATTAAAACCATATTTTTGTATTTTTTTTCCAAATTTATCTATTTTTTGTATTTTTCATTTAATTATTTTTAGAAAATAAAATAGGCCGGACAAAATATGGTGTCTACAATACCCTTGCGATTGAGGCATAAAAATAGTTTCTTCAAGCTCACCATTTAGGAAAGCATTTCTTACATCAAGCTGTTGCACAAGCCAATTCCAAGTAAGAGCAAGGGTGAGAACCAGGCGGATTGACACAGGCTTTATCATAGGACTGAAGGTTTCTGAATAATCCATGCCATGAGTTTGGGAATATCCCTTAGCAACCAGATAGGCTTTGTAACGCTCAATGCCACCATCACCTGATCGTTTGATTTTAAATACCCATTTGGTACCAACTAGATATTGATGAGAAAAGGAACAAGCTTCCAAGTGTGATTTTGAAGTAAGGCTACAAATTCATTATCCATAGCCTGTTTCCAGACAAATGAGGAAAAATCATCATGAAACTTAGTGGGCCCACAAAAGGTCCAATCAAGAGAGGCAACAATCTTGGAGAGATAGCTGATAAGGTGCCTAGGTTTGGAGATGCCTGACTTGGTTGTGACCAATGAAGACACACTTGGTTGTATGAAAATCAAACTTGTGTTGTTGATATAGTTTTAGGCAAGGATAGAAGGCTGAACCAATTATTATGATGGAGTGATAATTAGGTTCAATATGAGTCAACAGCTGGAAAGGAACAACCCCTTGAAGTACAGAACTAGGCATCCGATTAACAAGGTAAGTGGCTGTATAAAAAGCTTCCCACCAGAAGGACGGGCTTGAGCAAGCAAAGTGAGACCTATTTCAACAATATGGTGATGCTTGTGCTCAATTCTACCATTCTATGTTGAGGTATAGGGACAAGAGAGCTAGATGGCAATACCAGTGGAAGTAGCAAAAGTAATAATAGGTTTAAATTTAGTTCCCTCATCACATCTTTATCTTCTTATCATATTGATTCTCAATAAGCTCTTTGAATTGCCTGAAAATTTCCAAAACATCACTCTTGGCTTTAAGAAGAAAATCCATGAAAAATGACTATAATCATCGAGAAAACTAATGTAATATGAGTATCCTTCAATAAACTTAATGGGACAAGGCACCATAGATCAGAATGCACCAGATCTAAAGGATGTTCAGCTCGAGAAATATAAAGAGAAAAAGGAAGTTTATATGCCTTACCATATTCACATGCCTCAAAAAAGGAAGTTTTTTCATTCATTTTGACTTCATCATTACAAAAGGTTAGAGTTGGATTCAAAACTCTTAAGGAGGGATGGCCTAATCTTTTATGCCACGCATCTTTACTACAAAATAACACCATATGACTACTAGGTGGGGTTAAGATTGACAAATTTGTGCAATTAGAGCTCAGAAAAGTATAAAAAATAAAGTAGATAGCTGCTGAGATGAGTCAATTTCTTTTGTTGTGGTTGAGGCCGCAGGCTGAGCTGAATCAAATTGATAGTGACCTGTCTTAAGAGTTCCTTCCAGTAGAACCTTACCCGTGATTTTCCTTAATGACAAAAAAGAATTATGAAACTCAAAAAAAAAATGATTATCCTAGGTTAGTCTTGAGATACTAATCAAATTATTTTTTATGTCAGGAACATGAAGGGGTTATCTGAGGGCTAGAGATTTGTTAGATGTAGGAATATAAGATAAACCAATATGATCAATAGAGAGTTTAGTGCCATTACCAACCATAATTTTCTCATTACATGAGTAGCCATATCTTAGGGACAAGTTCTCAAAGTCAGTAGCTAAATGATTGCTAGCACCACTCTCAAAATACCATAGTTGACTCCTTACATCTTCAAGGGTTGCAAGCATAACAGAGGTATTATAAGGGCCAGCATTAAACTGCCTATTGTTGTTATTATTGGATCTCTGAGAGTTGGAGGCATTAGGAGGAGTACTTTCCATATACTCTTTGTTCCAGCGATTGTAGCAGCTTCAGTATGTCCAACCTTACCACATAATTGGCAAGTTGGTCTAGATCCTTGATTTCTGTTTCTGTTCCTGGAATTGTTTGATCTATTGTTGCATTCTGATCTCTTGGTTGATGAGGGGATTGGTTAGGATGATTTTGTCTAAAAATACTGGCATTAGCAAAGTTGGCGGAAACGGAAGCTTGAGTTATAGAGATGCTATTTTTGATGGCTTGCAACTGCTCCTGTCTTCTTTCAAATGTGAGGAGTTTGGACTGAACTTCACTCCAAGACATGGTCTTGTTTTGAATCACCACTACAATGAGAGTATGCTCCTCATCCATACCAACAAGCACATGAGAGGTTAAGTCCCTTGAAGATATAGAATATCCAGCTAGCTGTAGATTGTCAGAGAAACTTTTCATTAGTCGAAGGTAATCATTCATCTTTTGAGTTTCTTTACGTGTTTACTGAAGCATAAGTCTGTTGTAGTCTTATTGAGCTCTATATTGAATTCCATAGAACTCAATGGTCTTATCCCAAAATTCTTTTGCTGTTTCACACTCATTTATTTGATAGCCAACCTTTTAAGACATAGAGTTGTACAACCATCCTAAGAGAAGTTGATCAGCTCTATCCCATATGTCATATTTAGAATTTGCCATCACAAAACCCTTTGGTTCATCTTAACACCCATGTGGTTTATGTCAAATTCTTGTATAGCCTCTGTAGTTTAAAAATGACAAATCACACCCAAGTAGATTCAATTTATGCCAATAAGATCCTTCACCTCCAACGTTATAAACGTTATTTTAGCCATAACTTCTTCGTTTGAACTCTGATTTGAATGATTCAAGATGTTTTGGAATCTTTATTTCTGACTCTACGTTACGGTCACTTGAAACTTTTAAATCATGAGTAAACAAAGGGGTTAATGGCTTCAATCATACCTAATATTTTGATGATAATAACATCTTTTATTTATTGACTATTTTGAAAATTTGAAGTGACCATAATGTAGAGTTCGAAATGAAGATTTCAAAACAATTCAAATCATTCAAATCAAATTTCAAACAAATAAGTTCTGGCTAAAATAAAGTTTACAACGTTGGAAGAGAGGGGTCATATTGACAGAATTTAGAACTACGGGAGTGCGATTTGCCGTTTTTAAAGCACTGAGGCTTTTCATGAATTTGACCGAAACCACCGGAGTGTTATTTGCAATTTACTTTAATATTTATCATATTTGAAGTAACTGATGTAAAAAAATATTAAAAAAAAACTTTTTGACTTTTTTAAATATTAAATTTTCATATATTCAATATTTGAGGCGGTGGCATGTCTTCTTTTCCCTCTCAGTCTCAACGCACCTTCTTCACTCTTCATCTGATCTTCCACAACATCTATCTCATTTCTTCCAAAGTGACTCTTCGTCTTCACCAAATTTAAGATGTTCTATAAGGACCTATTTCTCGTGTAATTAAAGAATAATTTGTTTTATAACAAATTACTTGAGGAAATCAGATTTAATACGTTTGATTATAAATTCATTAATAGAAGCACAGTTGTAATAGTGATCGTGAAAGTTGCAACTGTCGGCGGAATATAAAATGAACAAAAACAACACTTTAAAGATCAAGGAGGGGAATCGACGCAAAGAATGATTAACGTGGGAAACCAAACAGAAAAACCCACGAGGCCACGCTTAGACAAAAAATCCACTAGAAAGATTAATGTACATCAAAACAAGAAATTTAAAGCAAATATGCAAGCACAAATGAAAAACTCCCTTTTTCTTTGTCTTCGATTGATACTTGTTGATGATGATCTTCAAGCCAGATTATCCACAAGTCCCCTTGAGAATCTCAATCCAAGAAATCCCTTCCTTTTCCCGAATGTATCACAATACGAAATCCCTTCGGTATGTGTTAGTCTTATCCTAAGACTAATTTTGAATTTGGGTAATGAATAATTCTAAAGAACAACTCTCTCAACAATAAAAAAAAATCTCACAAGAGATTATAAACAAAAAGAGAGCAAAACTATAAAACACTCTAATAATATGCTTGAAAGCTTTGAGTGATTAGGAGAGGTGTTTTGTCTTGACAAGTTTGGCTCCCATTTATAGATGAATGGCTGAGATTCAAATTTTTCATTCTAAAAGAAATTAAGCCATGATTGATTGATTGATTTGTATCTATAAGGATATTATCAATTATCTAGCAAATAGAAAAATATCAGAGAATCAAAAGGAGGTGTGATTGCTTCAATTTTGCACTGATGAAAACATAAGGAGCAAATTAAGCTTAAAACGATGTTAAATGTATTAGGACACAATTAGAAAAAAATTGCCAGAAAATAATCTATTCAAATAAAATAAATCACAATTGATTTTATTTTTCCACATAGACGTTGGAGTACAATTAACCAAGTAAAGATTTAACAATTTTTAAAATAACTTTAATTAGCTTTAATTTTTTATTTTTTTTGACAAAAAATAAACTTTAATAAAAGATCAAAATAAATTACAATGAGAGTCTAAAGCCCTTTTAGCAAGGACATGGGCATCAGAGTTTAACTCTCTACTAACAAAAGAAAAAACAATAGAGCTAAAAAGAGAACTAAGATGAAGAAGATCATCCATAATACAAGAAAAAGTAGAAGGATAGACTACAATGCCCGAGAAGATGTCAATAACAGATTTAGCATCCGAAAAGACTTTCACGAACTTAAAACCATGAACCATGGCCTGATCCAAAGCAGGAAGAATACAACGAGCTTCAGCATGGGAAGCTGAAAGGCAAAGAGGACCCAAAGCACTTGAAGATGTGATGAGTGAGTCTTCTAATTTAAAGATCCAACCAAACCCTGACATGAAAGAATTCATATTCCATGAAGCAACACAATATATATTCAAATCATTAGAACAAACATTCAAATCCTCCAAACCAACAGACTCAGCAGTGGGCAACAAAGCAGCAGAAGGTACTAAAACAGCAAACTCAGTAAAAGGTAACAGAGAAGAAGAATGGCAAAATTAATTGTAATCTTCAATTGATTTAGAGATGCCATGAGAGAAGTTAAGAGAACATTCTCTGAATTTACGATTATTCCTCATTTTTCATAACCTCCAAGCTCCAAAAACAAAATAGTTTAGGAAAGCAAGATCACCGGGAACATGGATAAGAAGAGAGCATAAAATATCCCAGTTTTCACAAAAATTACAATCAATAAATTGATTAGTGTTTAGAGAAAGGGGATAAACAAACCAAAATCTCTTGGAAAATTCACAAGTCAAGAGGATGTGAGTGACAAATTTAACTTGAAAGGGACATTGTTCACAGTGAGGATTGAGAGGTAAACCCTTTTTAGAGAGATTCAGGTTGGTGGCCAAGAAGCCCTTACAAGCTTTCCAAAGGAAGTGTTTTAATTTTTGAGGCACCTGGAATTTCCAAATGAGATTCCAGCTTTTCTTAACTGAGGAGGAATCACTAGTTTCACCAACAATAGAGGAATTGATGAAAATAGGATGAAGAAATTTCAAAGCCTCCTTATTGTTGGGATTTATGCCCTAGAATTCGTAATTTGTAATAGAATATTTTATGAATAAATAAAAGTATTATTTTAGTGAATTTTGTGCAATTTATTATATGTTGATATTCGTTAAATATTCAAACATTAATAGAAAATTCCAGAGTTACTAATTCTGTAATCTTGACTACTATGAGATATAAAGTGGATCTAGTCCAAGATAGTAACTCAAATAGTCTACGAAACGAATACGGTTAGGAAACCTTATTCCTGGTAACACTTGTTGATGTTGTTCACCGATTTGATCCAAATCATTAGCATGTTGTAGATGCAAGTGGAAACATCATATATAATGAGTTTATATAAGATGGACCAGGATAATAAATCGATTCCTAAATAACACCGTTGATAGGAAATGATTTATAATATCAAATTTACGTTATTAAGATTGATACGTCTCAATCCTGAGTATGTTGTGAACTCACATTAATGAAGTCTTTTCCTTTGATTCACATAGTTGAGGGTGATCTGTTGATACACTCGATAAACTCCCGTTTTGGGGAAATGACTAAATTGGTGCTTGGGAACATTTCTATACAAGATGGCATTCATAACTTTCCTAAAACAAATGAAAGTGTTAGTGCGACACTATTCTAACTTAGGAACTTTAGGTATCTCCCTTGTTGTAATGATTCGGTACTTGAACATGAGGCCTCACCTTCTCACTGCCCGAGAAGGATCGTTCTATACTTGAAAACTATAGAAAAATGTTCATTAGAGAATCATCGGGTACACAAGGATAAAAGAGATAATTACAAGGGTAAAACGGTAATTTTGACCCAGTTGTAATTATGAGATTACCACGTGAAGGATATGTCAAAACAAACTTAATAACAAATGGACATAACCCATCTATAGTGAGGGGAGTTCAACTTAGGGTTTATAGTGGAATTACCCTAAGTTAATAATTATGATTAATTAATTAATGAGTTTAATTAATAAATCAATAATTATTGGAGCCCATGATCTATAGGTCCATCAGGTCCCTGTGCTAGCCCATATATCATTGTAACTAACCAAGTTATTAATTTAACAAGGAAGAAAGAATTATATTTAAGTAATATAATTACTTAAATAAAGGGAGATATTAATTATTTAAATAAAGAGTTTATTTAAATAGAAATTAATATTTAAATTATTAATTATTTAAATAATGAGTTTATTTAAATGGAAATTAATAACTAATATTATTAATTAAATAATGAGTTTATTTAATTTAATATTAAAAGGAGAGAATTAAATATATTTGTTTTATGAAACAAATAAATATTTTGCCCAAAATAATTAATTAATTGAATTTATTTCAATATTATTTAATTAAGATATTTTAGGCAATGTGTATTAAATTGAAAAGATAATTAGATTATTTTTCAAATTTTAAATGCATTAAATAAAAGATAAAATATATATATATAAAGATAAAAGGTTTATCTACGGCCACTTGTCATCCATTTAAAAGAAAATTGTTTTCTTAAAAGTTCAAGGGCCTGACGCCATGTTTATTTTATTTTTTATTTTTTTTTAAATAATTTTGATTATTTAAATTAAATGGAATAAGAGTTCTAATTTGATTAGGAAACAAACTCTTATTTTTCTTATAAATATGACCATTGGGTGCTCATATTTTAGACTTTGATTTTTATCAAAATTCTCTCTTTTAGTCTCCCTATAGCCGATTTTGGCATATCAAAATAAGAAGAATTTTTCTTCTTCTTTGTTTGTTCTTCCGGTTCGATTCCCACAAGTCGGGTTGGTTTGTGATCGGGATATAGCATAGAAGGCTTGGTGAAGTGGATTGATCTGTAAAGGAAACCCCAACCAATTCTCCATAAATCTACAATGTAAGTTTTCGAAAAACCTTATATTTATATTACGGTTTGATCACAATTGCATGTTATTAACGGATCCGTAATTAATCGTTAATTAATTTACTAAAGAAAATTCCGCAAATTTAGTAAATAGTTCCTTCACTTATAACCTGATTTAACAGAGTAAACACTAGAGGTGTTAAAATGCCAAATAATACTATCACGTAAATTATGTTTGCTGATAGGGATTGCTAAAATAAGAGCTGCATCAATAGGATTAAATGAAAGATGAACAAGAGCAGCATTCAAGGAGGAAGTATTGTGATCAATAAAATTAGCAACATAAAAGTTAATCACAGAACAAAAGTAGGGAATAGGTAAAAAAGAAGGAGGCCTAGGAAGCCAAGGATCCTTACAAATGAGAATGATCTAACCATTACCTACTCTCCAACGGAGTCCATTGATGAGGATTTTACGACCTTCTAAGATGCTTATCCACCCCCATGAAGAGATATTAGACTGCTGAACTTGCAAAACAGAGGAATTATTAAAATATTTTCCCTTTAAGACTCTGCTGAGAAGTGAATTGAGTTGTTGAATAATGTCCATCCCTACTTAGTTAGGAGACTAAGATTAAAACAATGAATGTCTTTGAAGTTTAAACCTCCACAGCTTTTAGGCAAAGTAAGCTTATCCCAAGCTCCCCAATGTATACCCTTTCTATCTTGTTTGGACTGCCACCATTAACGAGCAATGATGGAGTTGATATCTTTACACATGGTGTGACGACCCGTCATTTTAAATAAATTAAAATCAGAGAAAACAGCGGAAGTCTTTTATTTTAAGAAAAAATGGCGTGATTATGTTTGAAAATAGGCTAGCCAAAACCTGTTTACATCTTAAATTCAAACATCTAAAAACACAAGGAACATTAAGTTCCATCCAGGAGTTTAAAATGATCATAATCATAAAATGACAACCATAAGCTCTTATGAGCTAAATACAAAGTTCAAATCATCAAAATGACATAAATTTCACAAATCAACCATGTACATGGATTTTTTTTTTACATAACTCAAAGTCCATCTCGAAAATCATCATCTTCTCGATCAACCGCGCACCAGCTCGGACTTCCCTTAGAGAATGGGAAACTCTGAAAAGGTAGGTTGGATAGGTAGCCCTCGTCCCTACCAATCCAACGCAACCGAAATCAAGCCGATCCATCAAGAAATGAAAGAGAAACGAAGAAAAGAAAACTCACCCATGGTGGATGAAGGCTCACGGTGGGATAGGAAGAAAGATGAAGAAGTTTTGTCAACTTTTTATATGGATTTGTTCGTTTTTTATTGTAAATGAGTTTCAAAGTTGAAATCATGAATTTCTATCATGGAAATTGATGATTTTGAGCCCGGATTTTCGAAAAACACTATTCACCCGAAAACACTATTCACCCGAGACACTATTCATCTGAAATCACTATTCACCCGAAATTGCACATTTGTTCGCATATTAGTTATGAATTGTAATATGTTGTGCAATTGGTGAATTGTAGGTGTTTTTGATCCGCTTGCGTGATCGCTCCTTCGGACTTAGGAGCAAAGTCATCTTTTAATTAAGGTGAGAATAGTTAGTATTTAAAGTAACTATAGAAAGCGGACAAGTATGATGGTTTGAAGAGTTTGAAACTAAGATTAGAATTCGAACCTAAGATTAGAGGGTTGTGAGTTAGTGCCCTTAGGGTTAAGAGTTAATCCTTTAAGTGAGAACTTAGAAATTCTCAAGGAAAGTATTGAATCTTAGAAGATTCTAAGTTAGGTTCGATGTTAACTAAGTTTGGATCTTTAGAAGTTAAAGATCCAACTTGTAATTAAAACGGTTAATAGAACCTCGGATTTTTTTTGGAAGTTTAGAATCCGGAGGGCATAGGTTAATCGTTTAAGTTATGTTTCTAATCTTATTATTGATACCGGAGTTCGATCGACATATCGTTCGTCCGAGATTCTTATCTATATTTATCATTATGTCATTTACTTTATGCTCTTTACTTTATGTTGAATTCGATCTCTTTAATATTCGCACTTTACTTTATTTACTTTTGCAAAGCATATGCAAGCATATGCATAACAACATTGCACCATCATTTATTGTACTATAACACTTTGCATCATTGAAAGATAGTGAAAAAGAAAAGAAAGTGAAAAAGAAAAGAAAGTGAAAAAGAAAGAAAGTGAAAAAGGAAAGAAAGTGAGAATGGAAATGTAAGGAATGATGGATGAATGTGAATATCCATGTTCCTCATGCACAAGGGATGATGGATGAATGTGAATATCCATGTTCCTCATGCACAAGGGATGATGGATGAATGTGAATATCCATGTTCCTCATGCACAAGGAATGGTGGATGAATGTGAATATCCACGTTGCCTTCATTTCATGCATAAATGGCGAATGCGTTTCCTACGGGATGTACACATTACTTTTATGCATATGATTGATGAAAAGAGAATTGAAATGTTAAATATGATGCAAAACTCATTTACTTTTATTACTTATGTCATAATGATAGTGATGGATGAGTATTGACTACGATTATTATCAATATCATCCTTAAAAAGTATAAATGAAATTACCTAGAGTTTGAATGACTTTAGGAGTTAATTGTGTTATAAAAAGTTAAAGGATGAACAATTAGACTAAGTGTGCTAATTAATATCATCCTTTGGGAGAATAAGAATATAAAGTAAACCTTATGTTTAGTATAAGGTATGTATGGGAGATGAGATATAAATGCTATATGCATTTACGAAACCATATCAAGAATATTTGGAATGTAGTTCCACAATATTATTGGAGAATTGGTAAGTAAAGTGGAACACTTAATCATAAACTCTTTGAATTGATGATAGCAAAGAGTAAGTATGTTCATGGACTCAAATCGAATACGAGTTTGAGGTCTATTCTTACTTTTTATTCTTATTATTCTCACTGGGCTTAAGTTGTTAGCTCATGATATTACAAACATTTCAGGTAATGTTTGGGATCGTGAAGAGGAGCTGGTGCGCGGTTGATCGAGAAGATGATGATTTTCGAGATGGACTTTGAGTTATGTAAAAAAAAAATCCATGTACATGGTTGATTTGTGAAATTTATGTCATTTTGATGATTTGAACTTTGTATTTAGCTCATAAGAGCTTATGGTTGTCATTTTATGATTATGATCATTTTAAACTCCTGGATGGAACTTAATGTTCCTTGTGTTTTTAGATGTTTGAATTTAAGATGTAAACAGGTTTTGGCTAGCCTATTTTCAAACATAATCACGCCATTTTTTCTTAAAATAAAAGACTTCCGCTGTTTTCTCTGATTTTAATTTATTTAAAATGACGGGTCGTCACACATGGAAATAGATAATTTAAAATAGTTCATAGCATAAATTGGCATAGCCATAACAACTGAATTAATCAAAACCTCTTTGCCTGCAGAGGAAAGGTAATGTTCAACCCAACCTTTAGAAATCTGATCAATTCTGTCCCGAATATCTTGAAAAAATTTCTTCTTTGAATTTCCAAAATCCACCTCTAAACCCAGATATTTGCTAATTGAAGAGCATGGTTTAATGTCTAGCAGAAAAGATATGTCCTTTCTGACTTGAGAAGGAGTATTCTTATTGAACACCAAACTGCTTTTGTTTACATTCACCAGCTGACCCGAATTATCACCATAAGATTTTAAAATAGACTTCAGGATAGTGATTTCTTCCTCTTTTGCTTTGCAAAAAAAAAAGGGAGTCATAAGCAAAAAGAAGCCTTGTAATACAGGGACCAATCCGAGAGGTTTGGAATCCATGAAGCTTACCTTCTCTCACTGCTATATCAATCAGACTCATGAGACCTTCAGTGCATAAAACAAAAAGATAGGGAGAGGGGGGGTCTCCCTGCCTAATACCTCTAGTGGGTTTGAAGAAACCAAAAGAAGAGCCATTCACATTCAGACTAAAAGAGGTAGAAGAGATGCATTCCATAATCCAACCAACCCATAAATCACATAAGCCCAAACTTCTCATCACAGCTTCCACAAAGTGCCATTCTAAGCGATCAAAAGCCTTTGCCATATCTAACTTAAGACATAGAGAATAATCCTTCCCAACTCTTTTGTTTTTCATATAGTGTAGGATTTCATGAGCAATCAGGATATTATCTGAAATGTTTCTTCCTCCTATAAAGGATGTCTAACTATCATTAACCAAAGAGGGAAGGAGGGATTTTAATCTGTTGTAGAGGACTTTGGAGATAATCTTGTAGACAACATTATATAAGGAAATTGGGCGAAGTTGCTTCATATTAACAGGGCATTTGGTTTTGGGAATAAGGGTGATGTGAGTATGATTGAGCTTTTGAAGTAAACGACCAGTGCGAAAGAAATCTTTGACCATTTTGAAAATATCATCTTTCACAATAGACCAATGATCCTGAAAAAATCCTGATGTCATGCCATCAGGGCCAGGAGATTTATTGGGGTGAATTTGGAATAAGGCCGTGGAGATTTCTAAGTCAGAAACATTCTGGATAAGAAGCTTGTTATCATCTTCACTAACCTTTGGAATAATACCTCTGAGACAATAAGACAAATCAACCAGAGGGGACGAAGAATAAAGAGCTTTAAAATATTTTATACCAATATCAGCAATCTCTTCTTCACCATCTCTCTAGACACCAGCTGCATCCTCTAGCCCTTTAGGAGAATTAAATCTTCTTCTTAATCTCACTTTAGAGTGGAAATAGAAAGTGTTTTTATCACCTTCTTTTAACCAAAGAACTCAGGATTTAATTCTCCAATAATGTTCCTCAAAGTAGACTACTTCACTCATTTTGCTTTCCAGATAACGAATTCTATCCATATTAGGAGTAACACATTTCAGAGCTTCAGGCAGGTCATTTTTATATTTGGCTAGATAGCCATGAGCAGTCCATTTAGTTTTCTTCCGCCACACCAAAATACCTTGTCTGACTTTTTTAATTTTATCAACCGTACAAAAGGAAGAGCTACCTAAGCATATATGATTCCAAGCTTTTCTGACATCACGACCCCATCGCTAATCATACTTAAAGTAGGTTTTTTTCCTCAATTTTAGGATCAGTATTCACCAAGATCATTCTATGATCAGAGCCAAAAGAATTGAGATGAAATAGAATAGTAGTAGGGAACAAATTGAGCTAAAAATATGAAACTAACCCTTTGTCAATACGTTCCTGAATGTAATCATCTGGTTTTCGTCTGTTAGCCCAAGTGAAAGGGTATCCAGAAAATCCAAGATCTTGAAAATGATTGTCAAACACAAAATCCCGAAAGCCTTTTAGACTTTGAGAGGATCTAGGAATACCACCTTTTTTTCATCTCGAAGAAGAAGATCATTAAAATCACCCATAAGCAGAACCTGACCTCGACAAGATTGCAAACGCTTGGAGAGAATGAAAAATTGAGAAGCTCACACTACCTCATATGTATTTGCATAGATACAAAATAAGCTCCACATAACTTTTGATTCCTTATCACAAACTTCTGCTTCAATGAAAAAAGAACTTTTTACTATGGAAACAAAGTACTTCTCTTTCCAAAGAAGACAAAGACCCCCACTGATACAAACTGGATTTACTGTATAGCAAGAATCAAAGCTAACAGTTCTCTTCAAACTTTCCAAAACATGAGGTCTATTTTTCGTCTCAGCTAAGAAAACAATCCCTGGAGAGTGGAGCAAGAGATGCTCCTTCAGGCTGTGAACTGTCAAGGAACTTCTAATACCTTGACAGTTCCAACTGAGTATTAACATAAAGATTGTAAAGACCCATCAAGCCGGGTCTCCGAGGCTTCAGCAATAGACGAAATAGTGGGGAAAGAGCTTGGAAGCTTTCCGTCAGAGGAACCATAAAGGGAAAGGAGAGGGACTGAGTTTTCGAAAGAAGAAGAAAGTTTATTTGATTTTTTCCTTTGAGAAGAACGCTTATTAACAGCTATTAAATTTTCAATGGACACGTGTTTCCGTTTGTCAGCTTTCAAGCTAGGTGTAGCAATATGAAGAGATTGGGCTTTTTGGAGTGGGTTGGTATTAGCTGGAATATGAGAGGTAATAAGATTACTTTGGGATAAGGGGATGAAAGATGGGCCCAAATTTCCATTAGTGTGCTGATACTAGCCCACATCAGAAGAAATTTTATGAAAAATAGACTCCATGGAAATCGGGATTTCAACTAAATTCAACAAAGCTTCAGACGTGGAAGATACAACATCAGTTTTAGATCATTCACCCATTACAGTTTCCATATCCTGAAATTTCGCTTCCACTATGCCCACAACATCAGAACTGTCTAGGCTGTCGACCTGCACCTCCGTCGGAGGGATTTTCCTGTCACCTGAAGGAGAACCATAAGAGAAAAGGGTACTTTTGATTGCTCTTTTGAGATAGAGGAGAAACCCATTTTTGTTGAAGCTGCTCGAAGTTCAATATAAAAAATATAACAATTTGTTATATTCCCATTTGATTCAGCCTCCAATTTCTTCAAACAATTAGAGGAATCATGTCCAATAATTCCGCAAAACGAGCAAAATCTGGGAAAACGTTCATATTTGATGCTAATCCAGGATTTTCCTACCAATTTCTAAAAAGAAACCACGAACTAAGGGCTGTTTCACATTAATTTCGACTTTTAATCGTATAAAACGACGTTGGGAAACGCCATCAGAAGGGAAATTGGATTCATCTTTCGTAATTTTACCCACTTTACCTCCTATAAGATTTGTGACAAATTTTCCACGACAGTTGAAAGGTAGCCCATGAGTTTGAATCCAAATTTGACATAAAACCAGAAAGATCTAAGGAAGAACACAGTGTTTTTTCCCATTTGTAAAGAACCAACAAATGATCCTCAAAGATCCAAGGACCTTGGTTGAGAGCGAACAATATAGATCGAGCAGAGGTGAAAACAATATGGAAAATATTATCTTCCAATCCTAGAAAACGAACATCTTCCTTGCACCCCCAACCTTGTAACATTGTCTTCTTAAAAGCATTTCGATTGTACTTTTTTTGAGAGATAAGTTCACTGATTAGACTCCATTTATATTCCTCGATTTCTTCAGATAAAAACTCTTCCAAGACAACAATGGGGATACAGTCTTTCTCATTGAGATGGAATTTCTCCATGATTTTGATAACATCCTCATCCATGATAACAAGAAAATAGAGAGAAAACACTCTCTTACAAAGCCTTGCTACAAAGGACGTCATCGCTTAACATCTCATTCTCAACCAATCAAAAAAATTCTTAAACACAAAATAAACTAAAAAACTTTTAATTAGCTCCAATTGAAGCAATCCTATATTTACCAAATAAAGATTTAACAATTTGAGATAAAAACCATTTAAATAATAAATGACTTAATCAATTCAAAATTCAAATTAAATAAATTGATCACATAAAAAATTACAAACATTTTGTCTTTTCAAAATAAAATGGGAAATTCGGGTAAAATGACCTCCAAAATCTTAAATTAATGTTTTTTGACCTCCATTCTCATATTAACCTTTTTTGACCTTATGATGATGTCATCTTTGTGTGAAAACTCCCATTTACCCTTAAACATTTATATATGTAATATTATAACCCTCTCACTTTTAAATGATTTTCTCTCTCTAAAAATTATCTCTCTGTAAAATTCTCAATCTCAAATTTCTTCATCATTCCTGCAATCTCTTCATTATTCAAGGTATGAATACTTTGATCTCTTTCTTTCTAACAATTTTTTAGAAAGGAAAAAAAATCCAGGTTGCCCCGAAATATGAAAATTTTCTCCGAAATTCGATTTTTGACCCGGAATCCTTTTTTTTTTTTTTTTTTTTATAATATCTTCGGAATTCGATGGTACCTCCAGAATGGAGGTACCACCTCCGGAGGTAGTACCGATCTCCGGAATCCGGAGGTACCACCTCCAGATTCTGGATCGGATTTTGAAACTTTAACCTTTTTTTTTTTCGAAATTAAGACCGGTTTTTGAAATTAGTTCCAAAAATTTTATTTTCCCTCGTAATTAAGACCGGTTTTTTAACCTTGTTCCTGGAATTTCAAATTTCACCTTTTATTTAACATTTTCCCTGGTATTTGTTTTGGTTTTTTTACAGGATATCAATGACAAAAATATTTATTCGTTATGGTGGAGAATGGGATGCTAATGGCAATAGGTATATAGGCGGTAACACTAAAGGAATAGCGATAAGTAAAAGTATAATGTACGAAGAATTTCTAGTTCGAGTGTATACAGTTGTCAGAATTGATCCTGAAGTGTTTGATATTAAAATCAAGTGCATGTACAAGTTACTTATTGACTCCCCTCCATGCAACATAAACGACGATGAGGACCTTAATTTTTTCTTAATGGGTGGACTGAAAATGTTGATCCGACGGAATTATCAACACCACATCATCGTTGCTCATAGACATTTTGAACTGAAAAAACACATACAAACCAAATTAAAGAACTAATTAAAAAAAACCACATATAAACTAAATTAGATAACTAATTAACAAAAAAACTACATTTAAACTAAATTAAATAACTAATTTTAAAATAAAACTACATATAAACTATATAAACTAAATTACCTAACTAATTAAAAATAAAACCACATATAAGTTAAATTAAATAAATAAAAAAATTAAAAAAAAAAGAAAAGAAAAAAAGAAATGGGCCTTGCTGCCCAAAATTCCGGAGAATTTCGGTCCTCCGGAATTTATTCAAGAGGTGATGAAAAAAAAAAAAACCTTCGAAATCCGGATCTCCAAGGAGATTCAGACCTCCTCCGGAATCCAGAGATCCAGAGGTCTCTCCTCTCGGATTCCGGAGATCCGGGATCTGGAGGTCCGAAATCCATGGATTTCGAAGGAAATCCTTCGATTTCGAATTGTTGGATGAGAATCAATGGTTTCAAAGAAGTTTCGAGATTTCGAATTGTTGTGTACCTTTTTGTTGTTAGTTATGAAGAATCAATGTAAGTTGAAGTTGAAAGATGAAGAATCAATGGTTGAAGGAGGAGAAGTTGAGAGGGAGATGAATTTTTTTC
The DNA here is from genome assembly GCA_028015215.1 of Gynostemma pentaphyllum. Taxonomy (NCBI): domain Eukaryota; kingdom Viridiplantae; phylum Streptophyta; class Magnoliopsida; order Cucurbitales; family Cucurbitaceae; genus Gynostemma; species Gynostemma pentaphyllum. Next base: position 36,742,500 of record CM051346.1, on the reverse strand, counting down.
TTCTTTTTGGAAAGATGGGGAGAGGAGAGTGAAGATGAGGGTAAAGATGACATCATAAGGTCAAAAAAGGTTAATTTGAGAATGGGGGCCAAAAAATATTAATTGAAGATTTTGGAGGTCATATTACCCAAATTTCCCTTACGATCGTCTTCTTCTTTCTTACCTTCACTCTCCATCTAAGATTTTCTTTTTCTTCAATTTAATGAATCGTAAAAAACGACTCTGAAACGATTCCTTCGTTTTTTTTCCCTTTCAAACCGTACGATTCTATCCATTTCCGTTTCGATTCGAATCGTGAATCGTATATGCTAACCAGAAATTTCTGATTTTTCCAGTAAATACAAGGTAGAGAAGGAAAGGTGTAAATTTTTTTTTTTGAAAAGAGGAGATTCATGGAGCCAAGAAACCACAATGGAGCTTTTCAGGATTTTATTGTTAATAATAATGGCGTCTCAATTCCTTTGGGTGGACCTATATATGAGCCAAATTTGGTTGGTCCTCTTACTAGGGTTCCTCATTTTGAATCTTCTCTTCTTCGTGAACTTCAGGTTTTTCCATATCTCTCTTCTTTTAATTTTAATCAATCGTCTGCTTTTATTTCTCTGTATAATTCTCTTTTTTTTGTTCCCTTTCCAAAGCAGAATCTGGAGGTAGAATTAGAGTTAGGCTTGGATCCATTTCAATCATGCAATGATGATATTTCGTATGTATATTTTCTTCTCTCTTGAATATTTTTCTTGTTGTGGAATGGATTAGTTTAGTTCCAAGCACTTTAGATTGAGTAGCGACATTTTCCCGGCAGGGTCGATGAGCTTAAAGTGTTTACTGAGGAACAGTTATTGAATATGGCTTTGGAGGAAGCTTCTCAGGTTTGAAATTTTTTGAATGTTGCATTTTAGTTTATTCCTATCTAAAAAAACCATTCTTGATTTTATTTTTTTATGTGCCCTAATAATAATGCAGAGCAGTAATAATCTGCCGCGAATTTCAGAAGAAAATTTGAATGCTGGGTATGTGGTTTTACTTGTTATTTTTCTATTTAATTTTCAAAAGTAAGTAACCCCTTTGTCTTGTTTGTCGTACAATTTTATGATGGAAAATCAAACACCATTTAGAAGGAGATTTGTTTTTTTTGTACTCATGTATATGACTTTACAGTTTCATGTTGCTTTAAAAAAAAAAAATTAAGAAACAACTTTTATTAAGATGAACGAAAGAATACACTGGAGGTTACAATTTTTTTTTGGATAGGAAACAAGGAATTCATTAAAACAACCCAAAAATTACAAAAAGAGTGATGAGAAATCAACCCAAGCCACCGGAATACAAAAAATTCTTCGAGTCGGCATTAATCAAAAGAACATCATAATTACAAAAGACTTTTGAGAGGGAGGCTAGTAAGGACACTTCAAATCGAATAAGATCGTGTAAGTCGTTTAGAGCTGTGTTCTTATTCTAAAAAAATTCTACATTCTACGATTTCTTACCAGCCAAATTTTCTAGGACAAGCTTGAAAACACCAACTCATGTCAAAGATGTTCATAGCCTTAATCCAAAGCTGGTTGGCAAAGTTGCAGTGGTAAAAAAATATGATTCTGACTTTCTGAAGAGTTAGAACATAATGAACAAATACTATACTATGGGACAAAGTCGCATCCGGGTGCCTTCTCTAAATTGTTTCAGCCCTGTTTAAACCCCCCAAAGACAGATTCCAGTTGAAGAAATTGATCTTCTTGGGCCAGCCAGACTTCCAAATTTGCTTGGAAAAATCTTGATCAAGAATGAATTTTTTTTTTCTGGTTAAATGACGGGTCAAGGAATGCTGTTAAAAAACCTTTAATATCCCAATTCCAAATTCTAAACTAACAAATCAAGAGAATCATTGGGGCAATTGCAATGTAAAATTTGTAAAAGAGGTGAAATCATCTTTCTCTCGATCATATAAAGGCCTTTTTAAAATCAGACTCCACACGACATGGTTTTCTGTCCAATAATCGCTAACGAGAGCATTCTTATTCACAGCCAAAGCATAGAGTCTTGGAAAGCAAGGGAGGTCACGACTCACATTTGAAAAACCACAAAAGCAAGGGAGGCGAAAACAAAACTACAAAAAGGGCTCCGATCGTTAAGAATATAAAAAAGGAGTATCTTTAAAATGTTTAGAAACAATGACTCAAAGGAAGGCATTGAAGTGGCTCATACTCCAAGCCTCCTTCCACAAACCCTTAACACCCTAGAATACCGTTTTATTCCTTTGTTGCTAAATATTCCACAAAATAGCCAAAAAGCTAGACTACCAGAGGATTCTCCCTTTCTGATGAAAAGGGGTATGGATGATGTCTTCTCCCAACATGTTTATACTAGAATGCTTAAGAACAGAAGAAATTCGAATCTCCACCATATTCTTGCATTGCACAAAGTTACAGAGTATGCTCTATGCTTTCAAAGGACTTGAAACTTGAGAGTAGGAAGTAAATTCCCAAAACTCTCTTACTCTATGAGAAAGAGCTCTCATATAATGAAAGGCAGTAGAATCGAAACGACCAACGAAAAAGGTAGCAATGGCAGCATGATTTGCATCAGAGAGGTTATAGGATGATGATAAAGCCACTGAAAAGAGCAATCACTAATATATTTTTCCAAAAAAAGAACCGCCATTAATCCAATGGTCCTTCCAGAATCGGATTATGGAATCGTTTCCAACTGCCAATTTCCTGTTGCTTTTAAGTTTTATGACTTGCAGTGAATGAAAATCGTCTACTTTTTCCTCTCGCAAAATCGGATCTCCGCCCAGCTCTCACACTTTTTCCATAATCACTCACCCTCGGTTTATGTCGAGTGTCACCAATCCCTCACCCCAAACCATTTATCAAATAAATCTTGTTGAAGAAGAGTGAATCGGTTTCTAGTTCTACAGAATTGATCTGACTGATCCAGTCTGTTGGTCTGTGCTCACTGTGGAAAATTGTCAGTTTTCACCTTGGAAGCACGGGCACGGACACGGTGATATGCCATTTTTCAAAAAAGTAGGATACGGATACGTCAAGGACACGTTATTTTTTATTTTTAAATATATATATGTATATAATGACAAATTTAGTTATTGAAAATAAACAAAACATGTAGATCAAACTATGTATGAGAGTGAAAGTTTTTCTTTTTTTTGTTCCTTTTGTTCAACATTACTTTGTTTTAGGGCTGAGGTTAATTTTTTTAAAAAAAAAACTAATTATTTGGTCATTTTTAACCTTAAGCCGTGTCCAAGTCGTATCCCAGCCGTGTCCAAAAGTCAGATTTGAAAAAAAAGGGGGGGACACTTATTTTGAAGTATCAGACACGTATGCCAGGAGTGTCCAGACGAATCTGTGTCGGACACATGTCTGATACGGATTCCTCATGAAATGAAAATAGAGGTGTCCGTGCTTCCAAGGTTTTCACTTTATTCAAACTGATAACCTCAATTTGGCATTGGTTTTGGTCCTAAACCGACTGAGTTTCACCCCGACACTTGTACTTTGGCTAAGGAAGTTGAATGAAGCAAACCTTTGAATATTAATGTGATGATGTTCTGTTCTCTTAAGAACATAACCAATATCTAGAATTTGTCTTAACTTGCTGTGCAATCAGAGATGGTCCAAGGTTGGATCTTAGTTCTTCAAGCAAGCTTCTTCAAAGTTATTTTCTGGAGGCTATTAATCAAATCATTTGTTTTAAAATTTTCATTACTTAGAGAACCCTTCAGTTTTTTTTTTCTTCAAGGGGATTAAATGATACTGTTAAATTTATTTTTCTTCTTACTTTTAATAAATTTATTTATTTTTATAAAAATAGTTAGCTGAGACTGGGTTTACTAAGACTTTCCCATTAGCATGATTCATAATTAGCTAACAACAACGTTAGGGAGTCCGAAGACGTCAGCTAGGGCCTCGGGAAGAGTTATCTTTTCCAGCCTACCCACCCTGGAAATGGCTCAGCCAGATGTAGGGTCCAGCGGATGCGAGAACACCGCACGTCGCGTGGTGTCCAGTGCGCCCCCGACGTCCTTGAACATCTAGAAGACCGAGTGCCTCCCACGCCCAGTCATACTCCTAACAAAAAAATTTTGTTTACTATTTTGAATTAATTGATAGTCAATTAGATCTTAGTTATCCATTTAACTTTATATTGCTTTAGTCAAAGCTTTTGGTTGTTTTTAGGGAAGATGGTGTTGTTCGAGCATATGAAGAGGAAGCTAACTCACCAACTGTATTAGAGGCTGCTCCTGTATCAAATGCAAACAAAAGTAGGAAGAAAATAGCCAAGAAGCGAAAAAAGGACAATTATGATGATGAAGTATGCCATTCATCTTTACGTTATATCTTCTTTTACATATTGGTTGCAGCTATTTATTTGAAACGTCTACTTCTAATTTCACATAATTGGTGAAAGCTTATCAACTGTCTTATTAAATGTAATTTCTAGTCACCTTTACTTCCAAAATAAATAAACAAGATATGGACTTATTTGAAGAAATCATTTCATTTTAATGGAAAGATATGTGCAAAAAAAATTGGGTAATTAGGGGTTCAACACTACATCGAAAGTATAAAAAGAGATGGAGACGATCTAAAATTATTACTTTTGAGTTTTTTAAGCTTTACCGAACAATTCTTTGGTTTCAAATAATTTTGGTATGAAGATATATTTTTGGGACAATTAGTGAAATAACATATTTTTACGTACTAATTATTGAAATGTCAATATTTTTTAAAAATTACCCAAATAGCAGAAAGGCAAAAAATAATAAATTCATTAAAAACAACACTGAAAAATAACAAAATAGTTCAATTTATTGAACTATTGGTTTTTTGCCTTTTTTTAATTTAATTGAACTATAGTTCAATAATTAATTGAATTGCCATTTGGGTAATTTTTTAGAAAGTTCTATTTGTATGCATAAATATGCTATTTGAGACAATTTCTTTATACCTTTTGATACTATGATGGTAAGTATACTTCACTTGTCTATTTGCTCTGATCTCTTTTTCCCATTGATTTTTTTTTCTTCCATTTTAATTTATTGATTATGTGTCTATGTGCTCACTTATGCCTATCTCAATTAATCTTATGGGATGACTACTTGACCTACAAGTTTGAGAATCGATAAATTTACTGGTGTAATTATCCAAACAGGTGGTCGCAGCGATTTTAAATTCATTATTTGTTCTCACTATTTATTCAGTCTTTTATGTTATGGAGTGTTTTGTTCCCTTTTTTTACAGTATTTTTATTCTTGGGATTTCTTTCATTATCTTAATGAGGCGGCAGCTTTCTTCTTCTTAAAAAAAATCATTTTTTCAAAATCTTTGTAGTCTTGGGCTTTATTATTATTTTCAGTACCTTTTCTCCTTTATCAACCTTGATATGTTGAATTTTGAATCAGATCTTTATTCATGTTACAATATTGTTCTAGAGAAGTTCTATTGCAAAGGTAGCCGGAATTGCAAAAATCAAACAAAAGCAGGAGCAAGAAAGAGCTGCAGTGAAGTTACATTCTTTCAAGTTTGTACAGTGATTTTAGAATCCATTCCATGAGCTGCATGATACATTAGGGGTTTGTGATTTATCAATTTGTGATTTTCTGTTCCAGGTGGAAGAATGAAATGGCCATTTCATCATCAGAAAGGAAAGAAAGGATGAAATCCTTGAGATCTACAAATTCTTCTGCAAAGGTTCCTCATGTAAGGCTCCTCTGAGGGTTCCCCCCCTGAAAACTTCAATAGTGGGATTTAACTCCATTCATTAAAGCTTTGAGTATTTGTGTAATGTCTGCTTTGTGACATATATGTCTGTTTCTTTATTACTGTGAAGAGTAAATTTGAAGTCTTTGTCTATCTGGCTGTGGATTTCTTGATATGATTTTCACTTTGAACCAATGGAAAAGATGGAGGTGCATCATGCATGTATTAATCTTACAGTGGTAATTTTTAAAGTATTGTGAATGCAAACCTGTTTTTGCACTACCAATGTGAAAGAGTATGACATTCTTTATGATAAAGAGTTTGGCGATTATCCTTATATTTGTATTTAAGCTAACTGGACTGTCTTTTTTGTGATCTCGTTGGCTCTGAGCATGGGTTAGATTCCTAGTTTGCACCTCTCTCCCTTCGTAAATTCTTACTGTTAATACATGATATTTTTATAAAGTAACAAGAAAACTACCTAAATCCTGCTCATTGCTATTGTCCTTCCCTCTTTATTCTACTAACATTACATACTTTTTTTGTTTAACTAACTCCAGCTATCTTCTTTTATTCCTCTAAAAAAACCTCAAACTGTACCTTACAATGGCTGAATATTATGTCAGCTAACTACCCACTGCCTTCTTATGCCTGAAATACTTAAGTCGGCGGAGTTTTAATATGGATGCATAAGGCTAATTTGTTTTCTTAAAATTTGGTAAATCTCGTTTGATCACATTTCTTTTCTCGTAACTCCGCATGATAGGAATTGATAATGTGTTGTAGGTGAAGTCAATGAGCAATGGGAAACACGAACTTGTGCGGGATCAAGCAACTGTTCTTTTTGTCGAGGTTTACTGCAATATTCGCAAGATGGTGAAGGTATTCTTTTTTTTCTTACACTTTTATTGGTTCTTCTAATAAAATAAACAGTTGTTGATTGAAAGTCAATCTCGATCGTGGTTGAGAAACACGTGTAATATCTTCAATATTTCTTAGACAATCTTGTGTTTCATTTTTTGCATCCACCATCGATGTTGGTCAGAAAGATTTTTTTTTTTTTTGAAGAATTCACAACAATTATATTAAAAGAAAAGAATGTACAAGAGGTTAAGAACACCTCCAAAAGAGATTACAAAAAGGAGTTCCAAGGTAAGTATAAAAAAGAAAAAGTTACACAAAAATTTAAATGTGCATTATTTTTTCCTAAGATAAATGAAATACAAAAAAAGGTCCCAAAGTTGATGATGATCACGAGACATATTGTTGAAAATACGGTTGTTCCTCTCGATCCAAATCACCCAAAAAAGTTCCGCCACAACAAGATTCCTGAAAATGCTCTTACGATTTCTTCTTGAACCGAAAGGGGAGATGGAAAATAGAGTGCAAATGTCCAAAGGCATAACCCATAAAATATCAAAATGAGTCAAGATCCGGCCCCAAAAAACACCAATAAAATCACAATGTAAGAATAAATGATTTGTCGACTCATGATCCTTTCCACAAAGACAACACCAATAAGGGGATAAAGACCAAAACGGATTCTTTCTCTGCAAAACATCACAAGTGTTAATCTTCTCTAAAGGAGCATACCAAAGGAAAAATTGAACCTTAATAGGAATGCCTTTTTGCCAAATAAAAGTATAAGGAAAATGAGGTTGAGAAGGGACTTGAATCAATTTTGAGAAAAAGGAATTTGTAGTGAAAGAGTCCGAAGGATGAATGGTCCAGGTTTTATGGTCCTCCAAAGGAGTAGGCACAAGAAAATGGATGGAAGAAAGTAAATCTTGAAATTGTAATAACTCAATCTCATTAAGGTTTCTTCTACAAGAAAGATTCCAAGAAGAGGAAAAGCTATCAAACAAAGAAGCAATTGAACAACCAACATTAGAGGACACGAGATAAAGCTGAGGATAAAGTGTTTGGAAAGAAACTTCACCAACCCAAGTATCCTCAGCTTTACCTTGTGTAAAACGGGTGAAAGAGTTAAAAACATCAAGACCTTGTGAGATAAATTTCCAAGGGGATCGAAAGGATACATAGAAAGGAAGGCGGCGAATGCGATGATAAAGTTTTCCGATTTATCAGTCTCCCATATTGAAGTGGCTTTGGAGGTTTCCTTTAGAAGTCGGCTCTTTATGGAGGAACTCCTTCATTGCAAATATTTTTGGCACTATGGATTTTGATTGGTATGCTGGCCATATTTCTAATAGGAGCTCTAGAAGTCGGTGGACCCAAATGCTTAGGCTTAATGATTTGGTGATGGTCAGTGTTATATTTAAACTTGGGAGACACACCAAAATTAGATTTTGTGTTATATTCAATGATGCCAGTGAAGATTATATTTCATTTTTTACTTCTAGATGAACTTCTCTCCATCCATAAAGCATTTTGTAGTTCTCCCTTTTAGGATTTGAATGAACTAATTGAAAAGCCTTTTCATATTCTTCTTAGTTTTTGGTTGAGGGTTTCTTACTCTCCCATAACCTGCAGTTTTTTTTAGTAACATTGCAAATCACACCCTTCAATCGATTAGTTTTAACGAAATTGAGATATATTTATATTCTACGTATGTCAAGTATTTTGATTTCGTGAAAATAACCAAAAAATTGACACGTGCGTAGAATTTTATAATAAACTCATACGTTACTAAGATGTACTCAAAATCACATTTATATTCTACGTATGTCATGTATTTTGATTTCATGAAAATAATCAAAATAGTGTTTTGAAAAGACGCCTAGGCGCGCTCCTCGCCTAGGCCCCCCCTCTACCGCCTCGCTTCTAAAAAGCGAGGTGGTTTGCATAGAAGCGAGGCGGTTTGCATAAGGCGCTCGCTTATATACATTATACATAAGGCGCTCGCTTAAGGCAAAAAGCGATCGCCTCAAGGAAAAAACGTTTTCACCCCTAATTTTTTTTTCCTTTATTTTTTTAAATAGTTTTAAACGTTTACTTAAAATAAAATAAAAACCCCCTAAAAGTTACGACTTCTCCTCTTAATAAAAAAACCCTTTGATTTTTTCAAAAATAAATAAAAATAAACCTTTGATTTCTTCTTGAAAACGTAAAAACGTTGTAGCTTCTCTTCTTCCCTGGTCTGGTACGACTTCTCCTCTTCTCGTCCATTGATGAACTTCAAAAAACTTGAGTAAGCTCTCTCTCCTTGTCTATTTCTCTCCATCTCTCTTACTCGACTTTTCTTTCTTTCTCTCTCTTTCGACCTTGTTTGTGACTTGTGAGATTAGATGAGAACTTTTAGTAATTTGAAATGAATGTTGTATGTTGGATATGGAGGAAAAACGAAGGGACTGAGAAGAGATAAAGAAGAGTCTGAAATTGGAATTAAATGGAGAGGCTTCATGTTGGAAATGATGGATGGAAATGAAGGGTCTGAAATCCCATTGGCAGAGATGGGCGGTGGTGTTGACTTGAGAGGCAAATATTTTAAATTAAAGTTTTTTTAATTAGAATTTAGAAATATAATAATAAATATTAATTTGCTGTTAAAAGCTGGCTGCCTGATTTTTTTTTTTTAATTTAAGGGCAGGCTTAGGTTTAGGGTAATTAATTTTATTTCTTATTTATATGAATACTAAAGATATTTATCTATATTTTCTCAAATATATAATTTAAACTATATGTATAATGTATATTGCGCTTCACAAAAAAAAGCCCTCGCTTTTTTGTGCGCTTTGCGCTTAGGCTCCTCTAGAGGACCTTATCGCTTTTGTGCGCTTATCGCCTTTTAAAACATTGAACCAAAAAAATTGATAGAATTTTTTAAATAACTCATACGTTAATAAGATGTACTCAAATGTTCATATTTTTTGAAAATTTTAATGGTTTTGAAACACGTGGTATGCGTATAATACAGATGTCTAAATTTCGTTAAAACTGATCGATAAAAAGGTGTGATTTGCAATTTTCTTAAAGTGCAGGGGTATTTAAAAAAAAGGTGCAAGGGTATGATTTAACAATAACTCAAATTGCAGGGGTGTAGTATTTATCCCTTATCTTTATTGTATTCGTTTCTTTTTCAAAAAGATATTGCAGCGCAGCGCATGCTGGCTGTTGGCTTTGTCCAAACAGAAAATTTTTCATCAACTGAATTTACTTGGTTTACAAAAATGAAAAATAAAAACAGAAAATGTAACGGAATGAATTTTCTATTGAGTGTCATCCGAATTGTTTGATGTATTGAGAACTTTTCCCTCAACTAAATTCAGATTCTGAGACTTATATCGAGCTGGGTTTGACGTTTAAGTTTTGTGTTCACTTTCTCTCTTTCTCCTCTTCCCGTTGAGGTGTTCATCGTAGAAATATTAGACTCATGAAATTGTCCTGGGGCCAAAGTTCTCATTTTTTTGGTCGGGGGGATTACCTGAACAATAGACTAAAATGTATTCATACGTATGCTATAATATTGTTGAATTGATTGATGATTCAGCTTTTCACCCTTTCTCTCTTCCCATTTTTGCTGCTATTTTAGTTATTTACACTTTAAACTAACTTTCCTGGCATATTCCTTTTTTTTTCAGACTCAGGAGTTTTTGGTCCTTGGACAGCAAACATTGACAGAACTGAAGGACAAGATCTATTGCTTAACAAATAAGTTAATGGAAAAGGCCGGGCAGGCAGATTCATCTGGATATTTCCTCATAGAAGTAAGAAATTCAATGATTTCTTAAATTTGATTATAAATAAGCTTATGCAGTGCTGTTTGTATCCAGGATGTATTCTGCAATGATTTGAGGGATCCTTCTGCCATAGATTATAGTGCACCAATATTTGATTGGCTTAGAAACTCGAAGGATGAAGCTTGTAAGAAGTTGGAATGCATCATTACTGGTGACTTGGTACAGCAACAGAAAGCGGTGGTGGGTGAAGTAGCAGTTTCACATGTCCCTCAGTTTAGATCAGTCAGCATGGACAACACACGGTTTTGCGACCTGGGATTTAGGCTCGGGGCTGGATATCTATATTGTCACCAGGTACATTTCTGGTTTTGTGACCTCAGAGATCGAGTGAGGATATTATAACGTTATCTAAATTTTTTTCCCCAAAAAATGATTCTGAGGATATGAATTCAATTTAAATACTAGATCACATTTCTTTGGGCATGTTTATTTTGGATGGATGACATGTGCTCTGTATTGACCCTGGAGAAATTCTCATGTGTGGCAGGGAAATTGCAAGCACACAATAGTGATTAGAGATATGAGGTTGATTCATCCCGAGGACGCACACAATCGTGCTACTTATCCAATAGTTACATTTCAACTTAGGTCCCGTGTACAAAAATGCAGTGTTTGTAAGATATACAGGGCTAAAAAGGTTACTCTTGACGACAAGTGGGCGCAGGAGAATCCGTGCTACTTTTGTGAAGACTGCTATTTCCTTCTTCACTACACTAAAGATGGGAACCTCCTTTACAATGATTTTATAGTGCATGAATACTTGCATGACTAGCTCTAGATGTTTATAATACCTCATGTTGAAATCCAATTCATAGCTCAAGTTTTTAACTATTTTTAGTATAACTAGGGCCTTCTAACAGAGGGGTAGAAAGATGAAGAGGCCCCAATGTGTATACCTCAATTATTATTAGGGTAAATTTTTTTCTTCAATACATGCCTTTTATAATTGAGTTATACCCTGATTGACAATGACTTGTAATTGTTAAAGTTAGTTTTAGGTTGAAAATTGGAGATGTATTATGTTACAAAACAATTATTATTAGGGAAAAATCTTTACTTACTCAGGTAAGTGATATTTTTTTACTTAATCATTTAAGTGGTGAAATTACCTTCTTTCACTGAAACCAAGTTTGAGAATTAATAAAAAAAAAAGTTGAAAAGTTATCAACTATAATGAACCTCACAAATCTTAACTAGAATTATTTAGATCCAATCATAAAAACAGAGCCACAACTATAAAATTAAGTGTCTCAAAACATTAAAAATATCAAAATATTCAAACCTAATAAAAAGGAAACTGACAAAAAAGAAATTGGGTTTTGATCGATTAAAAATAGTTCTTCATTCTATTCCGTGTCTCATTCCTATTGGATAGAGCATATTAGTCGATGGTAAAAAAATGAGTTTTTCTTTAATACATACATGAGATTTATTGGCATATTAGCCAATAATAAAAAGTTATCACCTATAACAACCTCACAATTTTTAACTAGAAATATTTAGATCCAATTATAAAATTAATTAAACCATCTAAAAATATCAAAAATATTCAAACCTAATAAAAAAATGTACAAAAAAAATTTGGGTTCTGACCGATAAGAAAGAGTTCCTTATGACTTTTCTACACATCAGTGATTAGTCGATAGTAAAAAAAAATGAATTTTTTCCTTTCTTTTTTAAAATAAATATATGAGATTTATTAGTGTTTTATCCAATAGAATTAAGACACGTGGGAAAATTAGGGGAACTTTTCGTGACTAGTTAGGAAAAAAAACACACCTTAAAATAACGTCATCTAACTATAACAATATTTCATACCTATCATAAAATCTTAAAATGAAAACATATATTCAATTAATTGAAAGAATTATTTTCATTGATTATTTATTTAAATTTAAGGTTGGAATTCGATGAAGTTGAACTTTATAGTTCAAATTACTCACTCAAGTAAAAACATGATAAAGAGAATCTATCATTTTTATTATTTAATAACTGACGGTTACGACAAAATATAGTTTAAAAAAAAAAAAACTGACAGATTTTGAGCAGAAGGAAAAATGTCTAGGATAAAACCTACAACTCTGACAATGTTTTTTTTTTTTAAAAAAAAAAAAAAAAATTTAAAATAGATTGTGAGAATTTATTGAGTATGGTTTGGCATATACATATCTTCTAGGAAGATACAAAGGTATTCTATTGAGTGCATAAAACTCATGTGTTCCTAAAAAGTGGTCCCATTGTCTTTTTGACAGCTCATACATTTTATGTACTTCCCAAGCAATTTTCCTACAATTATACTTATTTCAACAATTCCCTGACAGATAGGAAAACCACTTTTTAAGACAGTTTTATCCAACTATAAATATATTATAATATTTTTTTTTTTTGGATAAATATAATATTAAATTTTCAAGATTTGTTTAATCCATAGAACTTAGTCTATAATTTGTGGTTGTGAATCTAGAGTGTGTTTGATTGGGGTTTAGGTAAGTGACATCTGGATTTATGATGTCTAGAAAATTGAAGTGTGAGTTTGTGGTATTTTAGTTTGTGAAGAATGTGTTTGAGTTGTATAAAAATGAGAATGAATGTTAACACTCTATGAAGTTTAGTAGGTCAATCACTCAAATTAAAAGTTCGAGTGCGTAACTTTTATCATCCCTATATTCGGAGATGGCTTATGTGATTTTCCCTAATTCTTTTACATGATAAGATATTTATGAGGTATTTAGATTGCGGGTTTTGAAAAAAAAAATATGAGTTTGTATAGTCTAGAGTTATGAAGTTTGGATTTGTGTAATCTGTATTAAATACATGGTTATGTTTAAGTTGAAAAATCATTATACTATAATAAGTTTATTTTATTCATGGTTATGTTTAAGTTGTTTATTTATCTCAATATAATGATTTTTCAACTTTTCAACTTAAATATAACCATGTATTAAATAAACTTTACACAAATTCAAACTTCATAACTCTAGACTATATAAACTCAATTTTTTTTTTCAAACCCGCAATCTAAATACCCCTAAATATCTTATCATGTAAAAAAAAAATTAGGGAAAATTATATAAACCACCCAGAAATATAGGGGATGACAGCAATTACACCCTCGAACTTTTATTTTGAGCAATTGATCTCCTAAACTTCATAAAATGTTAAAATTGGATTTAGAAAATTTTAACTTGACAAATTATCCTTTTAAATTATATTAATTATTATGAAATCCCGGTTCTAATCCCACCTTAATCTCAACCAAAAACCCTTGTAATGATAAATATGAAATTTCTTTATATGATATCACCCCTCTTTGTCCCGTTGATATATAGGAATGTATTACTTTACTTATCTCTATCATGATTTTTTGAAAGTCTAATTTTTAATAATTTAAAAATGAATCATGAAATTAATTTTTTCAATCTAATTATAAAAGTTTAAACAGATTTAAAGAGGGTATTATGAAAAGAAAAGATGATAAAGAGCCGAACGTTTCAGTAATGAAACCAAATCCATTGAAATTGAGAGACAGACAACCAAAAGTGGAAAGAAAAGAAAAAAAAAAAGAGCAATGCCAACTTGATACAGCCTTGCCGTCTCTCTGATTCTGGACCATACATCATCAAAATCTGTACTTTCTTTTTCTTTCTTTCTTTCATTTAATTATCATCGCATTCGCCGCCTTCCTTTCTCTCTCTGACACCTGTCCTTTTCCTTCTTTTTTTTTTTTGGCTTCATTGATAAATCACTATATGTTAGTTGGCTTTGATTATTTTGCTTTTTAATTATGTTTTGTTATTTGGGTTCTTCTGTATTCCTCTTTCTTGCATGCCCTTTTTTTTTTTTTTTTTTTTAAAATTTTAATTCCATATTCTGGATTTTGAATTCTTAAATTGAATGGTAAGATCTAACCAATTCAGTCCAATCTTTCATTTTTTTTTAAAAAAATTCAATCTTTTTTTTTCCCATTGAAATTGAGATCAATCTTTCATTTGAAATAGGCTTCTTGTCCCTCCTCTTCCATTCAATTAAGGTTAGAAAATCTTATGTCTTGTTGATTTTTTTTTACTTGAGAGACAGAAATTTGCAATTAATGTCTGTGAATTCTCTTTGGATTGATTTGTGGTGGTGATGATTTAGTTCCAGCATTAATTTGTTTCTGCTGGAGTACTGATTTAAGTTTGTTATGGTATCTGTTGAATTCTTATAGATCACATATCAATTGAAATTGTAAATGGATATATCATCAGCTAGCAAGCGATCTATATCTTGTGTCCAGTATCTCGATTCCAGAATTTGTAAATGTATAGCCATATTACTATTTCTTTTTGTTTTTAGATCCATCCTGCTTCCTTCATTCTTAACCTTTGGCGGCGTAGAAGATTACGGTCTAGTTATCCGTAATCGATCTCCATCGATTAATTCGGGTTTCGGTGTACGTATGGATAAGTTTTTGGAGGTTCCTCAAATTGTTTGGGGTTTAAATAACCAAAAGATAGCATTTGCAAGAGCTTGTTTAACTGCAAGAATGCTGAACAGAACTCTATTGATGCCTAGCCTTAGTGCCTCTCTGTTCTACAAAGAAGTTGAGCGTCTCGAGCCGATTTCCTTTGATAAGGTGTTTCGATTTGAAGAATTTAATTTGCGGTGTAGTGGGTTTGTTCGATTGGGTCGTTACGTGGATGTTTTGAATCAAACAGCGGCAATTGAGCTACCGAAAGGGAGTGGAAGGAAGTGGACAGTTGAGAGGGATTTGGACCAATTGAGGCAGTATAGTGAGAAAACCTTTGATCAGCACGAGGTAATTCGAATCGTTGGTAAAAATCCATTTCTATGGCATGACCACTGGCCTGTAAAGGATTATGCAAATGTCTTTGAATGCTTAGTTTTGATTGATGAGATTGAGAAGGAAGCAGACAGAGTGATTTCCAGGATAAGAGAGATAGGATCAGATGTAAGAAGCAAATTTGATTCTGAAGGGAGTCGTGTTGGTGTTAAATCCGAGAAGTTGCAGCCCGTGCCTTATGTTGCCGTCCACATGAGAATAGAGATAGACTGGATGATTCACTGTAAGAACTTAGAGCAGCGATCTAAAATAAACCAAATTTGTAGTAGCAAAGAGGAGATAATGGAGAGAGTTGGGAACATTGCGGGATTGAAAACACCGACTGTAGTTTATCTAGCTGTGGCGGATAGTTTACTTAACGATTCTTCTATCTTGAGAGGCTGGAAGGAAAACTTGCTACCTTTTGAGAAGAAGAGATTGGGTATTGATAAAATATACAAGAAATATCCTTATCTTATTCAGTCGGCTATTGATTACGAAGTATGCTTGAGGGCCGATGTCTTCGTCGGAAACAGTTTCTCCACATTTTCGAGTCTTGTAGTTCTCGAGAGAACACAAAAGATGATAAAAACTGGGGCCGCAGACTTATGCGGTACGGATGTAAGGTGGCCGTCTTATGCGTATAACATATTAGGCGATTCAGAGGGTCCTCAGAAATGGAGAGCCAGTATGTCAGAGTTAAGCCTAAAAAAAATTAGCTATGGTTCAAATGATACCTCTTGTTGAAGATTGACGTTGTTGCCTACATTCCGAACCGTTCGTTCTTTGAGTCTGGGAGGATGGATTACAGGAATTTGAATATCATTTTATACAGATAACCATTAAAGAGGAAGAAAAAGGGCAGATGTGAATCATATTTGATTGATTTTTTTTTCTATACATAGAAGTTTTAGTCATTTGTTAATTGATATAGTGAATACATATGAGATTTTCCAGAGGCAACATTTGCCAAATACAAAGAATCATGAGTTTTTCCTTAGCTAGTTCAGGATTTATATTGTGTTTAATTTCTATGATTACTAAAATATTCTTTAGATTAGTTGAATATTGAAACATATTTGCTACAAAAAAAAAAAAAACAACACTAATTAATTGTGATGCCTTTTGTTAGTTTTTGTGGATTTGTAGAATAAAATGCTGAAGCAGATATGTTTTGAATTTGGGATATGAAAAATGATGTACCTTTACTAAATCTTGAAAAACTTAAAACTCTATTGATAATCATTTTGTTTTTAATTTTATTTTTTTAAAAAAAATTAATTATTAAAACATAGAATTGTTTGATAACTTTTTTTTTTTTTTGACAGATTAGTTGATTTAAAGAACCCATCAAGATCAACCAAATATAAGTCCTAATCATGGATTTGCAGCTTGGCTTGCACAAAAAAATTATTAGAAGTAATAGGATATATTTATGTAAATTCCTTTGAATTACTGCTATTTAGGTCTAAAAGTAATGTAGATCTATTAAATAAAATAAAATAAAAAGTAATGAGATTGTTGCAACCGCAGTATGCTAAGATATATTTTTCGGTATCTCTATCCAGGATACATATAACGAGAGTACTAAAAATTTCCGTAACTTACTATTTACCATTGGTTGGCGATTGTGTTAAAATGTTTGAATTGCTGCAGTTGCAAAAGGTGAGTCAATCATTTCATAGGTCCTATAAGCATTCAATCCCACTTGAAATAGCGTTGCTTAATTACATTTATGGTTCTCATCTCATGTGAACAAAGAGTTTAGAGAAATGACCATAACGAAACATGTTGAGAAAAGTCTTTAGGTCTCTTTTGGAAAGCTTTCTAAAAGTAATTTATCTTTAAAACAACTTTTTAAAATAATTTTTCAATTTTTTTTTATTATGTATTATAGAATTATGAATCTCATTATTATTTTTAGGATGATTATTGGGATGTTTAAACTAGAACTCAATAATTTTTAAGTTTCGTTAGTTTTTTTTTTACTATTATGATAAATTCGTTGATTTTTAAATTAACGAACATTGAAAAAAATGTTATTTTAAAAAAATTTGAATTCTCTTTTACTATGTTTGACTTTTACTATTAAAAGTGCCCATTTAAAAATATCCCTAAATTAATTATGCTTGACAAAATAATTTAAAGGGGGTTAAGAATTGATATTTTAAAAAATAATCAAAGTGAAAATTTTAAAAAATGACATTTCTCATATTGAAATTCACCAATCTCAAACTTTATCCTACGAGTCAAGCATATTAGTTGGACCATGGTATTGATCATAGGCTGAAATATTTTGATAGGGTCGGCCTACCCAAAGATCCAAACATTATTTAAGCCCTTTCGGCCTAGGCCCAAGCCACGCCCAATCAATTTTAAGACCTGCCTGACCCAGCCAAACTTATTGATGAGACTAACTAATTTCTCTCTCTACATACGAACAAACTTCTTCCCATTCACTAAGGTTACTTCTAACCTGGGTTCATGTTGGGGAGTTGGGGATTACACAAACCTAAACGACGTTTGTGTCCCAATTTTGAAACCCAGGTTAGTGGGTTTCTCCCATCATTTTTAACAAACTTATTCATTTTTATAATTTCAACACATTTTACACTAAGTCATACTTAACAAACTCATACTTAACAAACTTACTGTAATACAAACATAGTCTTAACAACCCCTTAACAACCCTGTCCAAACTGGCGAATCAAACATGCCTCGCCGGTTTAGGGTTGTTAAATTAAACAAAAGATTGTAAAGAAGGGGGTTGTTAACATTGTGTTTGTATTGTACAAAATAGTTGATCTATTAAGTTTGAGTTAGTGAAAAATATGTTAAAATTGTAAAAATAATATGGTTTGTTAAGTAGGGGGTTAAGAAACCCATCAATGCTGGGTTTCAAAACTAGGAGACAAACGCCCCTTAAGCTTATTTAACCCCCAACTCCTTGCCCTAACCAACGAACCAAACGCACATTAAGTGTCCTATTCTAAACTATCTCAACACAATATATGCTCATCATAAACCTGTTCGCCTTTCCAGAAAAATCCAAAGAAAAGCCTAATCTTGATTTCTATCAATCCAAACCTTTATACTTCCTTTATTACCAATACTATCATCAAGTCTCCAAGTTCTTTTAAGCAAATCTTCTCTGGTCAACAAACTTTCTACCCAAAAAAAAAAGGGGTGAGGGGAGACATGTCGAGCCTCATTGTCTTTCCATGAAATTTAATTCCCTTCAAGTAAACCTCTCCATCAATCTTCCAAAACCTGGTGAAAGCTGAGAAACATGGTATTACCTGAAATAGCTACTTCACTGTATAAGATCAAATAATACTCCAAAAGTATATGAGAGTCTCAAATATTTAATCTCAGGGGAGTGTTTAGTTTAAAACATACTTTATATCCCTACACTTTTAACTCTTTTAAAATTTTGGTCTTGGTACTTTTCTTTCAAGCAATTTTGTTTATATGCTTCTAAAAAAATGTAACAATTAAATATCTCATAGGACAGCAATATATACTGAATGAAACGAACATGGTCATATCACATACCAATTCATAAGACTTGATTGTGTGACCTAAGTCAGTCCAGACTGAACAGAAAATCCATCTACGACTAATCATATTGTTTTCCAATCGGGGTTTAGCCCGGTGGTAAGTTATTTGTATTCCCCCCTCCTCTACTAAGTTGGAGGTTCGAATCTTAAAGAATCCTACTTTGACCATTGGGCACACAAGCAGTATGATATTTTAGCACAATCATGTAAAACAACGCCAATATAATAGTTCAATGCATTAAACTCGCCTTCATTTTGACGGATTCAAATGAGAGAGATACATGATAACTTTCTTTAAAAAAAAAATATCCATGATCACTCAGGAATTCTGTAATCCTATAATCCAGAAAAACTGCAGGTAAGAAATACACACCATACAGGAGACTGAATACAATTTTTCATTTTCATTTACTGACAGTTTAAAAAAAAGAAAAGTAAATGATTCATCGAGGCATCGACGACATTAAATTGTTCTCAATTTTCTTTTTCTTTTTTCTTAAACTTTTCTATGAAAGAGGAAAGCTCACATGGATTCCTTCATTTCATACTGTAAGGATTTTAAGGGTAATAATTTCCAGTATGAATAGATAAAGAGATGCCAAGCTGTGCAGTGTAAATGAGGAAGGATTATAGAGTGAGAAACTCTTTACTTCCTCCCTTTATTTTGAACTTCAGTAAGACACCTAAAAATTGATTCATTGTACATAATCTTCATAATAGCTGTCGCTAATCACAGAAACAAACCTCTCGAGCCAAGGAAGCTGATGTAGATCTTTCATGGTGTCAACATAAGAGTCTGTACATCGTGGTGGGGATTGATATGGTTGATGGTCACTCAAACTAAAACCCCCAGCAAGGAACCGTTGTATCAGTGCTAATTGTGATTGTTCTTGCTCCGAGTAAGCGTCCATTGTCATGGGTAGAGAATTAAAAGTTTCCCATGCCCACTGTTCAGATTCTTGGATGGAGTGGGCAGCGAAGTCCTCGGAATTGTCTTCATCCCAATAGGCACATTGACATGTCTGTTCGCCATCCTGATACTCAGCACCACAAGAGTAGCAAAACTCATGCCCACACCTGATGCGACAGGTTCAGACATATCAAGCAAAATGAAGGCAATATACTCTACTTTCTAATCCAAGAAGCAACTTTCTAATCCAAGAAGCAAACAGTGTATGAAAATTACAGGCAAATTAAGTGACATCTACTTTTAGCGCCATTTTTATATGATTCATCCAAATAGAGAAAAAATGCAGGAAATGCTAAAATCATATAAATAAAAACTTGCGTCAACTAGCTTAGCAAAAAACCAATCACTGTTTCTATTTATTCAAAAAAAAAAAAAAAAAAAACGAGCACCGCATCTCTAAGATCATTTTTGTTTTTGTTTGCAAAAATTTCACATGCAAAGTTGGAACACATTTTCCAATACCAATATGGCCAAAATTATATAACCCCATCATATCAGCGTGCCGTGATTTCTATTAACCAAATACCAAGAGTAAGTAATAGTCACTAAATGAACAAAAAAAACATAAACCTGACCACATGTATTCGGAATATAGGGCCATGGATTCATCATCGATACTCTAAAGCCCTCATGTGACCAAAATTAGCAAGAAAGTTCACAAGTAGATATGCTACTAAAGAGCAGGAGACATGCATCTGTGGAAGGTATTTCTTAATCATCACAAATTAATACTTTGATCAAGTACAAAAATATATTAGTGTTAGCAGAAAGCAAAGACAAAGCTCTTTTTTTAACAAGAAACATAAATCTAATTGACTAAGAATGAACCATGAACAAGGGGGAAGGTAAGGAATCTCTAACAAAGCCAATGAGGTAACAAAAAGGCACCCCAATTGACAAGTATCAAATAAGGACTATAGTTACAAAATGTATGTGAGAGGGTGCAGCAGAAGGATAAATCTCACTAGGTCCCAAACTTATTCTCTTTCAGACACTTTTTTTTTCCTAGGATAAGAAACATTAATGACAAAGGTATAAGAATGCACCTATTTTTTTAATCTAGTTGTTCAACACAAACCTTACAAATCTAATATCCCAATAACTTTATGACATTTTAAACGATACTGGTGGTTCCACAATATCTAACAAACAAACCGATATAGTTATCTTAACAACAAACATTTATTTCTGATGATATAAATGAAAAAGAATCGAAACAAAGTTTTCTTACCAGCATGTCATATGGTAGCAACCTTGAGCCAATTCAATCATCCTATGACACTGTTGACAGCGCCTCCACCGTTTATTTTGTGCAAGACGATGTAAGGTAATGTCTGCAGTGTCTCTCTCCTCCAGTGGGAGGTTCAGAAACTCTTCACAGCTCATTGAAGAATGCCAAGGAACTCCACATTCCACACAGATAAATCTCTGACAAACTGGACACTCAACACAGCTATTATCTGATTGACTTGACGAACTTGCTCGGGCTGACAAACATTCACTGGGGTGTAACAGGGCAGCGCAATTTGGAAAAGGGCAGTAAATTGTATTTGAGTGAATATTTGCTTCAGTAAGGGCAGTCTCCAAGGATTCATAAGAAGTGAGGGGAAGAAAAGATTTAAACTCATTGCTTGTGATGCAATATTTGCATCTCAACTGAGGGCATCTGATAGGAACTTGAGATAACTCTACTTTTCCATCAACATAAGTCCTCAAACAATGAGAGCAAAACTTGTGGGAACATTTCAAGGCAACCATCATAGCAGATGGCTTGTTCTCACAGCAAACAGAACAATTTTCAACTGATGTATCTCCCTTTAGCGGACAAGAAAAAACCCCAATAGCAACTTTAGCAAGATGAAATGGACGCTCAAGGTCAGCACCTGGAGCAAGGTTCAGGACAAAAGCTTCAAACGTGCTAGCATGTTCTAGAATTCTTTCTTTCAGAGCTGCAAGAAGTGGAATTTCAAGCTCCTCTTCATTTGTTATCTGTCAAGCATTTTCCAATCAAAACACATAAGAGACTTAAACATGCATAGTAAGAAACCTATAAGAAATTTTATAACTCTACATTTTTAGAGACTTTCACAGTTTAGGTAGCCATAATGCTCAGATTGCTGACACTGAAATGTGGTAATAATCTACCTCTGACTTATTCAGAATTAAATGGACATATAAAAATTTAAATGTAAAAATTTAAATGAAATGTCCAAATGCATGGAACTTCCAAGATCCATAACACTAAGAGTAATTAGAATAATTTTCAATTTTATGTTTGAAAAAAATCTAAGAAAGAAGTACAGAAAGACCCAAAAAATGAAGGAATTCAGAGATAGAAATAAATTTTCATAAAGGAATTACATACTGAACACAAACCAAAATAATAACCTGATTGAATAACAGACTGGAGTCGGTGAAAGCTCGAATATGACGGATGTGATTCTGATTAGCCTCCACTAGACCATCCATCAGAGCTAAATAGTCAGCGACTAAATCATCAACATAAAAATCAAGCTTTTTCTGGACCTGAATAGCAGGGACTTCTCCTGATCTTTCCATGAATACTCCAATACCAGAAAGACCAGAACCAGGGTCACCAATCTCAGCTATCGAGACGCCTTTAAAGAACATCTTCACTGAAAACTCATCAAGATCCTCCTCTGAGTCTTCTTCCACTTTGTCTTCAGTCTCTTTCCATACCTCATCATCTTCGCAACAACTTCGAAAATCTTCAACATCTTCTTCCTCAGCTAAAACATGAGAAACCCCATGACAAAAAATATCCGGATGCTCCATTCTCGCAAATTCTCAAGTTACCCTCTGGATGGTTTAAAGCAGCAAACAAGAAATGACCCACCAACAAACGAAGTCAATCAAGACTGTGCTCTGCCCTTTTATAATACTCAAAAGAATCACACCAAGAAAAACTCATAACCACCACTGATCGTGGAGCCCTTATTTCGAAACACTAATCAATTGAAAACGTGCCAAGCAATCGACTTTAATCTCCAAATTGAAGCAGAAATCTCTCCTAAAATCACAAGAAAAAGATCTATATCACTAAGGATTTATTATATCATCAAGTTTATATTCTAGATCAAAAGCAACAGAATACCCATCACAGAATCATCCCAAAAGGATTAAGATTCCTTAATTTTCCACCTCAACCACATGAAATCCAGAAAATCAAATTCTAATGAAAAAGAAAAAAGATGTCCAAATCGAAGAAAAACATTAAAAAAAAACCAAGTAGTTCTTGGATTTTTCCGCATAAGTCAAATCAAACAATTTAGGTACTAACTAATCCATCAAACCCCATTATTAAGAATTAAAAAAATAAAAATTTCACCTTAAAGAGCGGGCAAGAAATGAAGAAGCTTCCATACCATGAGATTTTTCAGGTCATGTGAAGGAAAGGAATTCTGAGCTGAAAAAAATGGTATTAAAAAAAACCCTAACCTGACAATTTCTCTCTCCTCAGTCATTCTCTCTCCAAATTAGAGGTGGATCCATCCATTTCCATTAATTGGGATTTACGAAGAATGAGATGAATCAAAGGAAAGGGTAGAGAGAGAAAGAGAAAAGAAGAATCTTCAGTTCAGTTACTATTAGCTATTTTCATTTTCATCCATGGCGTAGGATTAAAGGAAACATTTTTTTTTTTTTTCTTGTTTACTGTTTCAGTTGGAAATGAAATTCTCTCTCTTTCCTTCACTCTGTCTTTGTCTTTGTTTTTGTTTTTTTTTTTTTTTTTGTCATATGGAAATGAGCACAAGATTCGTTTAATTTTGGTTTTGGATAAGGAATTGGATGTTTCCAACTCTTTTTTTTTTAATCCATTGCAATATCGCTTCATTACACATAGTCATTTGTTAATCCAATAGTTTAATAAATATATATTATCATTACATATATGATTTTTTTTTAATTAAAAAAACAAATCTGATTAATTTTGATAAATAATTGATTGACGTATATGTCTACTAGTCAATATGTACGTGCGTTGACTTTTTTTTTGGTGAAATTGAGCGATGTCATTAAGATTTAAAAGGTTTAATAAGTTAGATTGAACAAAAGAATCAAAATTGATCACCTTAATGTTAGACTTTACTAAAGAAATTGTGTAGATGTTTACATGACATGTAAAATTATATTTTTATTGTGCATTGTATATGATTTCTACTCGATTGTGTAATAAAATAAAAGTAAACAATATTTTCTAAATTTTACAAATAATTGATATTTTTTAAATATAATTTTAAGTAAAAGAATATTTATTATAAAATTATTTAAAATTTTTAAATGAATCAAGTACAAATATTATCTAGAAAAATTTATCTACCTAAAATTTAATTAGTTGTATAAAATATGTAAAATTGTTTGTAATGGACAACTTCATTCATGAACCAAATCTACATTTCACATTTTGAGCTAAAAATTGCTTCCAAATAGTATCCCATAAAGATAATTCACGCAAAAGAGAGAATGTTATACCATGTATCTTATCAATAATAACCATAAAATGTACTTTGGATTCTCAACTAACAAAGCAAGTGCAACATCAATATAATAACCTAACCAAACCCGCATTCCTTTACCTTGTTTAATAATTCTAAAAATTTATGAATTGAGAAAAACAAAAATGAAAACAAACAAAATACAATGGAAAGGAAGGAAAAAAAAATATAAACCTTACGAAGCTTACTTTTTTAAAAGAAGAGGTGTCTAGATTTTAATAAAGAAATATTGAAATTAGAAGAGAAACTAAAAGACGGAGTTAGCGATCGAGAATCATATCAGATTCTTTAAGTTATTGTGAGAGATCTAGAGATAGAGGCCGAGACCAACATAAAAACTTGAATTTAATTTCACTTTTGTTACAATTTTAAAGCAAAAAGAGAGAGAATGAAATAAGATTTTTATAATTTACAAAAATACAAGTGATACATGAATCTAGTACACAATTTCCCATGTTCCTTATTAAGTTGGATATATCTCTTCATCTCCCATCCCTTCGTTTACTTTCACATTATCTTTTTTTCATTTTCCAGCGTGCATGTATAGTTTTATAAAGGAATAATAATAGTATATAAATATAGAAAGGCTAATTTTGGATTAAAGGAAATAATGAGGGTAAAGTTGGAAATGAAAGATTCTCCACTTCTCCCCACTTTTAATATATTAAGATTAAGATAAGATAAGATCGATTTACATATCTCAATAATTAACTTAAATATTAGGGTAAAATGCACACACTTTCATGGTTTTTTAATTTACACCCCTACATTTTCAATTTGGCCTTTTTCACCCCTTAACTTCAAGTAATCTAACTTCCATCCAATTGAAAAGTTAACTCTAACAGCCATCAATTTTTTTTAATATTTTATCTGATTTATGAAATGACCAATTTCCCCTAAAATTTATCCTTAATAATCAGCCAAGGTGAAAAGATTCAATCAAAATTCCTCTCCCCTCACGTTAGAAAAAGTTAGGGCTTATGCTTCTCATTCTCTTCTCCTTCGTCAATCGTCATTGAATAGCACATTGTTTCCTTCGCGAAAAACAAATCTCAACCAAAATCCATTGCTTCCAGCGTTTTGGTAAGTACCCCTCTCGATTTCTCCTTGGGTTTAGTGTTTATGTTTTGTCAATTGATTCTGATTTCTTCCTCACAATCCTCACGATTTATGTAAAAAAAATTCTAACGAATTGAAAGACAACAATAATTCTTCAAAACTTCCTTAGATTTTTTTTCGTTCAAGTTTTCAATTTCTTGAAGATGGATCTTTGTTTATTCGTATGAAAGAATGCATTTTTAACAAACTTAATCTTTTGGAGAATTGAGATTTTTTATCTGATTTTTGTAAAGAAAGTGAAGCTTATTATCGCTTTATTTTAAGTTTAGATCGATGCATTGGTAGAGATAATTTATTTTTAACAAACTTAATATTTGTTCCTTAATTTCTCTTATTTGTATTGAATTATCTGGTTCAGAAGTGGGCAAATTATGGGTAGGAGGAAAGAGATTGAAGTTGGCCATTCTAAGAGTGTTCTTTCTCAATTGTTATCCATGAATATCATAAAAAAAATTAAGTTTATTTCAATAATGGCCCAATGACAACATGAATGAAACTTGTGAGGACTCAATAAAAGTATTTGTTTTTCACGTATTGTTTGCAGTCATGGACGAATTTATAATAGTCGAGCTATATCATGATGGATACATTACGTTAGTATTGGTTACTAGATATATTGGTGAGTAATTTCACGTAACTTATGTATTTGACATTGAATACGTAACGTTGGCTAATTTCTATCAGTGTGCTAAACAGTTGGGTTATCGTAATGTAACGTACTTTTGGTACAAGTTTCCAGATTTAGATTTTCATTATGGTTTGATGCCTCTCTGGGATGATGACGATGTGCGTTTATAGTTGAACAAATTGAACCATGGATGGAGGAATACAATTCAAGTGTACTGCGTGCATAGAAATGATAATGTGCATGATGAGACAGAAACAGTAGCACTACCCCTCAAAATTTGGTTTGTAGTAGAGTATGAGCCAGTATAATTAGTGCCGATGACAACGAGGAATGAAAATGTTGAAGCTTGCAGTTGACATGATTAAATTACATTTTGTGGTCTAACTTATTGCGTTTAAAAGACCTATTCTGTAATGGACTAGTATTGCTTTTGAAAAAAGTATTTCCTATGTTTGTCTTTTTTTGCTTAAAAGACCTATTTTGTAAGGATAAATGAAATGAAATTTTATATAATTTTGCGAGACCTATTTTGTAAGCATAATTTGTTCTGTTTGTAGATTTTCTCCAAATATGTCAGTAAGTGGATCAAAATAATTCACCCTTTTCATGATCAATAGTTACAATATAACAACACTTTCATGTTACTCGTATTCTAAATATCACTTGAAAAATATTCTGGTGCAAGTACATTTTAGTTTAGAACATAATTGTTATTTTAAATAAATTCAATCAAAGTGGCAAATGAACATATCTATAAAACAGAGTATAAACATCCAACAAAAAACTTGAAATGAAGCACCTGAAGACATATAGAAATAAAAATGTGTAAATCTATGCTTTCCTTTGGCACATAGAAATAAAAGGGTAGGAGATTCCATATTGTTACAAAGTTTCTAAAAAAGTACCACTTGAAGACATTCACTATGCTGCAAACAAAAGGTATTTGAAATAGAAGACATACAACTACATATTTAGTTTCAAGGGAAATAGTTCTTATTCAAAAGAGCTCGTCTCTCCTGTCCTTGCCATTATTCTTGCTAACACTTAACTTCTCAAAGGTCAAAATACTTTAAAATGATGACTTTTCAGATATGTTATTCACCTGACTAAGAATAAGTCTACCAAGGACAAAGACTGCAAATGATTGGTGATTGATGCATGTTAAAAATCAACCCCCATCATTGCTTGAACTTAATTTTCTATTAAAACCAAAGCTACTAAAAGAATTCAGATGTAGAATGCAGCATCCAACAATGGACCTACATTTACTCTAATTCTAACAGAGATTAGCTAATGAATCATAACTCATGTTCTATCTCACAACACACGAAACTAAAGATTCAATAATAATGAATGATTTATGAAATTTTTGTATGTGTCTAGTTGTCTTTATTTATTATGTGTGTATTAATAATTATAATCCATAGAATTCTTCATGGTATCCTCAAACCTACTTAATCATTTTATAACGGTAAAAATCTTGAGAAAAGTGAAGGAAGAAAAATAAAATTGTGCACATACACATGGTACGAAACAAGATGACTTCATTTGAACCTATATGGAGAATCAAAATCATATAAACAAAACAAACTTTGTGTTAGTAAGAATAATGGCGAACTTTCATGAACTTTAGCTGAAATAGGAAAGATGAAATAAGTGTTAAATTTCTTGATTTTTTATATTCTTAGGATGTGTGACTACCAAAGCCACAGAAATCTTGTGAATATTTATGCAAAAAAAAAAGTTATGTAATGTATTTTTAAATGAAACAAAATCGACTACCAAAGGCACACAGATCTGCTAAAAAAGGTAAGAAAATCTGCTATCAAAGTCACAAAAATATGCTATGAAAGATATACGAAGCTGCGACCACAACCACACGAAGCTTCACAAAACAGCTATAAATTTTCTATCAAAGCCACACCAGTCTTCTACCAAAGCCACAAAAATCAACTATCAAAGCCACAAAAATCTACTATGAAAGTCACACGAATCTGTTACCAAAGCCATACTAATCTTCTACCAAAACCTACTAAAAAAAAAGCTCTAGATCAATTATTGTTCATAGTTGAAAATATCACATTCATTTAATAAATGCAGTTGCAATAGAAGCCAAAAAAGGCCAAAAATACCTAGACAACATTGTTGTGGTTGCTTGAAGCAACTTGGCTATTCGGTGTTGCCTTTTTCTTGTGAACTTTTCGTGATTGGTTGACCGACACCTTACATGACCTTATATTATGGCTGGTTCCATTACAGTTTGAATATGAGATCAATTTACCATTACTACTTAGCTTGTTGCCATTAGGACAAACCTTGTCTGATCTATTTGTCCTTTTTTTCTTCGGTCTTTCAGGTTGTTTTAAGAATGAAGGTGTGTCACGACCTATCCCGAGATCTCCCTATAGACCTGAGATGAGACGTACGCCGATGGCAACTGATAGCCAAAAGCCAACACGTACCATCAAGGCAAACTAAACTCAACTGTTCTAGAAAGATATTTCAAACTAAAAGACTCATGCGTACTAGCTGAGATGATGCGATATGGGTGGTGGAAAAGCTCGTCGTAGGCTCGATCATCTTCTGAAACTCGAATGCTACCTGGGGGGGGGGGGGAACATTTGAAAAGAATGAGCTAAAAAGACTCAGTGAGTGGAGCTTTTAATAAAGTAATGTTTTCTTCAAAACTACATATATATAATAGTTTCCAAATTCATAAAACTATTCAAAACTAGTATTCGTAAAACTGGTTATGGAAGATAGTCGTAATTTAATAATCATAATATTCAACTGTGAAACTAAATCAATAAATATACGTGAATATATGTTCAATAGAAACTTCTTATATATTATATCATAATATTAAAACCACACTAAAAATGTACCCTTAATTGGTCATACTGCATGTAGAGCGAAATCATGTATGCAGCAGAGCAACTGAATACTGAAACTGGTCATACGCGCGCAGAGCTGGCCCCAAAGGGCTATGCACCCTAACATACGGCCCAAAGCCTATGTGTATGCTGAAATAGGTCTTAAAGACTTGCTGAAAGCTGATAACTGAGAGTACTGTTTCTAGCGGTTTGAAAATAAACTACTGAAACTAAATAACTGAATTCATAATTGTTTCTAAAAACATAGCTGGGTCTCTATAATTTTCATAAAGAATAGATATACTATATCATAAAACTCAATTCCGTAAATTTTGTAATTGAATATCTAAATAATATATGATGTCGAAAATATAATATTTCTATTAAGGCTAGTAAATAATTATAATTCAGAAATTAGTAATATCATAAATGTTAAAATAGAAATCCACTCACAAATTTATGTTGGGAATTTTCCAAGTCGTAAATAATTTATTCCTCGATATCACCTAAAAGATTATTTTAACGCGCATATAACTAGTTTATCCTCAAAGATTATTTTAACACGCATATAACTAGTTTGTCCTCAACCACTTACATGGTAAAACTCCCATTAATTATTTCAAAACGTAGGTAAACTCAAAACTATTTAAATACTCAATATATCCTCCTCAAGAATCATCCTTCTAACCCATAATAAAATAATCAAATTCGATGCTTCTCCTTCCTTTCACAACGTCAGATGGAAGACCATGTACATAGGTATAAACCCAATAACACACATACATAAATGTTCTTCTACTACTAATTGAGGGTGATTTTAAATGTCTGAAGCGAACTTCACATCATAAATTCAAGAACCCATTTTGGCTTTTCAATTTAACAATTTTGGACGTATTCACATGTTCTTATCTCCATGGATTATCTAAATTGCATCATTTTTTTTAAACTACAAGGACTTGTAGCTATGGAAACTTTCTTACCAAATTAAACCCATAGAATTAAAGAACCACACACCTGAGCCATTCAATTGCTTAAATTTGTTTGAGATTTCTTGCAACACCATCACTTTCTTCGAGCTTTGAAGAATCTCTCTCATCCTTCACTAATACTTCCCCTATTCTTCTCCTTTCTTCTCTACGGTCTTGGGAAGGAACTTTATGAAATAGGGCCTTTTTTTTCTTAAGGAAAAGGTTCCAAACTTATCCATAAACACTTAAAGTTTTATCTTTAATTTTTTTTCACTTGCTAGTTGTCAATCTTGTTTAAACTAATCTCCCTCCCAAAGAAGCTTTGTCACGCCACTTTGAAGAATGATAAACACTAATATTTTTTTTTAAATTACTTTCTCCACTGTTAGCTGTCAACCAAAGCTAAATCTTGTAATATGGTAGTCAATAAAACTCCACCACTTCAATAACAATAAGTTGGTTATAATTTCCTTTTTTTTTACTTACCACTAAAGATAGGTCTTACAAGGTGGTTGAACTGGGAGATAATTTGTAGATTGACCACTCTTCTTGACTAGCCATTAACTTGATTAAGTGCTATATGTGCGTAGGAATGATCTGTTGTTATATATCGGGTTAATAAATTGATCTATCGGCATACGTTCATCTATGATACCTAAGTATGCATGTACACATGGTATCCCAGAAATGTCCCATTTCCTACACGTGCATGTTTGTTTCACCAAGTCTACCACAAATCGTCTGCGACTATAATGTTCTATCTTATAGCCTCTCTCCCCACCAAAATGAGTAATGTAACTTGTCTTTTCCCTCTTTTTTTTCAAGCTTTTTCATTATCCTATGACATATTTTTTCTCTCACTAAACAACATTTCATCCATCTTTTTATGAAATATTTTCATTAACAACCATCAAATGGTATCAAGAATATGAAGAATCGGTTTATCTCTAGCCTTCAATATGAACTTGTTAAAAGACTCGACAATGTTGTTTGTAAGGATATTGAACTCTACCGCAGGACTAAAAGCCTGTCTTGACCAAGAAGTAGGGTCAAGATTATTCATCTAATCGTACACCTCGGTGTTCAGGTCCTTAATCTTATGCATATTTTCTCAAAAGGACAACTCATCTGAAGATCTAGTCGCCCCCCACAAAGCATCCTTCAATTTTTTTCCCCTTATAAAGCTTGTTAAAGTTTGCGTAGATGTGCCTAACACAAAATTTGTGTCGAGCTATTGGGGCTAATTACTTGATAGCCTCCACTAAACCTTGCATAAAAAAGAACTCATTAGTTGCACATTTAGGTAGAAAATTGAAATATCGAAAAAGAACTAAAAATATCACCTTTTTTTATCGGACATAAATGTCCACGAATTGGCCTCCATAGACCTGATGTCCTCTAACAATAAGGCTAACAAACTACGTCAATGAATCATTTGTCTCTGCCTCGACACCCGCATATGCTATCAGATAGAGGCTGTTATTGGCATCTTGACCAACAACACTCAAAAGTTGACCCCTAAATGGGCCTTTCAAGTGGCACCCATCCAAGCAGATTGTAAGGACTTGACTCTTTAATTTATAAAAACAAAAAAATGACGCAAGCAAAAGACTTAATAATCATTTAAAAACCTGTAATTCAATGGGTATCACCTTTCATCATTTAAAAAAAAACATTTCCATAAACATTGAAAAATCGGGATGCGCACCCCTTTCATAAAACGATTCAAATCAAGATTTAAAGTGACATAAATCCAGGAATCTAAGAGAAACATTCTCCAAATCACAAAAGTATGCTTGAATGAGCCCAACAACCAAAATATAATAAGAAAACATAAATAAGTTTATAGACTATACAACAACTCTAGTCCATCTCCTTGTCAACGATCTGACATCACGCTGCACGAGCTCCACACCCTCGACCGCGACCACGTACTGCATCTGAAATGTAATATCATGAGTGAAAAACCCAGTGATGATAAACGGAAATAAAAGTAACTTTATACGCCAAATAGACTCCTCTATTTAATTTCTTTTAATTAATCAAATAGACTCCTCTATTTGTATTCGTCTTAATTAATTTTGACAACTTCTAATTAAATACTTGAAATCATTTTTTCAAAGAAATTAATCCATATTGATTTATGTTCTCAATTACATGCATTAGCTCGGAGGATTTAATGGATCTATAGGAATAAGCTCCAAAGATAGAGAATTACATTGATTAACCTAGAATTAATTGATTAAAAGAGTTTAATCAATGCATTCTTATTCATTAACTCTTAGATAACTCCACTAAATATCTAGAGTTGCACTCTTAGTACTATAGACATAGTTATATCCATTGGCTAAAATCATTAACTACACTTTGATTCTTCACAAGTAGTTCGCATCCATGGCTAGGTAATTTTACCGTATTAACCTACATGATACATCTTGTTCCTTAAGCCCAACTGATTCTCTAATGAACAACCTTACATAATCTCTATTATGCGTCTTTACTTTTTCCTTGATCAGAGGAATATGGGGCCCCGCTGTTCAAGCACCGAATCAATCCATAAGGGAACTACTTATCTATTTTCCTATAAGGAAAAAAGTGAATTCCAATCTTGTGTAATTATGTTCCCAACTATAAGCAAGATGCACTCCCCAAAGTGAGAGGCATATTGAGCGAATTATATTGAGTCACTCTCACCTATGCAAATCAAAAGTTTGGCTCTTGGGAACAGGAGTTCGTAATCCACTCAGGATTAAGATCAATTGTACATGATCAACCGATTGATATACGAAGTGTCTTTCTATAACGGCTTTACTAGAACACAGTAAGTATATCTTAGTCCAGTCTTCTACAATCTCTATTGCAGCAACACCCCCACTCACATGTCTCTACATGAGCGATCCAGATGAGATCATTTGTGCCAATTCACAAGTGGGTCGTGTTAGTGGTGTTACCAGAAATAAGGCACCTAACCTTTATTCATACTAGTCTTTTAACACGTGCGATGCACGTGGAACTTTGAATTTTATTCAACTTTATAATAATACAATAATATAATAATAAAACATAAATAGATAGATTTTAGATTAATAACTCTTATATATACACTCTTAAGTGAGTAGATTGATCCAAATTATAAAAAAAAATTAATCAAAATTTTCATCAAAATTAAAAAAAGTAGATATTTTATTTCTTTTTTAAGTTCTACTTTTGAAATTCAAACTTGATAAGCTTTAATTCAATGTAATGTTTGTGGTTTTTTTTATAGATATTATCTTTTTATATTAGCATTCAATCAAATTTATCAATATGCATATTACACAAAAAATATTTAATTAAATTTAGACTTATCCTCGTCCCTTCTTAATAGAATAATTTCTTTAATTAATTTAAAGTAATCAGACTGAAACGTGTGAGGGTAAAAAGAAGAAGAGAGATTAGTTCTAACCAATAGGATAAATTAGGGCACAAATCGATTCAAATAACCAAAGTTAAAATGACCTTGCACATAGTTGTAATACAAATTAATGATTTATTTACATAAAATCTCTTTTTAAACAAAGTTGAACTTTTTAAATATTGAGATATATATGATTAAATTTGCTCTTACCCACTACCTGAGAGTCTAGTGGTGATTTAACATATTTAATGCTAAACTCATTTCAATATGCAAATACAAAGAGATGGAGAGGTTGCATTTATCTCCCCTATAGCACCTGCATTTCAATAAACATGTTTCATGGTTTATAAAATAAATAATTCCAAATGAGAAGACTCAGCGGTTGTGATCACCTTATTCGCCACTAAAAATTGCATACTTCTACCTGCGGGCCTCGACTAAAGGCAATTGAGCACGTCAAAGCCAATATCTTTCAATTAATTCGGATTGAATATAGGAGATTCGAAAACGAAGAGAGAAAGATCAAGAGCAATTGCATATATAAATTCGATCCTCCAACACTTCAAATAACTATCATCTATCTTTTATAATAGATTTTGAGTCGTCACTGTAATGGGAGATTAATGATAGGAAGATGAAAGGAAATCAGTCTCCAAAGCTAATTGAGTAATTACTACTCTTTAATTATATTGAAGCCAAAGCATCATCCATGGAGACCAAAACACTACTGAAGAGATTGGAAGGTCATCGAAAATAAATAGAGATTTTTTTTTTTTTATATTCATATATATTAAAATATAATATCTAAAATTTATATTTAATTTGGGTTAATTACTGAAATGACATATTTTTACATACTAATTACTAAAATGTTTGAACTTTTCAAAATTACTCAAATAGCATAATTATAGTTCAATAAATTATTGAACTATAGTTCAATAAATTATTGAACTAAAAAAATTAAATTTTTGATAAATTCATTGAAAATAATAATAAAAAATATCAAATAGTTCAATAAATTATTGACCTTAAACTTAAAAAACCCAAAAACAAACAAATTCATTAAAAATACCTATAAAAAATAGTTCAATAATTGATTGAATAGTTCAATAATTAATTGAATAGTTCAATAATTAATTGAATAGTTCAATAATTAATTGAACTATAATTATGCTATTTGGGTAATTTTTAAAAAGTTCTGATATTTTAGTAATTAGTATATAGATTTATGCTATTTGAGACCAATTCTTAATTTATATCATATACATATAAGGATATATATATATATAACTAAATGAAATTCACACCTTATGCACTTCCCAATAAATGAGTTTTACATTCATGAATTAAAATAAATAGACCATTTAATAAAAATCAAATAATACTTATACTTTAAATTTATATAATTAAAATTGAATTTAATAATTAAAAAAGGGGCAAAAGGGGAATTCAAAAGTTTCTCCTCAAACTTTAGTGATCCTTCAAATTTCATTTCTTATTAAATAAATTTTATTTATCAACCGAAAAAATGTACTCTTAATAATTGTGTTTTTAAAATTTCAATACCATGTTATTTTATTTATTCTTAAAAAATTCAATTTACTTGCAATAATATAATATATTATTTATATTTTAATTTAATTTAATTAATTGTAAAATTTATATCCTTTTTATAATTTATTTGTCAATAAGTTAATATCAAGATCACATTTATTAAAAAAATAACTAATAGAAGGTGTAAAACAAATAATTGATGCACGAAATTTTAAGAAAAATTACAATTAATAATCTCAAATCACATTTTTTTAATGGACTGTCAACTGAGAGTTTTTTTTCTAACCGAACACTAATATTATCAACTTTTTTTTCTTCTTTAACGCTCAAATCTCTTCAATGTGTCCAAGAGGTTTCGTCATCATTGTGTACGTACATTGCACGTGTTAGATTGATAAAAAAAAATAAGATTGATAATTTTAATATCATACATTAGTAAAAATACATAAAAATATTTAGGTTGCACGTATAACATTGTTATTTTTTTAAATGTGAAATTAAATTGCACTAAGAAGCCATAAATTGATTATTTGATATTTTTATTTCTTATATATGTGAATGAAGTTTTAATTAAAATTACCCTATGTGTATATATATATATATATATATATATATATTGCACTATTAACATTAATTATATCATCACCTCTTCTTCAGCAAATTGGACACAAATATTTTCATTGTGGTTTTTGAAAAATATTAACAAAATAAGAAATAAGAAAAAGACATTTTAAGACCACGATATGAAAGTTGAAGATAATTCAATCAATATATTCACTCTCTTATATAATAATAAGGAAAAATATAGAAAAAAGTTGAAATGACAATTAAAGTTCAAAACTGAAAAATCAAAAGCAAATGAGAACCACGTTTAATTATCTTAATCCACCAAAAATTGATACAAAAAAATTGTCAATTCTTTGTGAATTCGAACTACGAACATTTGATAATCAACTGCTCGCTCTGATTAGCTTTCTCCATCTGAAGTTAACAATTTTTTTTTCTACCGAAAAAAAAAGAAAATAAAGATAGATAGATAGAAATAGAAGATTGGGGAAATTGATCCAAATAAATTATTAACTAACTTCAGATGGTTTATCAATGTTGATGGTTTATCAATGAGAAGCCTGAATGGTTTACAATGTTGATGGTAAGCCAGGCTTCAAGCATCCACCGAAAAGACCACCTCCATTTTATCAAATTGCACCCAACGTTTCTACCCTTCAATAATATCAATTTCAATTAATTTAATAAATTTGTTTTAAAATTTCAAAAAACCTATAGTGCATTAATCGAGGGATGACGATTAGTTAAAAATAACAAAATCGTATATTATTTCATGAACCAATTAATTATATCTTTATTCATTTAATTTAAAATCTGTTATTTAATAATAATAATAATAATAATAATAATAATAATAATAATAATAATAATAATAATAATAATAAAATAATAATATTTTAAAGAGAATTAAAAGAGGGGCAAAAGGGGAAATCAAAAGTTTCTCCCTTTAAGCCCCTTTTAGAGGTAGTATAGATACCACAGACTATTTGAGTTACGACTTAAGTGAATTTTCCTGCATCCACATGGTCACTTTAAGTTATCATAAGTTACTTTGGATCTTATGATGGATTACATTTATTAAACATTAATAAATGACAATGTAAATATTACTAATTAATAATTCTTTAATTTATTTATAGTTGAATTGGATTACATAAGATTTGGAGCAGAAACCCCAACAGCTATAATAATCAAGCTACATACATCTCATTAATCCCATATCTCATGTTAAATATAACCATTACATTCCCATTCTTTGAAACATCTCATGATAAGTACACTCAGTCTCAACATGCTTCAAACATGGTTATCATGTGATTAATAGCAATAATGTAAGTACACTCTTATCATTTTTCATAAACTCGATCAAACATGCAAAATGCACTTTGTCTTTACATCACTTACATTCATCATCATGTGAATAATGTCAGATAGTCAAAGTACACTCAGTCTAATAGTATCTCATTTTCTCGCCTAAACAATGCAAAGTACACGTAGTCTTTACGTTTCTCTCATATATGTATCACAACATTCATGGATAATACCAAATAATGTAAGCTCACACAGTCAGACATTATCTCATTATCCATCCCTCTAATCATGCAAAGTACATACAGTCTTTAGCATTCCTCATGATACATATGTTGGGATTGAGACCTCTAAAAGAGTTCTCAAACGGAAATCTCAAGGATCTTTCCTTGCAGTATAATATGTTCAAAATATAAATGCATAAACAGAAGACTAACCCTTGTAGAGAAGTTTCTGGCTTTTCCTCCTTCTTGGCTGGTTACGATCCTGGGACCACCAAAAAGTACTTCCTCACTAAGCACAAAAGAGAATCTGTGCATGGGCACTATCTCCTTTGGAAAAAAGAAAAATGGGAAGAAGAAATTTTCTTCCCAAATCACCCTATGGGGGGCGGCTAAGAGAGAGGGAGGAGAGGAATTTCCTGAGCCTTTTCTTTTGCTCTCTTAGTTGTGTGTTTTGGGGTCACTCCAAGGTTCCTATTTATAGGAAAAATAAGGCCTCAGAAAATCTTTTGAATATCTTTTAATTATTAAATAATTAAATAAGATATCCTAAAATATATTTGAATAATAAAGATATTATATTTTATTCCATAATAAAATATCTCATATCTTTTATTTAAATTAATCAATATTAATTTAAATATATTATTCCATATCTTCCATTTAAATTAATCACATTAATTTAAAATAAGATATTCATATATTTTAAATAAAATAAAATGCAAAACTTAGTCAACTCTTTGACCAAGGTGGCGTGTGACTCCACCATGGGTCACACGCCCCTATCATCATCTCATGACAATATTGAGCATTTTATTTTCCTTTTTATTTAATGGAACAATTCTGTTAAATAATTAAATAAATAAAACTCCTTTTATTTATTCCAAGAAATATAACTTCTTTTATTTATTTCCTCTTTAATTTGACAATCTCAAATTAAATATTTAAATAGACTTCTCTATTTAAATCCCCATTAATTTTGGACAACTTAAAATTAATTTAATTAAATAGACTATTCTATTTAATCTCTCATAATTAATTAAATAGACTTTTCTATTTAATAATTAAATAGACAACTCTATTTAATTCCACCATTAATTAAATAATTAAATAGACTCCTCTATTTAATTTCTTTTAATTAATCAAATGGACTCCTCTATTTAATTCCATTTTCCCAAAGAAACTAATCATATTAATTCATGTTCTCAATTACATGCGTTAGCTCGGAGGACTTAATGGACCTATAGGACTAAGCTCCAATGATCCAGAATTACCTTTGATTAAAACTCCTTTTAATCAATTAATTCTCATTCATTAACTCCTAGATAACTCCACTAATTATCTAGAGTTGCACTCTTAGTACTATAGACATAGTTATGTCCATTGGCTATAATCATTAACTACACTTTGATCCTTCACAAGTAGTTCGTATCCATGGCTAGGTAATTCACCGTATTAACCTCCATGATACATCTTGTTCCTTAAGCCCAACTGATTCTCCAATGAACAATCTTACATATTATCCATTATGCGTCTTTAACCTTTTCCTTGATCAGAGGAATATGGGGCCCCGCTATTCAAGACTGAATCAGTCCATAAGGGAACTACTTTTCTATTTTCCTATATGGAAAAGAGTGAATTCCAATTCTTGTGTAATTATGTTGCCAGCTATAAGCAAGAAACAATCCCCAAAGTGGGAGGCTTATTGAGCGAACTATTCGAGTCACTCTCACCTATGCAAATCAAAGGTTTTGTAACGTCCCGTTATTTTGATGTGAATTTTTATTTATTTATTTATTTATTTTACATTATTATTTATTTAATGTTATTTATTTATTTCAATTTAAGTATTTAGATTAATTATTATTTTTGTAATTTTGATTTTAGTAGTTAATTTCGCCCGAAATTCCTTTTAATCGTTTTAATGCTCTAAATTCGTTTCGGTGACATTAATAATTATTAATAGTCCAATTAATAATTATTAATCACCTTTATATTTATTTAAGAGCATCGGGTTTCGATTTAGAAGTCAAAAGTCATAAAAGGACATAATCGTCATTTCTGATTTCTTAAAATTATCCAAAACACTATTCATTCATCTTTAAATATGCCCATTTGACCAAAGTTGACCACCAAGCTCATTTTTTTTCATCTCCAAACTGTGGCTTCAAGGGATCTTGGGGGGAGATTTGGTTTTTCTTCGTTTCTCGACGGATCGGCTCGATTTCGGTTGCATCAGAAAGCCCTCGAGTCTAGGATTCATTTCCACCTAACCATTGTGCTTTTCTCTCGAGATCCAAGGAGTTCTCGGTAAGTTCTTCTTGAAACCCTAAGCTCCAAATAGTATTTTAATGGAGTTTTCTCTTGATTCCTTCGATTTCTTGTCGTGAAACTCGATGTTTGTAAATACGGGAGTTGTTTTAAGTGTTTTTGGAAACAATCCCATAACCCTAAAACCGAGTTTCAGTCGAAACCCTTCCCGTTTAAAATTTACCTTTTTGGGTTTGATTATGGGTTATAAATTAATGAATTATTGTTTATTTAAATTCAATTCAGGAAAGGGCATAATGTTCAAAAACCCTAATTATCGATACCCATTGAAATCGGGAATATCGAAATTGCTTGAAACCAACTCGAAACACATCTAAATTGCCTAAAAGCCGGAAAACCAAAACCAAAACCCTTTTGTGAAGGGGGGGCCGAGAGCCTCAAAGTTGGGGTTGTTGGGTTTTTCGTCGTTTTAAACGCTTAGATGTTGCTTGATTGTTAGTTGAATTATTTATTGATTGTTAGATGTAATTCTAATTGTAGGTGGTCTGAACTTTGCATTGACCGCGTTATCGAAGGTTTGGATTGAAATCTTCTTTTACAAAGGTGAGAATAGTTAGGATTTAAAGTAACTATAGAAAGAAAATAAGTATAATAGTTTGTAGAATTGGGAACTAAGACTAGAATCCGAATCTAAGATTAGAGGGATGTGAGTTAGTGCCCTTGGGATTAGAAGTGAATCCTTTAAGTGAGAACTTAGGAGTTCTCGAGGAAAGTATTGAATCTTAGAAGATTCTAAGTTAGATTCGATTCAAAGCTTAGGTTGGATCATTGGAAGTTAAAAGATCCAAACTTGTATTTTAGAACGGTTAATAGAACCTCGGATTATATTGGAAGTTTAGAATCCTGGAAGGTATAGGTTAATCGTTTAAGTTATGATTTTACTTTTATTATTGTTAGCGGAGTTCGATTGACATATCGTTGTCCCGGAGTTTCTTATTTATTTACTTTATGCCCCTTTTACCTTATGTTTGTTTCGGTTACTTTATTATTCGCACTTTACTTTATCTACTTTTTGCAAGCATATGCAAGCATAACCATAACATCTCGCATCATTGAAAAGAGAAAAAGAAAAGAAAGTGAGAAAGAAAGGAAGGGAAGAATGTTGGAGCCTACGGGTAGTGTCTGCATCACCTTCAGGAAAAGAAAAGAAAGTAAAACTAAGAAAGAAGGTTGAATGGGTATCCTACGGGATGTACCTATTACCTCATTCATGCATAAGGGTATATGTGAACCCTACATTGCATATGATCGATAGAATATAGAATCGAGATGTTATATTTTATGCAAAGTCATTACTTTTCTTATTTTATGTCATAACAAGTTAATGGATGAGGATTGACTACGAGTGTTAGTAATATCATCCTTTGGAAGTTTAGAAAGAAATTACCTAGAGTTTGGAGGACTTTAGGAGTGAATTGTGTCGAATTAATTGGACACAAATCGAAATGCGAGTTTGAGGTCTATCTTTACTTTTTATGCTTATTATTCTCACTGGGCTTAAGTTGTTAGCTCATGATATTACAAAATTTCAGGTAATGCCCTGACTAGAGGTCGAGAGAGAGGAGATGGTGCTGCATGATCGAGGGATGAAGACTTTGAGATGGACTAGGTGGTTGTAAAAAAATCCATGTACATGGTTTTGTGAATTTTATTTAATTTTGAGAATTGTACAATTGTATATAGCTCTTAAGAGCTTTTGTCGTTACTTTTATGTTTATAAATCATTTTGAACTTCTGATAGGAACTTAATGTTCCTTGTGTTTTTAGATGTCTGAATTTAAAATGTAACATGTTTTGGCTAACCTATTTTTAAACATAATCACGCTAATTTTTCTTAAAATAAAAGACTTTCGCTGTTTTCTCTGATTTAATTTATTTAAAAGTGACGGGTCGTCACAGGTTTGTCCCTTGCAAACAGGAGTTCGTAATCCACTCAGGATTAAGATCAATTGTACATGATCAACCGATTGATAAACGAAGTGTCTTTCTGTAACGGCTTTCCAAAAAGACAGTAAGTTTATCTTAGTCTAGTCTACTACAATCTCTATTGCAGCAACACCCCCACTCACATGTCTCTACATGAGCGATCCAGATGAGATCACTTGTGCCAATTCACAAGTGGGTCGTGTTAGTGGTGTTACCAGAAATAAGGCACCCAACCTTTATTCATGTACCAGAGACTATTTGAGTTACACTTAAGTGAATTGTTCAGGGTTCTCAATTAATTTATGTTCTCAATTCCCGCATCATATGCTCACTTTAAGTTATCATAAGTAACTCTGGATCTTATGATGGATTATATTTATTAAACTAATAATAAATGACAATTTAAATATTACTAATTAATAATTCCTTTATTTATTTATAGTTTAATTGGATTACATAAGATTTAGGGCAGAAACCCCAGCAACATATATGTAAACAAGCACAAGAACAAACAATAATGCAAGCACAAGAACAAACAATAATGCAAGCACATACAGTCTATGTATTATCGAACATGCTTAACCATATTCTTAACAAACAACAGGCAACCTAAGATTATAAGTCATCGACGAGCCTTATAATCTTAGTTACCTTATCTTACACAAAATACAACGAACATGCCATATTCTCAAATCATAAATAGAAATTTAAGTCATATAGACTCTCATATTACCAATGTGAAAGGAAAATAAATTAGAGTCCCAATTACTGATACTTAAACGAAATCTCATTTAAAACTTTAAACACAAACTCCATAATCAATATAAATCGCACTCTTATATCTCTCATAATCTTGCAAGAGAACCATGATACTTCTCCAAGTACCGATCTAATCAACTTCAATATCTATGAATTATATAAAACTCATAAGCAACCCAAGAGTAAGAACTTACATCAATTATAAGGTAAACTAACATCACCCATTCTTAGTCCAAATTCCACTAAAAAGTATAATAGCAATATCCTAGCAAAACAATGAGCATGTTCTTAATCGCTTATTTCTAATGATTACTTAACTTCTGATCAAACGAATCGTTCAACAAACTTGATTTTTAAATTTACCTTAAATTCTATTTATCTTTATCTTGTGAAAATAGTCTAAATTCAAAGTTTCAGATTGAGCGTCAACAAGCAATTAAGCACTACCTACAATTTACAATAAAATTACATTTAGACACTACTCATAGATATAGACCATCACGAAAAAATACATGAACGAGGACCGACTTGAAGGAACCCACAATTAGTCGTTGCCACTATTTGAGGGTGGAGGGCTACGACCTTAGGGAAAATACTAGGGAAGGGTGTTTTAGGGAGGCGGTTTGGAGCTAGGAACAGGACACATGGCCGTGGGCCAATTGGGAAGGGGGGTTCACGGTTTCATTGGGCCGAAGAGAGGTTTCCTTCCCAAATAAAATAAATTAATAAATAATAAAATAAACAAACAAAATAGAATAAAAGAAGCAAGGTTTCAAATTGGGTTTCATCTCTTCAATGGTTTTTTTTTTTGGTCTGGTAGACTTTATGATGGGAGTTAAGGGAGACATCTTACAAGTCAAGGAAAGAGTTTTGGATGAAGTCTAAACTCTAAACTCGAAACCATAGAAGTGGGGATTCCAACAACTAAAACAAGGTCTTGAAAAAATGAGAAGATCCTAAGTTTTTACCTTCAATGTTCAACAATGGTCACACTTCCTTCTTCTCTTTTCTGAAACTAGGTATTCAAAACCCACACAAATAATTACCCACGAGTTGGTGGAGCTTGGAGTACAAAATGGAAGAAACAAATTGACATTCGTATTTCCGGTCACCGGAGGGAGTGAAAACGCCGGATTCCGATGACCCAGTTGGGGTTTTGGGGGAATCTTCCAAATGAATTAAGTTTTTGAAAAATAAATTGAGTTATTAATTTTGTGTTTGGGCGATTTGCTTCATTTAAATTAAAATAAAGGAAACTGTGTTTGTTAATTTAATGAGTTTTGATACTCTAAAGTTTCGATTTCTTAAATGTACACAAATTTAAAATAATAAAAAAATATGAGTTTGTTTAAATTATTGTAAAGAAAGTTCATTAATACAAAACTCAAATTCAAACTTAATCAATCATATACGAGCTTTATAAGCTCACGTTTCACGTTCAAACCCGATAGTACAAATTTAGACCTTCCAACTCTATATTATACAAACTTAAGACCCACATAAACCCTAAAACTAAACAATTCCCAAATTTCCGTATCATGCAAATAAATATATATATATACCTTGGATCCTCCTCTCCACATTCCAAACTAAACTTTGAATTGATAGGTTAACTACCCTTATATTTTTATACCCAAAAGAAATAATTTAAAAAAATTCTATACAAAACCTGCCCACTTTGATTTGTGTGTATTATTAATTGAATAATAATTATATGTGATCTTTATGAGTTAAAGTTGATACTTCCTTATGGATTTAGAATTTCTTTTTCCCTGACCTTTTGTCAAAAAGTAGTATATTTTCTACATATTAAAACTTTCCAAACGAAGAGAGAGAGATTTGAAGATCCATTAGACAAGTGCTGTCCTTACAAGTTAATAATGTTCCTTAAATCTTCTTTACCATATTTGTCACTTTTCATCCTTTTAACTCTCTCTCCACTTTTATTTTATAATTCTAAAATTTACCCTACGAATCGCCTGATGTAAAGTATTATAAGATCATGGTTGTCTCGAAATA
The DNA here is from genome assembly GCA_028015215.1 of Gynostemma pentaphyllum. Classification (NCBI taxonomy): domain Eukaryota; kingdom Viridiplantae; phylum Streptophyta; class Magnoliopsida; order Cucurbitales; family Cucurbitaceae; genus Gynostemma; species Gynostemma pentaphyllum. The sequence goes on along the minus strand of CM051346.1, from coordinate 36,698,541 downwards.
TTAGTCAGATACGTGTAAATTGGTTCAGACACTCACCGATATCAATTTTTTTCTCTCTTCTTTATAAATACCCCATTCCATGCATTGAAACAGCAACACAATTCATATCCCACTCTCTCTCTCTCTCCCCCTCTATCGATTGTCTGAAAAAACATGGCAGGGCTAAATTACCAAACCAAACCAAACATTAACAAAACCAAAACAAGTTTAAAACTTTTTGGATTTAATGTTCAAGAAGATCAAGAAGAATGCTAAAAAAAATAGAATGAAATAAAATAACAAATAAGTAAAATAAAATAAAAAATACTAGATAAAAAACACATGAATTAACGGGACGTTGCAGTCTACCCTTTTTAAATTACTTTTCATCCCTGAAAAGTGTTAACTCTAGTTGACAAATAAGGGTACCTGGCCTCTCACCTCATCCTCATGCTCCCAGGTAGTCTCTTTCGACACTTGGTTTCTCCATAAAACTTTAACTAAGTTGATCTTTTTATTCCTCAATTCTTTCTGCTCGGACACTAAGATCTCAACTAGCATCTCCTCATAAGACAAATTTCTCATCTATGACTACCGGATCATAATCAATCACGTTTAATGTATTGAAACATGAAAAATATTATGCACGGCCGTTAAGGCGGGAGGCAACTGTGAAAAAAAGAGTTGGTGGGTTCATAAAAAATCTCACGTGGTATTTTTATAATGATGTGAAAATATTAATATAATATATTTTAAATGACATGTCATTTTTTTTGCTATTTATATTATTATTTTCTAGTACATGACCAGTTTTTAATTACAAATATTAATATGGTATTTCTCTCTTCCCCTATCTATCGATCTATCTATCTATCTATCTATCTATCTATCTATCTATCTATCTATCTATATATATATATATATATATCTTTCCTTTCTCCCCTACTCCATTCACCTCTGGTTTATCTCCCTTTTTTGTCAAGCGTTCTTCTGCTCGAGAAACATTATCATTCTTCACCGATATAAAAAATATCTTCTGTTGAAACATTTAGAAGCTTGAAATCAGAGATGCAATGTTCATCTTCCTCCCTTAAATGCCTCTTTCACTCTCTTCGATTGAAATAAGAGTTTGAAAGCTTGAAACTCCGAACATAATCGAAATCAAAAGCTCAAATTGAAACAGAAAAATTAAAGGAAAAAAAAATTATCCCTCTAGAATCGTCTTCCTTGTTTGGGGGTTGTTAAATAAAAATTCAAGACAAACAAATAATATTCCCTCAAATTCTCTGTCCTTTGTTTCTTCTCCACAAGATTTGTGTTACTTATCTTAAAATGTTCCGGTTTTTGTTCATTTATCAGTAATACTCTTACCTCTTTATATCTCTTTTTTTTTTTTGGGTAAAGTATCATTTTGGTCATTAAGTTTTGAGGCTTGTGTCTATTTGGTCTATAAGTTTTCAATTTGTATATATTTTATCTCGAGTTTTGAGAAATATGTTTATCTAGTCCATGAATTTGCAATTTATGTCTATTTCATCTCAAATTTCGAGAAATAAGGTCTATAACGAGATGCTATTATTGCGAGTAGTCTTGGTGAATCGCAGTAATATGCGTTGTGTGAATGGGTGATCAATATATCAGGTAGATTACTTAGTTATATATGCATCTATAACGAGATACTATTATTGTGATGAGTCTTAGGGAACCGCGATAATATATGTTGCATGTATTAGTATGTTCAAGATAGTGATTAGTTGTGAAATGTTATTCTTGAAGGATTTTTATGGATTAATTTGAGGACTGATTAACTTAGATATGAGAATGGCTTATGCCTGAAATGGGCAATAAGGGATAGAATGAGTCTTGAACTCAAATAAAGTATTAATGAGTATTTAAAGTGTTGTTTAAATTCTAATTATAAATATTTTTTATCCCAGTATTTCATTTGTTTTATTTTTGAAATATTTTATAACTCTTCCTATTCTTTTTAAACTATAATTACATTAATCAATATTTGATTTAAATGTTGTTGAACTAATTAATTTAAGAAAATATATTTTGTTTTATTATATAAATTTTTAAAGGGTAAAATGCAAAAAAGACTCCGGTGATTTTTGTCAAATACATAAACACCCTTTGTGGTTTGAAAATGACAAATCATACCCCTGTAGTTTCAAATTATTTCAATGAGACCCCTCTCCTTCATCGCCATTAATTTTCTTTTAGCCATAACTTCTTCGTTTTAATTTTAATTTGGATGAATTAAGATGTTTTGGAATCCTTATTTATAGCTCTACGTTATGGTTAGTTAAAAACTTCTAAATTATCAATAACAAAAAATGTTAATGGTGGAAATCATATCTAGTATTTTGATCATAATAAACTCTTTTATTTATTAACGATTTTGAAGTTTTGAAGTGATCATGACATAGAGCTCGAAACGAGGATTCCAAAACATTTTGAATCATCCAAATCGGAGTTCAAACGAAAAAATTATGGGTAAAAGAAAATTTATGGCGTTGAAAGGGAGAGATCTCATTGGAATAATTTGAAACTAGAGAGGTATGATTTACTATTTTCAAACTATATGAGTGTTCATATATTTGGTAAAAACTACAAGGTTCTTATTTATATTTTACTCATTTTTAAAATAATAATTACGTTAATTAATATTTAATTTAAATGTTGTATATTTTTTTTTATTGAAACAACTGTAGAAATGAAAACAAAAGACAAAACCAAAGCTAAGCTAAGCTAATCTGTCATTCACAAACCAGATGCTTTAGAATGAGCTCCCTCCCATCCTCTGCTCGGCAACTCCTGAGTAATTTTGTTTCCATTTCTATTTGTGTGAGAGAACTCCACAACCTTTTTTAAATTAGCTCGCTGTTGTTGCATGAAAACGGTAACAAGTGTAATGTGCGGACGTGCTTCGTGCCAATGCCGCTCTTGTTTCCACGTGTGCAACGAACAATAAATTTGTATTGAGTCGGAGGCGATAATCCGCGTAGTGAAGGGGATGATTTACTAAAATAGCGGAATTTTATTTAATAAACTTATTAACATTTAATAATGGATCTATTAACATCATGCATGCAAATTGTGATATAAACACGAAGAACATGTAGATTCATGCTTTATTTTCGAAAATTAAAACCGGTTTACTTACATTAAGTAATTAATGGAGAATCGGTTGAAGATTTTTTTACAGCATCAAATTCTCAGCAACACCAGATCTTCTATGGTATATCCCGATCGATCAAATGAAACCCGATTGTGGGATCGAACTTAAGAAGAAATTGAGAAGAAGAAAAATATTTTCTTCCCAATAAGACTATAGGGAAAATCGGCTAAGGGGGGGAGAAGGGAAGAAGAGAGAGTTCCAACTTTCTATGGAATTGAATTGTGTGATTTATGAATGACCCAACCATCCTATTTATAGGAAAATAGGAATCCTAATCACATTAGGATTAATCTATAGAGATAAATACAAAAAGAAAAAAGATTATCTCTTTCCTTTATCTTGCAATTTCGAAAATGCCATAGATAAATAAGAGATTATTTTATTTTCTTTATTTTATTTATCTTGGGTAAATAAATCTATGTAATTATTTTAGGATATAATTCAAGCAATTATCTCTTCCCAAATAATGATGTGGCCGAAAATTGGCTTAATAATTAATAAATAATTCTAATTTATTTAATTAATTATTTTGGGCCAATTTCAATTGGGTTCATTAATCCAATTGGGCTTGAAATTCTCTCTTAAATTAATAAGTCCAACTTAATTAATTAATTTATTAATTATCATTTAAATAAATATTTTATTTAAATAATTAATAATATTAATATTTTCTCCCGACTAAATATTATCAAATTATTATTGATTTCCATTAAATAAACTCATTATTTAATTAATAATTTTATTGATAACATTTTATTATTAATTAATTAATTTTAATTATTAATTCCGTTCAAATAAAATTTATTATTTAAACAATTAATAATTGTTAATTAATTTCAAATTATTAATTACCATTTAAATATACTCAATATTTAAATAATTAATAATATCTAATTAATAATATTTCATTATTAATTTCTGTTTAAATAAACTCATTATTTAAACAACTAATAATGTTTATATTAATTCCGGTTTAAATATACTCAATATTTAAACAATTAATATTGCCTATTTTAAGTAATTCACTTTACTTAAAATTTTCATTTCTTCTACTTGATTTCGCGACTACGATATTTGGGCTAGCATAGGGACAGATGGACCTATAGATCATGGGCTTAATAATTAGTCAATTAAGTGATTAACACATAATCGATTAATTACTTATTATCTAACTATGAATAATTCCACTATAGATTCATAGGTGAACTCCCTCACTATAGATGAGTTATTGTCCATTTAGTTTATCATTATTTATATCCGTGATATTATCCTTCACGTGGAACCCTCATAATTACAGAGGATAAATTTACCGTTTTGCCCCCGTAATTACCGCTTTATCCTTGTGTTCCGTTGATTCTCCAATGAACTTTATCTTTAGTCGAACTAGAGATAAGATACCTAGTGATCAATGGAAGTCGTGACGTCACTTGTTCATGTCTCGAATCGTACATCGAGGGAGTTTCCTAAAGTTCTCAAAATGTTTAGGTATATGACGCAATACAGTTAATTTATAGGAAAGTTATGAATTCCATCTCGTGAAAATGAGTTCCCGACTACTTATCTAGTCATGTTCCCAAAAGCAGAGTGTATTGAGCGTTCCTACGGATCGCTTCTCAACTATGTGAATCAAAGAACATAACTCCGACAAATGAGTCCGTGATGTCACTCGAGTTGAGATCTATCACGGTTGATAAACTTAGTTTGATATTCGATTATTTCTCGTGAAACGTACTAATGAGAAATTTGATCAAACATCGTGGTCTGTCTTATACAATCAACATTGCATATGATACTTCCATTTCATGTCTCCCACATGAATGATCAGGATTCGATCATTTGTCTATAAACAAAATGCGAAGCTATCAACGGTGTTACCAGGATAAGGTTCCCAAACGTTATCCGTTCCATGCAGACACGTTTAAGTTACTCATCTCGACTTTAATCCTCTCGTATGACTCACATACTAAGTCGTGATTTCATAAGAGTGACTTAGGGTTTTACTATTTGAATGTTTGATATTTATATATTTCCATATATTCCTAATATCATTAATTGAATAAATCTAGATAATATAAAGAACTTATGTTTATTTATTTAATTTATTCTTAATAAATTATTATTATTAAATAATTACAAGTTCTAGGACAACATTCCTAACACGTAGGAGGTAAATTGCGTGGGTGTCCTGCTATGTAGGTGGTAACCTACGTAGGTGGAGTCACTATGTGGCGATCACCGGCAAGAATAGAGCTAGTAGCTAGGTGTGGTCCTGCCTAACACCCTCCGATGCTTAAGGTTAGAGAAGAGCAGAGCAAGTGGGTAAAAGCGAATGAGGGAATGAAAATGAATTACCTTTTGGCCATTTCTCATCTCCTATTTATAGGAGTGGAAATAGATGATGTCATCAAGCATGTCGCACACGGATTGGTCCATGTGTTGGGTCTTGATTGAGTGTAGGTGTGCAAGGTAGTTGCTATGCCTACGCTTCGAGGTGGGAGGTAGACACGCACGACCGCAGCCATGAGCTCTTATTTGGACACTTAGCCAATATTTCACTAAGATGGGTCCGCGTCTCTACGCACCCTCGAGCTTGTCACTCCATCATTAATTAGATGGTTGTGGCTCGTGGTCTTCATCAATTGAGACGATTGCGGACCACACTTGATGGTAAGTTCTTCCTCTTGTCTCTTCTTATGCTTGACACGTGGTCACTTCACTCTTAATGATATTTCACCCATAACAGTGGCCCCCTACTCCCGAGTTGGGTTGAGGTAGCTTACCACTACTTGGGAGTGCTCTTAAGGATGAAATTTTTCTAAGTATTCTCTTGGATGGTCACCAACTACCATGCACCCTCATAACTCAATCCTTCATTGAATTCAAGCTTAGTATTGTACTTGGTTGGTAGAACACTTACTACCATTGTACCTTCATCACTGATCTAAGCCGTTAATTTTACTTACTATGATCCAACGGTCAGGAGATGAGTGGATCCCACTATAAATTGGTGGGACTTTCTACTCTCATTTTCACACTTTGTAATTTGGAGAAGCCTTCATAACATTATAAGATTTCTCTAGAGAGTTTTTACCTCTCTTTCTCTTCTTTTGTACAGAATTTCTATCATTTATATTTTTTTCCTAAAAACTTTTTTTTTTGTTCTTCAATTTGTAGCTCCATTCTAGTGTCGGGAAGCTCGGTGCTCGGGGAGAGAAACTAGAGGAGTGAGTATATTATTATTTTTTTTAAAACACAGTAGAGCCTCTCCCTTGAATTTTCTTCAATTTTCATAATAATGGATCTCTGCAAGATTACGTAGCAGACCTGGTTCCACTTCTTTCGAAGGAGCAGCCCTGTTTTTCACATACTTACATAGCAGAGCACATAAAAAATGGTCAATTTCTTTCAACCTTACGGTTTCTGACATAGCAGACCTGCTTTTGAATCTCTGTGATTTTACGTAGCCGAGCCATATGATCCCTTAAAAAAATCATGTTTTCGGTATCTTCAATTTGATTTTTACGTGGTCTTCACAGTGCCGGATTCCAGGGGAAAAAAATAAAAATTTTAGGGGATCTTCTCTCGTTTTTTCTCCCTACCATCGACAACTGACCATCGAAGACCGAATAACATCAACGAGAAAAATTCAAATCTCTCTTAATTGTGAACCCTGCAGCCGACTGAGTTACGTGGAGATATAAAGAGAAACAAGAACCGAGAAGCGAGACATCCTTGTTGCTTCTTTTCCTTGTTAACGAGCCATCAAAGTTAAATTCGAAGCTACAAATCTCTTAGAATCAAATTGAAGCTTACGACTTGAATCAAACAAAAACAGAAAGAGAGATGTGAAGCCACGGATTGAGACCGAGAACTGAGAACTAAAAACTCTCTCTCTCCCCCTTTCTCGCTTCTAATCCAAAGGAGAACACTCAATCTATGATTTTCTATCATGGATTCAAGGAGAAACAAAGCAGTCCGAGATTCATCTTCATTCTGGTTTTGCCATTGAAGACCTGTATTGAAGAAAACTCAAGCAAAAACCCATAACAGTTGAGCTTCTAATTCAGCTTTAATGGTGGTGGACGTGAGTTTCTCGATCTCTAGGGCTTGAGAGAAAAGACAATCGAAGGGATAGAAAGACGTTTCCACAAATTTTTAATCCAAACCCGCTTCAGATCTATTCTTCTATGAGGTTTTTGCTCGATCTTGCTTCAAGTTTGTCTTGGTAATTGACTTGCTCGAGAGAGAGATCGAGGGAATGAGAAGCCAAATGAAGAGAACACCTCTGCTGTGTATTCCTAGACCAACAGATCCATGATCCCATTTTTTATTTATTTGTTCATTATTTTTTTAAACAAGCAGAGCTGCTTAGTGGGTGACCCACGACCCGCTTAGGATCCACATGTTGACCCGCACTCTTCCTCCTCTTTTTTTTTATAACGTGCAGACCAAGCGAACTGATTTTTAGCTACGCAAACTACCGGATCTCAACCCGACTCGCGAACCACGTGCTTCCTTTTCCCTTCTCGTTTTTTTCAGGTTACGAGGTCTCAAATTTCTTTTACTGGGTCAATGGCCTAAAGTCGACCTTTTTTTTTTATCAGTGACCGCATAGCTAACTTTTCACAAAAT